>OX401409.1:22715764-23073982 GCA_947846245.1 Cerastoderma edule | reverse complement strand
TATATTAGGGTGAATCAATGATTTTTTTGTAATTGACCTAGCACATTGAAATTTGGCACATAGTTAGACAAAAATATGAGAACTTCAAAACTTTTTTGAAATTGGATCAAAACTGAATTTATGAATTTTTTAAGTCTTTTTGTTTCAAAGACCATAAAAACCGCCTCAAATTTTTAGCACTAAACTCGTAAATTCTATTCAACCCTTATTATATCCCATAAATGCCAGGTAACTTCACTTTTTAAAGTGTCATCTTTTTCTTCCATCATTGCTGTACCAAAAAACATAAAAAAACAAAAGCGTTCTTTACACTTATGCATTTTTAATATTTTTTTTAAAACTGTATATCACAACAAATTTACAGCATTACAAAGTTTTTCTGTCTTCTTCTGTAGATGACAGGTGGGCGCATGCGCGGATATCAAGTCGCTTTTTTAACAGAGCTCTAAGAAAATTAAATAATTTGCAGTTTCTAACCATAGTTTTGTTTTACAACGCTTTGAACTAGATACAAGAAGTTATAGCTTTGGAGATTCCAACCTTAGTTCTTTAATTCAGTTTTTGTCAGTTTGTTCACTTTTATTACCTTTGTTTACTTTTGTGAGGTAAAATCATACCAACTTCCGGTTTACAATCGGCTGTTCCTTTCCTAAATGTCGAAGTTTTTCTAAGGTAAGATGTGTTTCTTCAGTGTTTTGTCCGTCTTTCTCCTTCTATGGATGTCAAAATATGGTAGCAAAGCAAACAACCGAGGAAGATCAAACCTCCATTTTTCGTTATTATCTAGCAACAACCTGCTGACGAAAATGGCTCTTGCTATCATCAAAATTAGCCTCAAATCGGCACATACAGACCGATATGGACAGCTTTCCCACTCAAGCCTTACCTCATATATTTGTTCTTGATTGTATTTCAAAACTCCTGGGATATTGAGTCAAACCCGGGCCCTCAACCTTTAATTTCCTCCAACTTCCCCTGCGGAGTATGTGATGCTGATGTCGGATGGACAGACAGGGGCATAGTCTGTGACAGTTGTTCAATATGGTATCATATTGACTGTCAAGGGATGGATACAACATCATACAGTATCTTCAATCGGTCTGAAGAATTCCTTCTTTCCACGGACAATACAACTTTGGAACCGTCTTCCTGTCAGTGCTGTTTCTGCTGAAACAGTGCTCGACTTTAAATCTAAAATATAACAAAACAGCGTCTGCTACTAAAAGTAATAGTAGCAGACCACAACTTCTTGTAAATAGTTTTTAACTACATATCTCTCAAGTTTTTAATCTGTATAAAACTGGGAAGTTGAATTCCTTCCCTTTATTTTCTTTTAAATCTTGCGCTTGATTGATGCAATTTTGCGACCACCTAACCTGTCATAATGCTCCAATGGAGCGAGAACAGTACCATGAGATAGATATATAGATAGGTTTATCCCACACACTCCCCTCAATTTTGGTGTTTTTGTTCATCTAAAGTGTCTGAAAATAGAGAAGATTTACATGTTGATCATTTTATATCATTGCTTCAGGGTATAACATCTAACAAATCAGATAGGATGGTGTCATGCACTTGTATCTGGTGCAAGTTCCATGCCGTCTCTCAAATAAGTATAAAAATGATGGATTTACCAAACATAGTATTTTGTCCTGAAATGAACTTTGTATTAATCAAACATGTGTTGTGTTTATAAATATATATTTTTGAATATATATAGTGGGGTTTGTGGTAAATGAAAAAATAATCTGTGCATTGAAAAAGTTAACCCTTACCACAAAGAGATCAGACTTTGTACGCCATTACCATTACTTTTTTTTAATAATTTGTTATTATGAAAAATATTGCTATTCCAAATTCTTCTTTCTATGCAATTTTGAATTATATCTGTGGTAATCATGATCAAATGCCTTCTAAAACATATCTAAAAAAAAAAAGATTGTTAGGAATTGAATGGGTTAAATGGGAAATTGAACGTTTGAATGTTGTTTTTTTTTGACAAGCATTTCTGAAATATGACAAACATTACAAGTTATTATAAGAAAGGCTCTCCCTTATCATATAATACCCAAGTCAAGATGGATATATATGCCCTGTCTTGCTCAGGATTGTTTAGGCACATCATGCTGGGTTTGGGGGGAATTAGTATTTTATAACAGAAAGTAAGTTATTTTTATATAAGTAAGTATGAAAATACATGCAGAAGAAAGTTAAAAAAATTAAATAGGATGTGTAATATCCATGGAACATGTATTACAACACTCAAGACTGAGTTCTGTACATTAATGGAAAACAAATAATAGCTCTGCTTGTATTATTAAAATAATTACATGATGAACTAAATCATGATATTTATTTACCTTTTAGCCAAGTTTTCTTTCGCATTTGCCATTGTAAATAGGCATTTTCTTGAAGATAATAAGCTCTGGGTCTCATTCTATGTACAATAACTGCCCTGGAGGGAGGGGGCTCCAGAAGTTGTTAAATTGAAGGGTAAAGGAGACAGAAATTAATCTGACATCTGCAACAAAGTAATTACAATCAAATGCAGTGGTAACACAGATAAGTTGAAAAGCTTACAAGTTGAAAAGCTTACGACACAAGGAATTACTGTGAAGAATTTACTGAACTGTAGTGTAGAATACCTTTCTAAAAAAACTACCTTTAATTTATGCCATTTTTGTCAAATGTTTTGGGATATTGATGATTGAAATTTGAACAATCTTATAGATTAGTTATAGGAAGTTCCAACAATAGGAAGTTCCAACAAATGATAAATTTCAGATGCAGAGATGGGCGAGATCGTTCAACTTAAAAAAACGAATCATAAAAAAAAAAAAATTCAATGTCCAGCATTCAATGATTTAAGATTCAGTCATTATTGTTCAATTAATTAACCATTCAACATAAGAATATGTCAAAGTTGTCAATTTCTCACTTATGTGAGCCTAAATTAGCTTGTTCATAGCAAAAAATTAGCTTGTTTATGTGAAATACAGGGTCAAACATACAGTATTTGTTTATATACACAAAAAAAATCCATGGGTGCCGCCATCTTGGATTTCCACTTCCGGGTTAAACATGGATTTACGCGGCCTTGGTAAAAAATGAATTAAACACTTTTAACGTCCATTTTTCTCGAACTGATATGCTTACATAGTTGCAAAATTAATACTCATTTAAGCTTAAAAATAATAGTATAAAAGTGGAACGCTCCTTCTTACCTTCTTAATTCTCCTTTTAAACTTTTCAAATCCCGTTTTTTTCTCCAATTTCACTCCGCACTGCTCTCAGACATCGGGGTTTCTTTTCTTTAATGTATTATCTATCATAAGATAGCTTTTTATCCGCAGAAAATCATTGGAATATAACAGAAAAAAGCCTTAACGTAACCCTCGTTTTTTATGCTAAAAATTTACTGATTTTTTTTCTCAAGAACGGCAACCCTATTAGAGTTACCTCGCTTGCTGGTTCATAGTAATCGAGGAGACCTTTCCCCGCAATCATTTTATATAGTATATATCTTCTGATAATCAAACTAAACTGCTAAATATTAATATAGCATTTCAACAAGCAACAAACATCAAACAAATAAATAATCATCATTCATGTACTTTAAAGGTGTCTGATAAAGAATTTAACACCATTCATTTGTGTTTTTTTTTTAAGATAGATATTAATTAAAATAATCCCTTTATGTTTTAATTTGCCAACTAATCAAATTAGCATCCTGGTTATTAATATGACATCTAGCGTAATTATGTGTCAACAAACACGCAACACATCTTTCGGTACCACTTATGTATGTTAATGATGTCTGATTAAGCAGTATATATAATAAATACTGTATAAAATGATTGCGGGGAAATGACTCCTCGATTACTATATAAATCGACTGCGGGGAAACGGTCGTTCGGGGGAAAGACTGTAAATCGTACAAAAGACGGATTTGAATACTTTACCATCCGTCCAGCGAACACTGAGCTCTTTATAAGATCGGCGCATCTATAATCATTTGGTGATGCTTTACAAGTCAAGATTGCAGGGGGTATGGTGCTGGCAGTGAACCCAGATGAATACCTGACATCTAAACCTCAACGTAGAACTGAGAGTTAAGACTTGCTCCGAATTGAATATGAGTTAACTCGGCCTTGGGCTGGTTCGGACGGGGTGTGCTCGGCCGTGTCAACTCGGCCTGCTATATAAGTACTGTAGCAGCCTATTATATTATAAGTTTGAATTGCGCAGTTTGCAGTTTGTTAATTTAAAAAATCTCATGCTTATCAAGGCACTTATTGAATCACGCCTTTACTATCAATAGCCTAGATACAATGTCGTAACATCTTGTGGGTGATAGATCTGGTTGCCACCGACGTTACAATTTCACGGTCATCACTTGTTGGAGAAAAATCAATTTCAACAACCACATGATAGATAACCCTTTTATGATAACCCTAGCATAGTATTGTCTAAAATATAAAACCAGAAAGCTTGATAGAAGCTGAAATATCTTGATTAAGTTGTATTTCCTACTTTTGGGAACAATTTAGTGAGAAAAAAAACGTTAGTGGTCATTTTGATTTTTTTCGCAACATCTCGCACTTTCTGCTTTCAAAATATGCTTATCACCCACTGAACACGTAGTGCTCATCAAATGAAAACACATGTTTCTTTCCGCCTTTTTTACAACTTCTTAATACAGGTTAAGCTCCGCCAAATTTGACCCAATTTGATTGTCACTTGTTGCGGGATAGCGAGATATCCGCATGAAAACTGGAAGCTATATATTTGAGAATTGGAATGTATAAGGATTACGAAAAATGCTACTATTCTCTTAAAACAATGGAAAAACTTTAATTTTTGGACTCTGAGGTATGAGATTATATGTTTATGTTTAATCATGTGAAGTTTTGTCACATTTTGTTTCCCCATTATTTAATTATTGTAGCGGTTGTGAAACACAACAGGCCTGCTCCAAAGAGCTAAGAGGGCGGAATTACTACCATCTCCCAGACAGACACGGTAGTAACATTACTTCTATCAATAGCCAAACAAATAACCTTTTAAACAATGTTGAACAATTTAATGATTGCTTCCAATCAAGACACCTTACTAATCGTTATTAGCGCTAAAACATTATTACCAATCACTGGCATTCTTAAGTCTAATCACACTTTGTATCAGTTAGTAACATGCGGTTCCTAAGTTGAATGACAATGATCATATATTATGACTGTTTGAATTAAATAGATTTACATTAATTGCATGTGTACTAAAACTGTGTGTTTTTCTTATGAATGTCAATGATTCTATACTTGGGAATGCATAAATAAGCCTAATTTTGACTCTGCTAGTCATATCTCATCTCATGTACTCTTCATTTACAGCATTGTTAGCTTAAAAAATTAAAAAAAAATCCGCATTTTATTATATACTATTCTCCTATTCAAAATATTCTCCTCAAGTAATCATGTAATTTCCATTTCCAGCAATGTTTACTATAAATTAGTAAACAGCGCAATTTAAGAGTTGCCACATGGCTGAGTGAACCCACAAGCCGAGTTGGAAACAGGCTAGATCAGCCCTACACCCTCCGAATTCAGATTGTTAAACATTTTGGATCGGCATATTTCAAATAACTCTCGTGAGTTCAAAATTCCTAGTACCCAAACAAACCAGTATAAAAATTTCTTCTTCATAGAAACACTTGTGTCGTGGAACCATCTAGAAGACCGTGTCATACGCATGCAGACAGTTGAGGGCTTTAAACACACCCTCCAAGACGGGTGACAGTCATTTCCTCATAGAGTCGTTTCCCTGAAGTTAATTTATATGATAAACAAGGAGTCCTTTTCCCGAAAGTATTTAAATAGCAATTCTATTTTTATTTTTATTTGTAAAATGACTAAATTATGAAAGTTAATTGAAAATGAGTGTTTTTTCTTGGTTTGGAATATCTTGATATATTATAATCTATATACATTATTTTGGATAAATAGCCGCCATTATATGTTAGTTTTGTGTGGTGATGTTTGTTTTAATCATGTATTAAGACTAAATGGGCAAGTATTGGGTTAAATATAACACTCACTACCTCATCAGTAGACTAATTTGTGAACTATGAAATACAACACAATATAAACGATCAAATCTACTATATAATATAAGTTCCCCACTATATAAATTAACTTCGGGGAAACGACTCTTCGGGGAAACGACTGTAAATCTCCAAGACCACTTCTGAAGACTCCTCCCCCAATAAAAATATACCAGAAGTGGTCCTTCTATGTAACAGAACAGATACATAGCTCCATGGTCAGGGGGGACGAAAGGTTTCGAAAATGGGTGGGAGGTGTTGTCAAAACAATTTGATGTGTAGATTTCCTTTTCCTGATTTCTGAAGTCGAAATTCCAAAGGATAGTGGTGGATTTACCAAATTCTGTTTTCGAATTTAAAGCACAAAGTGGCAATCCAAAGTCAATTGATAATAATACACAATATGAGGGTTGTTCGGAAAGTTCGTAGAATTTTGTTATATCTCTGTGTAACATTGTTCGATACTTTTGAAATTTAATACATGCATGCATTTACTTGTTTTCAACATAATTATACTAAACGTAAAAAAAACCAAAGACATCATACTAGCCAGATATATTGGTTTCTGTAGCAACATAGTCACCAGTAGCCAGAGTAGGTCGGAAAATGCTAACATTTCAAACAGTATCCACATAATTAAAGCGTGGTTGGTCTCACTCAGTGTGTTACAAGAGAGACGACAAAATGACTGCCATTAACATATCATCATGACGTCATTTCCTCTGAATTTCAGAACGTTATAAGAATTATTTTAAAATCTAGAGATTTTATACTGCAGAGAGAGAAAACATGTTCTGCCAAAAAATGAAGTCAAACAGTGACGTTGAATTGCGGAGTGACATTAAATTGTTTGTTGCGCCCATGAAATCACTAACAGAAACACTTTAAATGGTCTAGTCAACAAGAAAACATGGAAGTTGAAGTCCAGCTATTATTTTCAAATGTCGGTCAGATTTCAAAGAGGACGAAATTCAATGCATGTTTATCCAAGAGGCGGTCAACCGTCTACAACTGGATGTTCCATTAAGGAATGTGTAAACAAAATCACTTAAGCGGACAGGAGCACAACGGTAAGAGCAATTGCGAATGAACTTTATGTCTCAAGCTCTACCACTCATTTAATTTTAACAGACGGACTTGGTATGCCTAAAGTTATGGCACTCTTGGAGCCACGACTCCTTACAGATACGGAAACTGAGCACCAAGTCTATGTTGTTCACTGATGTTCTAACCTGCGATGATGAAAAGGGAACGTTTTCTTGATAAGGATTATTATAACGGATGAGACCTGGCCCAATCAAATTTTGGAAACCAAAGCTATATCATTAGTCTGGACACTTCTACAACACAAATAGTTTCTTAGGTTTTAAGGTACTGGAACACCCACCATGCAACCCTGACAATGATCAAATGGACATCCGAGTTAAAGGGTAACTTAATTTGTCAGCTCAACCTACCAAACATACTCAGAGTGCTGTGACATCATTAAGTGAAGGCTGGTATGTCAAAACATGAAAAATGGATACGTGCACAAAGAAAGTGTGACTACATTGCCAGTGAAAATGTTGAGAAAATGCAATGGTTGCTAGACTTAGGTGACACTTAAAATTGAATGACGTCAAATAAACCTTACCCTGCTCTGGGAACATGATATGTACGTTTTTGTATTAAGCAGGAACAATTTGATTTTTTAAATATCTCAATGATTCTGTAGAATCAGTAGCATATATGTTAAGATTCATGATGATCTATTTTGTTTGATTTAACAACGCTTATACGCTTTTTTATAACAAAATCCTACGACTTTTCCGAACAACCCTTGTATGTTTAATTAAATACATTAATTCTTCACATTCCAGAGCCCACATGCTAAGGTTTACTTGAAGAAAATGTTGTCACCTAGGCTAGTGGTAATAAAATGCTTCATACCAAACAGGCAGAAAACTAACAAGTTACATATATGGATTGAATGAAAAAAGCATTTATTTACAATTATGAGTAATAATCATTTGATATTTTTCTGTAACAATGGGAATATCAGTGTTTATTCTAGGATGCGCATTTTCACGAATCCCCCATTTTGTTAAAAAACACCCCTGATTTAGATCCGTATGCGCGCCAATGCGCCCCTATTTGAAAATCCCCTTCATAAGTCTCAAATGATCTTGGAAAAACTAAAAGAATAGCTTTCCAATCAAAATTCTGTGGACTTGTACGAAATAGAGTGCATACAACCAGATCATATTGAAAGCCATCTAGTTTTGATCTAAAAAAGCATATGACCTAGGATCTCCCACTATTTGCATAATTCATAACAACTGTTCCTTCCATTATAGAATTAATATTTTACTAAATTTTTTTGTTTTTTAAATCTTTTTATTTTTATTTAACACAGCCCGTCAAGAATCGGCTTCTTAAATTTAATTAAACTGTATAAAAAAAATTTACCCTTTTGATTTCGAGCGTTATGTCACAAACTACTTACAGTGTTAGACTGAGGTTTTGATTGCTGCGATTAAGTATAAATCAGACAATTGATGTTTGCGAGAGATGGCAGGTCTGTTTTCCACATTTTAAAACTGGTGGAATCTAGCGATTGGGAAAATATAGGGCCGTTTCCTCGGTTTGGAAAATATGTCAAATCTGGAGATTGGGACAAACTGGTTCTGATTTTCGAATCTGGTTCCAAAAGAAAGAAAAACCTTAACAAAAATTGAGCAATTTCTCCTTCTCCCACAAGTTTTCCAGAGTCGTCTGCAACAAATTGGGCAAATGTCTTTATTGATTAGTAATGGGTTAAAGCATTTTTCTTTGATTGAAGTTTTGTGGATCTTTTGTCTTTTATCTCAGGAATGTATGGTATGCCAGCTGTGAGTTATGACTATGTGACTACCTCAGAAGGATGTCCAGCAAGTCACGATGGGAACCAGACCCAGCCCTTGTCAGAAATATTTGGTGCTATTCTAAACTTTAAAGTGCCGAGGAATCGACGCAGCTTGGAGCGACGACACATTAGAAAACATTCGGAGCACTACATTAAGGATGCCCGACCTAAGACGAATATTATCATATGCTTGAGATGTGGAAAACCTCATGAGGCTGAAACTATTTGTGGTAAGTCCTGATGAATAAATACTATCCAAAGGATAATTACTATCCAATTCCTATGATCCTCGTTACAAATCGAAGGAAAACCATTACCAACAGCAGAGGACGTGGATGAAATATGAGAAATTCGTAAATTTGTGCAAATTTCTTTGAATCCAGGCTCTTGCTGCAGGGATGGTGAAATATAAATTTGATTTAGTTTTCCACAAATCATTATGCCAAATCTTTTTATGACCTTGTTGGTATGATGATTATATAGTGAATTTCGTTAAAAGTTCACTTGTCTTTACAGACTTTCACACAAGCAAGGCAAGACAGACAATGGATTTTGCCACTCAATTGCCTTACATATTTTGGTTGTTAATATCCCTTGCCTTTTCACTATTGTTAGGTGCATAAGATGATATTGTATACTTGCCTTACAGACTAATCACTTGTGCAATTAGTAAGCAAAACATTATTTTTGAGCTATGCCAAAATGGGATTAATTGTTCAGTCCACTATACAGAGGACAAAGGTCTTTCTGTCAAGAGACAATCCTGGAATGCTACCAAAGAATAAGGTTGAGGTTACAATTGTGTAGGAAGAAAAAGAGAATTAATTTGAAAATGCATTTTTTTTTTTTTTTATAATTTTAAGAAGGTTAACACTTGAAAGATTATTGTGACATGAAAGTAGTAGTTTCAGAATAATTTCTTTTATAATTAAAAACATTTGGGTGAATTCTTGTTCACTCTTTAGTAACTGTTGTTGTTGATTTTATCCTGGAATTTGTGTAAATAGTCATTATCTTTCGCAGCTTAAAAAGTTGTAGTCTTACAGGCCAATCTCATAACAAATTCAAAACAATTAAATATGCTTTTCTCAGACTCTCAAGTTTTAATCATCATAGTCTTAAAAAAAGCAAGCAAGGTTGCCAAAAATTAATTTTTATTCATAATGAGCTGAGCTTGTGTCATATGTGAGTCAATTTCTTTCATAAATTTCAGTAAAAAATTATTGGTCTAAAGGCTTTTGGATGAACTGGGCAATACAAACCACTGAATTTGCCGCCCATGGGCCGAGTAACTCTGGTATTTTTTTTTAAGTTAAAAGTTAATATTGTAAATAAACTCTAAACATATATTTCTGTTACAGGTAATTGTTACTCTAAGGTGCGGGAGGAGACTCAGCTCATGAGAAAGTCTATGGGTGAGGACACCTACTACTACGACCACCCCAGGAGTGAGGTGGTCTATCTCTATGAAGGAGAGACACTTGAACAGTTCCCCAAATACGAAGGCAGACATATTGTACAGCTTGATAAACCAAGGCCCTCATGGTTCCCTGCGACATTCCTAGATAAGAAAAAGAATTCAAACAATACATAAGTGATAAGTGATCATACATATAAGGGAAAGATTTTTCTTTTTTCTTCTTTTTTATATATATGAGACCTAAGTTTCTTCTTCACCATTGTGAAAGAGTACTTAACCCTTTACAAAACATCAATTTTCAACTGTCCCAAACTGAAAGAGTTTGCAGATGACATTTCAAAATGTGATGGCATTGGAAAATAATCCTCTGATAGGGCTGAAAAACATTGTGGGAAAAGGAAAAATTGCTCATTATGAGCAATTTCTCCTTTTCCCATAAAGTTTTCCCACACAGTTTCCCGAGTTGTCTGCAACTAACTGGTTAAATGTCGTTATAGTTTGGTAACGGGTTAAACTATAGTGTTAATTACATGATGTATTTAGAGAAATGAATTTGTTCTTCTTGGTATACTCTAAAGAACAAACATATTTTGACAGGTTTGAATATAAAGCTATATATAGGGGGCCTCCGTGGCCTAGTGGTTAGAGTACAGAACTTGAAATCACATGGCCCCTCTCCGCGTGGGTTCAAATCCTGAGAGGGATATGGATTTTCATGAGAGGCAGTCTCCCGACTGACTTACGGAATGCCGATGGTTCTACCCGCCTTGACCAGCCCCTATGGGTAGTTGAGTATGGGGTCTTCCTCCATCATTAAGAGTCGGGCATCGCTAAATAACTGAAATAATGTTGATGTGATGTAAAACCCATATAAAAAAAAAAAAAATAAAATAAAGCTATATATAAGGTTATATGAGAACTTAGTTACCTCTTCACCATTGTGAAAGAATACTTACAAGTCTAGTGTTAATTACATGATTAATAGAGATTTGAATTCTTTCTTGTTAGTAAACTGTGAAGAACAAACATACTTTGACATGTTCATATTTAAAGCTTGACCAAATGATAAACATTGACAGGCACCTGCAATGAATTAACACAGTGACTTCTTCATTGAACCCTAAGATTGTTTGGTATTTTTGTTGTCCGCTTTCCAAAACCTTAAATATCTGCTTAATTTTGCTGAGGAATGATAATCAGAGTAGCAAACAGGTTAGATCACAGGCCAGCATCCAATTTAATTGGCTGCTTGCCTGGATCTAATCTGTTTGCATAAACATGAAGTCGGTTCCAGCACTTTAATGGTTAAAGAGAGTTTAAAGATTTGTGAGAAAAAAAAGGTCCTTGCTATGGTCATGATGTGTATGTGCATATTTTCCTGTAAAGGACATGTTGATACAAAAGTGTGCATTGTTTAGTTAAAGTGGATGTACCTATTCCTCTTTCTGTTCAAAACTTTATTATAAAGATAAAAATCAAAATTTACAGATGGTTTTTATTTGTTTTATTATCTCCCTTTGTTTATCAGATAACTTTTGCAGTATTTGTTCGAAAGAGTCGACTTTGCTTATTCAAGAATTTTGTCCTTAGATATTGCTTCAATGGAAACAACTAATGTCTGCAAAATGTTTTATATAAGTTTTCAGTTGTTTGCTTTACTCATTAGCATAAGCTGATCAGCACTTTTGCATTATTTCACATTCTTCACAGATCATGAGGTGTCTACTTGGCCTAGCGGTTAAGGCATCCCCCTCAGGACAGGGAGGTCGAAGGTTGGAGCCCCATCAGTGGCGTTTGTCTGGAAAAGGACTCTCATGGGACTTATTACTAAATGACTAGTTTGTGAACCGCAAGCTAATGGTTACCAACTTCAATCTGTTTAGTGGCTGCTATAGTGATAGAAGTTGGTTGGTAGATTTACTTGGGTATATTCAGGGAAGAGTGTCTCATAAGCCTAACTGGCTGACCCTTTTCCTAGGTGTGACACTATAATTAACAAAACCCTTACCTTCACCTCTACACAGATATACAATGAAATATCCTCTATTCAAGACAATTGTTATTTATTGTCATATTCTTTTTCTTTCAATTTCAAACATTAAAGAAAGCTTTATGATGGAGAGAGTCAGCGAGAGAGGGCAATTATGTGTGTATATTTTTTTTCTGATAATTTTTAAGTAAACCTCTTTTTCCAAAATACCTGATTGACCAATTATAGCATATTTCTTCAAAAGCCTGCAGACATAATGTGCAATTATTCCTTTATCACCATCATTTCTGATCCAAAAACAGATAAAATTATTTTGTTGATATTATTTGTGTTGTTGATGAAGTTATTTTGTTGATGCTATTTTGTTTCGTCTTCTGTTGCTTTCATTTGGACAAGTCACATTCTTGTATCATTGAGGGATGGGTCACATTGTTTTAAGTCAATCTTTAACCCTTAGAATGCTGGGTAATTTGCTAAAAATAGATTTATGTGAGGTCTGCATTCCCAAACCTTGTTTATCCGCTTAATTTTAATGAGGAAAGATACTTAGAAAAGAAAACAGGTAAGATCACAGGCAAGCCGCTTATTTATGTGGCGGCTGGCCTGGATCTAACCTGTTTGCCTAAGCATGAGGTCGGTTCCAGCACTAAAGGGTTAAGTCTATCATTCATCAAGGGTAATAACCCAGTATGGACTGTATTTGATATATACCGTTTTATAGGAGTTAACTCCCTTTGTTTAATGCTTCAATTGAAACGGCAGGTGTTTTTTTTACTCAGAGTTAATTGGATGAATTGGCTGTATCAAATAAGGCTGATTAAAGAAATTAGATATTTTGGCCCAGTCAATGAATTTGATATTGCTTATTGCTCATGACATTTGACTGACTTTTCCAACTTTTTAGCAACAGTCGATATGTATAGAAAAATAGGTTGCAACACAGGGTAAACTGTGACGACTTGAGTTCCTTTTTGTCTCGGGAGTTTTCCAAATTCCTTAGTTCGAAAAAATATTTATGGTATACATTAACAACACCATTATGTGTGAGTAGGTCTGCAGCCCTTTACCTAATAATAGAGGAAATGATGATTTCCCGAAGAATAAGAAACAAACATTTCGTTTTGAAGATGTAAGGAAACAACAGAACATACCATACCTCTTATTTAAGGTGTACATGGTACATAGTCATGTTCTCATACAAAAAGAATCTGGATTGGAAATAGATAAAGCTTGACAAATGAATTTTCTAGTGTTAATTGGATTTCTTCCCTGTTTGTTGTTACTGTGCATTTTCACATATACTTAGTTACATTAGATCTTTTAAACCGATCATTTGATTAATACACATTTTCCAGGAGAGTCCCAAAATCTTGTTAACAGTTTCCAGTTATTGAAGCAACAGATTTCCAGCAGAGGACATAAAGACTAATTTCACGCTAACACATTTGAACTTAATTCACTTCAAATGACGTTGTTTGGTGGTGCTTGTCAGTCCATCAAATGTATCTTTGTTTTGGCATTAAAGTCTTATATTTTACAGAAATCAGTTGCTGTCTTATTTTTTAAACCATTTCATATTTATCTCTATCCGATTGATTCAAAAGTATCAAAAGAGGAGGATAAAAAAACACACTTACCAATGTGACAAAATGAGACATTGCTCATTTCTACAATGATTTTCTATCCAATTCGACAAAGGAAATGTTAATTATCTCCTATTGTCTATAATTATCTTTTGTTGTTGCTTTCAAAACGTATATGGTCTATAACTTTTTTTGTTGCTTCCAACCATATTTGGGAAAGGTGCTGCGTATTCTAAAAATGACTCTGAGTTGTTTTATTCAGCAAAAGTAATCACATTGCTAACCAAATGTATCACTGTACAACTTCTCGGCTATCATGCATCTTTTTGCCATACATTTCTTTAATTCCGCATTTTGGTTGGCGGGCAAGTTTGGATAGTACATGGAACATATGTCGACTGGTATCAATCTATTTTTTAAACCAAGGAAGACTCTTGGTTGACTTACGATGTGTCGACGGTTCTTGCTTAACAAGCCATTATGGCCGATAATGTTTGGTGTGGTCCTACATAATTAAGAGCCGTGCATCGCAATATAAGTTGATGGTTCTACCCGGCTCAACATGCCATTATGGCAGATAAAGTTTGGTGTGGTCCTACATCATTAAGAGCCGGGCATTATGGCGATAAAGTTTAGTGTGGTCCTACATCATTAAAACCCAGGCATCGCAATATAAGTTGATGGTTCTACCCGGCTCAACATGCCATTATGGCAGATAAAGTTTGGTGTGGTCCTACATCATTAAGAGCCGGGCATTATGGCGATAAAGTTTAGTGTGGTCCTACATCATTAAAACCCAGGCATCGCAATATAAGTTGATGGTTCTACCCGGCTCAACATGCCATTATGGCAGATAAAGTTTGGTGTGGTCCTACATCATTAAGAGCCGGGCATTATGGTTGATAAAGTTTGGTGTAGTCCTACATCATTAAGAGCCATACATTATGGCCGATAAAGTTTGGTGTGTTCCCACATCATTAAGAGCCAGGATTTATAGCCGATAAAGTTTGGTGTGGTCCTACATCATTAAGAGCCATGCATTATGGTTGATAAAGTTTGGTGTAGTCCTACATCATTAAGAGCCATGCATTATGGTCGATAAAGTTTGGTGTGGTCCTACATCATTAAGAGCCGGGCATTATGGCCGATAAAGTTTGGTGTGGTCCTACATCATTAAGAGCCGGCCATTATGGCCGATAAAGTTTGGTGTGGTCCTACATCATTAAGAGCTAGGCATTATGGCAGATAAAGTTTGGTGTGGTCCTACATCATTAAGAGCCGGGCATAATGGCTGATAAAGATGGGTGTGGTCCTACATCATTAAGAGCCGGGCATTATGGCCGATAAAGTTTGGTGTGGTCTTACATTATTAAGAGCCAGGTATTATGGTCAATAAAGTATGGTGTAATCCTACACCATTAAGAGCCATGCATTATGGCCGATAAAGTTTGACATGGTCCTACATCATTAGGAGCCAGGCATTATGGCCAATAAAGTTTGGTGTGGTCCTACATCTTTAAGAGCCAGGCATTATGGTCAATAAAGTTTGGTGTGGTCCTACATCATATAGAGCAGGGCATCGATGATAAAGTTACATCATTAAGAGCCAGGCATTATGGTCGATAAAGTTTGGTGTGGTCCTACATCATTAAGAGCCAGGCATTATGGCCGATAAAGTTTGTTGTGGTCCTATATCATTAAGAGCCAGGCATTATGGCCGATGAAGTTTGGTGTGGTCCTACATCATTAAGAGCCTGGCATTATGGTCGATACAATTTGGTGTGGTCCTACATCATTAAGACCTGGGCATTATGGTCGATGAAGTTTGGTGTGGTCTTACATCATTAAGAGCCAGGCATTATGACCGATAAAGTTAAGTGTAGTCCTACATCATTAAGAGCCAGGCATTATGGTCGGTAAAGTTTGGTGTGGTCCTACATCATATAGATCCGGGCATTATGGCCGATAAAGTTTGAATTGGTCTTACATCATTAAGAGCCAGGCATTATGGTCGATAAAGTTTGGTGTAGTCCTACATCATTAAAAGCCATGCATTATGGCTGATAAATATTGGTGTGTTCCTATATCATTAAAAGCAAGGCATCGCCGATAAAGTTTGGTGTGGTCCTACATCTTTAAGAGCCAGGCATTATGGTCGATAAAGTTTGGTGTGGTCCTACATCATTAAGAGCCATGCATTATGGTTGATAAAGTTTGGTATGGTCCTACATCATTAAGAGCCTGGCATTATGGTTGATAAAGTTTGGTGTAGTCCTACATCATTAAGAGCCATACATTATGGCCGATAAAGTTTGGTGTGTTCCCACATCATTAAGAGCCAGGCTTTATAGCCGATAAAGTTTGGTGTGGTCCTACATCATTAAGAGCCATGCATTATGGTTGATAAAGTTTGGTGTAGTCCTACATCATTAAGAGCCATGCATTATGGTCGATAAAGTTTGGTGTGGTCCTACATCATTAAGAGCCGGGCATTATGGCCGATAAAGTTTGGTGTGGACCTACATCATTAAGAGCCGGCCATTATGGCCGATGAAGTTTGGTGTGGTCCTACATCATTAAGAGCTAGGCATTATGGCAGATAAAGTTTGGTGTGGTCCTACATCATTAAGAGCCGGGCATAATGGCTGATAAAGTTGGGTGTGGTCCTACATTATTAAGAGCCAGGCATTATGGTCAATAAAGTATGGTGTAATCCTACACCATTAAGAGCCATGCATTATGGCCGATAAAGTTTGACGTGGTCCTACATCATTAGGAGCCAGGCATTATGGCCGATAAAGTTTGGTGTGGTCCTACATCTTTAAGAGCCAGGCATTATGGTCGATAAAGTTTGGTGTGGTCCTATATCATATAGAGCAGGGCATCGATGATAAAGTTACATCATTAAGAGCCAGGCATTATGGTCGATAAAGTTTGGTGTGGTCCTACATCATTAAGAGCCAGGCATTATGGCCGATAAAGTTTGGTGTGGTCCTATATCATTAAGAGCCAGGCATTATGGCCGATGAAGTTTGGTGTGGTCCTACATCAATAAGAGCCAGGCATTATGGCCGATAAAGTTTGGTGTGGTTCTACATCATTAAGAGCAGGGCATCGCCGATAAAATTTGGTGTGGTCGTATATCATTAAGAGTGGCATCGCCGATAAAGTTTTGTGTGGTCCTACAGCATTAAGAGCCAGGCATTATGGTCGATAAAATTTGATGTGGTCCTACTTCATTAAGAGCCAGGCATTATGGTCGATAAAGTTTGGTGTGGTTCTACATCATTAAGAGCTGGGCATTATGGCCAATAAAGTTTGGTGTGGTCTTACATCATAAAGAGCCAGCCATTATGGCCGATAAAGTTTGATGTGGTTCTACATCATTAAGAGCTGGGCATTATGATCGATAAAGTTTGGTGTGGTCCTACATCATTAAGAGCCAGGCATTATGGCTGATAAAGTTTGGTGTGGTCCGACATCATAAAGAGCCTGGCATTATGGTTGATAAAATTTGGTGTGGTCCTACAGCATTAAGAGCCAGGCATTATGCCTGATTAAGTTTGGTGTGGTCCTACATCATTTAGAGCCAGGCATTATGGCTGATAAAGTTGGGTGTGGTCCTACATCATAAAGAGCCAGGCATTATGGTCAATAAAGTTTGGTGTGGTGCTACAACATTAAGAGCCAGCCATTATGGCCGATAAAGTTTGGTGTGTTCCCACATCATAAAGAGCCTGGCATTATGGCAGATATAGTTTGGTGTGGTCCTACATCATTAAGAGCCAGGCATTATGGCTGATAAAGTTTGGTGTGGTCCTACATCATTAAGAGCCATGCATTATGGTCGATAAAGTTTGGTGTGGTCCTACATCATTAAGAGCCATGCATTATGGCCGATTAAGTTTGGTGTGGTCCTACATCATTAAGAGCTGGGCATTATGGCTGATAAAGTTTGGTGGGGTCCTACATCATTAGGAGCCAGGCATTATGGCCGATAAAGTGTGGTGTGGTCCAACATCATGAAGGGCATGGCATTATGGCCGATAAAGTTTGGTGTGGTCCTACATCTTTAAGAGCCAGGCATTATGGTCGATAAAGTTTGGTGTGGTCCTACATCATTAAGAGCCAGGCATTATGGTCTATAAGTTTGGTGTGGTCTTACATCATTAAGAGCCAGGCATTATGTCCGATAAAGTTTGGTGTGGTCCTATATCATTAAGAGCCGGGCATTACGGCCGATAAAGTTTGGTGTGGTCTTACATCATTTGGAGCTAGGCATTATCGCCAATAAAGTTTGGTGTGGTCTTACATCATTAAGAGCCAGGCATTATTGCCGATAAAGTATGGTGTTGTCCTACATCATTAAGAGCCAGGCATTATGGCCGATAAAGTTTGGTGTGGTCCTACATCATTAAGAGCCAGGCATTATGGTCGATAAAATTTGGTGTGGTCTTACATCATTAAGAGCCAGGCATTATGGTCGATAAAGTTTGGTGTAGTCCTACATCATTTAGAGCCAGGCATTATGGCCGATAAAGTTTGGTGTAGTCTTACATTATTAAGAGCCAGGCATTATGGTCAATAAAGTTTGGTGTGGTCCTACATCATTAAAAGCCATGCATTATTGCCGATAAAGTTTGGTGTGGTCCAACATCATGTAGAGCAGGGCATCGCCGATAAAGTTTGGTGTGGTCTTACATTATCAAGAGCCAGGCATTATGGCCGATAAAGTTTGGTGTGGTCCTACATCATTAAGAACCGGGCATAATGGCTGATAAAGTTTGGTGTGGTCCTACATCATTAAGAGCCAGGCATTATGGCTGATAAAGTTTGGTGTGGTCCTACATCATTAAAAGCAAGGCATCGCCGATAAAGTTTGGTGTGGTCCTACATCTTTAAGAGCCAGGCTTTATGGTCGATAAATTTTGGTGTGGTCCTTCATCATTAAGAGCCAGGCTTTATGGCAGATAAAGTTTGGTGTGGTCCTACATCATTAAGAGCCGGGCATTATGGTCGATAAAGTTTGGTGTGGTCCTACATCATTATGAGCCAGGCATTATGGCAGATAAAGTTTGGTGTGTTCCTACATCATTAAGAGCCAGGCATTATGGTCCATAAAGTTTGGTGTGGTTCTACATCATTAAGAGCCAGCCATTATGGCAGATAAAGTTTGGTGTGTTCCCACATCATAAAGAGCCTGGCATTATGGCCGAAAAAGTTTGGTGTGGTCCTACATCATTAAGAGCCAGGCATTATGGCAGATAAAGTTTGGTGTGGTCATACATCATTAAGAGCCAGGCATTATGGCCGATAAAGTTTGGTGTGGTCTTACATCATTAAGAGCCAGGCATTATGGCCGATAAAGTTTGGTGTGGTTCTACATCAATAAGAGCCGGGCATTATGGCCGATAAAGTTTGGTGTCGTTCTACATCATTAAGAGCTGGGCATAATTGCTGATAAAGTTTGGTGTGGTTCTACATCATTAAGAGCCAGGCATTATTGCTGATAAAGTTTGGTGTGGTTCTTAATCAATAAGAGCTTGGCATTATGGCCGATAAAGTTTGGTGTGGTTCTACATCATTAAGAGCTGGGCATTAT
Organism: Cerastoderma edule; assembly: GCA_947846245.1. NCBI lineage: Eukaryota > Metazoa > Mollusca > Bivalvia > Cardiida > Cardiidae > Cerastoderma > Cerastoderma edule. Next base: position 23,054,406 of record OX401409.1, on the reverse strand, counting down.
GGCCGATAAAGTTTGGTGTGGTCCTACATCATTAAGAGCCAGGCGTTATGGCCGATAAAGTTTGGTGTGTTCCGACATCATAAAGAGCCAGGCATTATGGCCGATAAAGTTTGGTGTGGTCTTACATCATTAAGAGCCGGGCATTATGGCCGATAAAGTTTGGTGTGGTCCTACATCATTAAGAGCCAGGCATTATGGCTGATAAAGTTTGGTGTGGTCCTACATTATTAAGAGCCGGCCATCATGGCTGATAAAGTTTGGTTTGGTCCTACATCATTAAGAGCCGGCCATTATGGCCGATAAAGTTTGGTGTGGTCCTACATCATTAAGAGCCGGGCATTATGGCTGACAAAGTTTGGTGTGGTCCTACATCATTAAGAACCGGGCATTATGGCCGATAAAGTTTGGTGTGGTCCTACATCATTAAGAGCCGGGCATTATGGCTGATAAAGTTTGGTGTGGTCCTACATCATTAAGAGCCGGGCATTATGGCCGATAAAGTTTGGTGTTGGCCTACATCATTAAGAGCCAGGCATTATGGCCGATTAAGTTTTGTGTGGTCCTACATCATTAAGAGCCGGGCATCGCAATATAACTGCAATAATTAAAACACGATGTTATACCCATGTCAGTTGGAATAAAGAATAATTACACCAATACCATACTTGCTGATACGCCAACTGTTTTGTGTTTTTAAGAGACATTGAAAATATCTCAACTCAAAATTTCGGTTTTTAGTGTAGTATAGGTTAAAGATAGCGACAGAATTATGCACATAAATACTCAAATAGTATCATCTCAACCAAAGATGTCGAAAATTGAATTTTATTCGAGTGGTTACTCCGCTCGAAAAGGTATTTTGCTTTTATGTGATAAATGCTTGTATATCGAAACATCTACTCTAAAAGGGGGCGTTGTTTACTATGGTTGAGTTTAGGGTTTAACTAATGATTTTGAGCGAACATAGCAAATGATACAAAAATTATTTACTTGCGAAACGGAAAGATATGACACCTCTCTACCTCGGTGGGACATTTTCTTCAATTTGGCATACTCTCACAAACTGGATAATGATAACGATTTCAAGAGAATCATCTTACGCTAACGACGATATGTGCATGAAAAATGTTCGATTTTCATTGTTTCTCAAAAGATAACGCATGTTTTATTAAAAAGTCGCGCATAATCAATTCATTCCTTTATGTTTAAACTTATTTAATTTACATTGATTGTGACGGAAGTTTGAAGCTTATTGAATTCTCTCAATGACTGCTACATGAATGCTACACCAGTACTCACGCCAATTTGTGGGTAAGTCCCGGCAATTCGCGTTGCAATACGGTAATTCGAACCTGGGGACTCTCGTTACAAGAGTCCGACGCTTTACCGCTGCACCACTGTCGCTTTCCTTTGTATGGGATGTAACGCCATCAAAACTTACGCTATATGACGGCTTCCATAGGTTTCACGAGCACTAGAATGCGGCTCTGAAGTGTCTTGCCATGGGGCCCCTCTTTTCATGAATCCATCGGCGTCATCAGTAGGACTCCAACCCGGGATATCAGAGTTACAGTTCATCAATTTAACCACTGAGTCATGCAGGACCCTTGTAAACAATTGAAACTCTTCCATTGTTTTATATCTATATACTTCATCGTTCTGTCTTTTTTTTCTAAAGAGATATTGTTTGGACAGATGACAAACCTGTTTTCATGTATTCTACTTTACGTACCCCTTTTTAAGCGTCAATTTTCAATCGGGAAAAAAAAGTAAAGTGTATTCTCATGGCAAAAGAGGAAATCTCTTGCCAACGGCAATGCCTTCGCTATTCAATCCGTTACAAACCCCTTCTGTATATTCCGGACTATCATAAAGAAAAAATACTGTCACAATCTAATCCATTTTTTATCCCTCCTGCACAGTTCAAACTATCATGGGAGAATCCATGTTTGCCAGATCAAAGAGTCGGAAGTACCTGCATCAGTCAATCTGATGACATAATGCATTTTTTACCGCGTCAGATTAAAACTTGGTGTTTAATGCTATTACGTAAACTAGCTGTCATCCGAAATAGCACATGACCAATATCTATGATCATATGACCGAACAAGATGGTCGCACCACAAATACTTTTGCTTTTTCACCTTCTGTTGACAATGAAAGCCGTATTGTGTACCCAGCATGAGTTGACCATCAACTTTCCGATGCTGGTGGAAACGTTTACGCCTAACACTCGGCAGAGAAATCGCAGTCGACGGACGATGTTTTTATATCATTCCCACCCGTCGACTGCGATTGCTCTATCGAGTGTTAGACGACGTAACACCGTTATAAAGCATGGGATATCATATACCATCAGGACCGGAAGGTAACCTCATGCAGGGTACACAGTGTGGATACCATTGTCAAACATATGTAAAAAGAAATGTGAGCGTCCATCTTTTGCGGATATGACATCATAAACATTGGTCACGTGATTACTGCCTGTATTACATATCATAATAAAGTTACATTCTCTGTTACACCGAGTAATAGAGTAGAGACGTTCAAGCCGACAGTGGTCTCAAACCTATTCCATTGGTTTGAAGTTGGCGCTGAACAATGCGTATACAGGCCAAGAGAAAATGAATGTAAACACAACCCTTCAGTTTGAAGTGAGCGTCCAGCTCCATTTCTTTAGACTGACAGTAGATATCCAGTCCATTGGTCATTAGGGGTATACACATAGGCCGGGACCCATGCTTCTCTCTTAGTTGAAACTTATTTATTTTAAATCAATTGTGACGGAAGCTTGAAGCTTATTCAATTAACTCTCGATGACTGCTTCCTGGATACTACACCAGTTCTTGTGCCGATTCGTGGGCTAGAACCGGTAATTCTCAGCTCGCTAAACGGCGATTCGAACCCGAAACCCTCTGAACAAGAGGCCGGTGCTCTACCACTCGCTAACCACTGTCGGTATTCCATTGGCCTCTTGATAAAAAGTTAGACTGAGAACCGGTCATCGCGCACTAAGTCCCCTCCTTTTAACTTGATAATACAGAAGCTTTGAAAAACAGAAACATGTCATAGTTTTTAAAACAAAAAGGCGACAAAAAAGAAAAGACGCGAAAGTGGCTTTAGAGAAGAATTTGGTTATTGAAAGAAACATACGGGGAAAATACAAAAAAAAAAAAAAAAGAAAGAAGAATTTATTGTCTTAATCTGTTTCAATAAATTTGCCACTGTGAGACTTATTAACGGGCCATTTAGACCCCGTTTTGGTTTGGCCGGACTTATTTACGTGGTATTGATAAAGCGATCCAGTGTTTCAGAAGCCTCATTTGAATTTTAGGAAGATTAATCTTCAGCCAATACTTTTTTGGTTTGAAGTTTTTACAAGAATCCTTTTGTTTTCGAGTTCAAAAGTAAAAATAAGTCCAAGGACATTTGTCTGTTCAATAAATAATGGTATTGTTTGTACGTCGTTCAAAACGTGATTCGAAATCTGCTATCTTGTTGATTCAGGTATAAGTTAAACGGACGTTTTACCCATTTCTAGTTAACTTTTGACACCTATTGCCATTTAATGAAAAAAATCATCAAGTACACAGAGTGTCAGTGTTCTTGTTTTCATGTGTGATTTTCCCCCAATTGCCACATTTTCCCACCGGGTTTAAGTATTTTAATGACAATAAATGCATGCGCTTTAAGTCGGTGGCGAATAAAATATTGGAAGTTTCATGTAACGGTGATGCATTTTCTCATAAATCAGTGAATTTTGATAATGATTAGCCGTTTATAGCTGGACACAAGGCGTAATGCATCACTGAAATCATGGAGAGATTATATCAGTTTCAATACAGCTGATTGTTACTTAATTCGAGACAGCCCTTTCTTCGTGATGTAATACCAGGCCATTTAAACCTTAGAATGCTGGGCAATTTTCTAAAAATAGATTTTTGTATCGTCTACTTTCCAAAACGTTAAATATCTGCCCAATCATGAAGATGAACGATACTCAGAGTAGCAAACAGGTTAGATCACAGGCCAGCCGCCAATTTGCTTTGCATAAGCATGAAGTCGGTTCCAGCACTATTGGGGTTAATTAGATACAACCCTTTCTTCGTGACGTAATACCATGTCATTTAGGCCATTTAAAACAACTGGTTTACCCTATACTTCATACTGGATCATTTCATAAGTACTTACAGAACAACACTAACTTAAATCTGAGAGAGTCCAACAACATTTTCGCCATATACTTGTTTTATATGTATGTAGAGGTGTCCAGTATTTGATGATTTAAAAACATAACGCGTTGAAGTAATAAGTGGTAATTTTCAAAACATTTATGAATGAAAAAAAAAATACGTTTCTGCAAGCAGTTCTTGTTGTAAATTATGGCTGATTAAAGAGAAAAGTGCATTATCATTTAGTTTTCACAGAAAATATCTTACCAATTTTATGTATCTAGATATTTTTTTTGCTATAATAGTATATAATTAAGGAGGCCACATTTACCAGTCGTCAATATACAATATATTGATATTTGTAAAACCACACATATTTAGATGAATAGGCTAGAAGAACTTGCTACAAGACACACGTCTTTAAGTAAAAGAGGGGTAAGTCGAAGCTTGGTTCTATCTTTAAAGTTTTCATGTTACAATAGTGACTTTTGCTTCTTTCAACAGATCCCAATTCCAATAGAGAGGTCTGGTGCATTTTGGGACGTCCTGTTTCACTCATGTTTCACAATTAAGTAGTAAATAACTTTTATCAGACCTGTTACTTTTGATTCGCTTTTCTTGAATTTCTTATTCAGCTTACTTTTATTGAGATTAAGCAATTGCCATTCAGGGTGTTGCAAACTTGCATCTAATTCGATGGCTTCCGATGAATTACAGCGGACTCCATGTCCAATGGCTTTAAAGAACTAAGTACAACAATACACTTTAAGAATCAAGGTGGAAATGTTCGTCATCCAGTACCTCAAGATTTCAAAAAACCCACAAAAAGAATCGTCTATGGATGATTAATATTTAGATGAATCCTGCATGATAACAAGTATTGTGATAAATGGAGCACTTGTGCGAACCTCTATTATCCAGTTAATGTATCTATAGATACGGGATAAGAAAACTTTATCATGTCTGTATGGTGTTAAACGCCGTATCAACAATATGCGATTTGTGTAACGGCTTTCCTGTATCCACTAATACTAGGCAAGGACTCTGAAGTGAAGCCGGAGTTGTTGATGGGACTCGAACCCGGAACCCCGAGTTCTTAGTCCGCCACCCTGAACCACTGGACCACACAGGACTCTTTCTTATATTTTAATCAATTATCCTGATGAAGGTGTAAGACGAAAAACGTTGATATAGTAAATAACAAGTTGACGAATACTTTATTTATTGATCTTTGCAACATCTACTTTCTTTGATACGATAGCATACGAACATCAAAAGCAAACGTCGCACACGAAGGACACAAAACTCCACCTTTTTTTCTTCAAAAGTGTCGTTACAGTACAAACCAAAATATCGCAACTCCTTCATTTTTAATGAAGGAGTTAGGATGTTTTCTTTCGAACAGTGACGATATAATGGAATACCCGTCACTCGTGGTTTTATCCAGAATTTGTCTAAAACGCGCGTAGACAGTCCTTAATTGTCATCAACCGTTCGCACCTCCTCTACCAAGGCGCACAAGAAGCAATATGAGCCGTGAAACCATTAATTTACGGACTAGACTTGGCTTAATTGAAGAACTCACTGTGCCAACGTTGCCGCGAACGAACTAACGATGTGTCCTTAATCTTCGACGGCAGCGAAGTTACTGGTAAAGCCCTATCGTGTATATGTAAATAAATGTAAATACAATACAATTCTTTTATTTGAAATTAAACCCTTATAGCGCTGGAACCGATTTCATGCTTATGCAAACAGGTTAGATCCAGGCCAGCTGCCAAGTGAATTGGCGACTGGCCAGTGATCTAACCTGTTTGCTTCTTTGAGTATATTTCTTCATCAAAATTAAGTAGATATTTATTGTTTGGGAAAGCAGACGGCACAAAAATATATTTTTAAAAATTATCAAGAATTCTAAGGGTTAATACAATTTGTTTTCAATTTATAATTTCAAGAGAGTATGAATATAAAGTAGTCGTACCATTTTGTTTTGAAGTGTTCACAATATATCTCTATAAGAAAACAATATATAAATGATTTTTATTATAAAAGACCAAGCATGATTAAATTCATACAGCTTTTAAAATCATGCTATAAAAATTTAGCAACATATCTCAAATTTGCTTTTAAAGAGAGAACATCTTTTACGCATTATATTACTTAATCATTAATATAGTTCATCCACATTGAAATAGATGAAATTATTCATATTGTATGTAATTGTACTTTGATTATTGACCAGTATATATTGTATGTTTATATGTTTTGTAAAAAATGACTATACACATAAGTGGTGGTCAAATAAAAGATATCTATCATCTATCATCTACATATAGTACTGATGACACCTGTTGTATAACCAATTCTCGTTCAATAATGCGCCATGTAATCCCTTCCTCTTAAACACATCTGGTTCATAGGTTTTTCAGAAACCAATCTGACAAAAGAATAAATGACTCTTTCCTTTTAATTCCTAGCCTTTATTTCAATGAAATCGTGCCTGTTTGATGTACTCGTTGTCGCCTGATATTTCTCTCAGCTTGAACAAGTCACAAAGTCCCTTAGAGGCGAAGAGGTTTACAAATTTGGGAAGGATGTGGAGATGTCGAATTCTCAACTAATTATTTGGCGCGAATAATTAAGCAGTTCTCAGGGAATTCCTTCAACAAGTAGTGGTGTCAACACATTTATAAAGCAGACAGTAATCAATGGAAAGAATTTCTTGTCATCCCTTTTCTGCCATGGTGTCTTTTGTCCTTAAACGTTTTTGGTTCCCCATCCCTAAAATAGAAATTTGTAACTCGTACGAATTGAACAAATAACTAGACGACAGAGATAACGAGAAAAACGGTTTCTTAAGATTTTAAGCGAAAATGTGAGAAAGCAAATCATTATGACATAATTTGTTTGAAAGAATCTACACTATCTTAGCCAGATCTGGGGATGCTGTCGATTATAAATTGTACTTGTTCGAAGTGAGTTCTGATACAGGTATATACAATACAATACAATAAAATACAATACAATACTACACAATACAATACAATACAATACAATACAATACAATACAAAAATCTGCTTGTCTTATGTCTTTTAACATATCCATCAAGTTGAATACTGTGGCTATTCAAATATGCTTTTCAGATAAGCAGAACAATTTCAACGAATAATTCATTTTTTAAAGAATGCAACATGAAAATGAATTATTAGTTAACAATGCACTTTTACTTCAGCAAACACGTATGCTCTTATATGTTCTTTGTAATGAACATTTCTATGGTATGGATATTGCTATTTAGTGTTATTTTTTTTAAATAAAAAAAATAAATGATTTAATGTATGAGGAATAGAATTCGAAAGCGGTAGTCTATGTTAAACAGTTGCACGAGAAATAAAAATTCAATGGGTATTCACGTAAAACATTTTTTTTCTCTCCAAAAATGGGAACGAATATGTTTCTGATAGATTTATCACCAATAAGACAAAGATTAGTGCATCATTACTACTGAATCTCAAATCAATGGGTCGGTTGTTGATTTCCATGGTACCAAAAGCTTAACGTTATTGTACACTGTCCGTCTTGTTATATCCATGTATGTAGAGAGATTGTCTTCCTTAACCTTAAGCATGCTGGGTAATGTTCTAATCAAAGATGTTTGTGTTCGTCTGCTTTTCAAAACCTTAAATGCCTGCTTGATTTTGACGAGGAAAGATATTCAGAGAAGTAAACATGTTAGATCACAGGTCAGCCGCAAAATTACTTGACGGCTAGCCTGGATGTAATCTGTTTGCATAAGTCTGAAGTCGGTTCGGATCAGCACTTTAAGTGTTAAGTCAACCGAGAAACATATCGTAAGAAAAATCGCCCCAAAAGCCAAATATAGCAGAACGTTAGTTTGTATGGAGTATTCTTTCACCCTCAGGCAATGGGTATGTGATGCCACGAGTTGTTATAATGTTTTATATTATCAAAGCAGACTGTTTGGATCGGTTTGACTATTGACACGCGGGCAGTTAATATTTGATTAAGCTCAATAAATGTCAATTGTGGGACTGAGCCATCTTTCACTTGACGACCGGGATTGTTAGGCCATCGTCATACATTGTCTCGGTTTTCCTTGTTTTGTTTTTGTTTGGCTTAGCTAGAACGTAGGGGGATCGGCCACCATTACCTTCATGGAGATGGTATCATGTTAAAGAGTTCCGTAATTTCTACAATAAAGGCGTAGAGACAACCAGGTACCGTGTGTTAAGCACAACAAAACATATATTGGTATTGAACATGAAAGAGAGCTCTGTAAAGCAGGAGAAGTGGCGTATTTACAAGAAATGTTACCATTCTGGCAGAATGGATTCACAAAATATTTTGCTTAACTCCAGCACCTCATCCTTCATATGGAGGGCATTAACACCGTTGTACCATAGATGAAAAGATGAAAACCTTTAAAACATAGTTCAATATCGATATTATTCAAATGTGAATGGCCATATGTATATGTTTTAATGTGTTGTACTGTATGCTATGGAAATGTTTGAATATGTATAAAGTTATATATGTTTATAGATAAGACTGAAATAAAGAATATATATAGAGTAAAGATTGATTGCTAATGGTGATTCAATTGTCCCAAACATTTCAACTTTTATTTATCAAGTGATACAATTAACTATGGGTATGATAATGTTTTACTTCAATAATCGAATTCTGACTCAAATGGACAGAGGGAAGGGTAAAAAGCAAGCGTTATTACGGAGAAAGTTGGATAACCGAACAATTATTGACATTTAACCAGCTTGTTGCAGGCGATTCTGGAAAAGATTGTGGAAAAAGGAGAAATCGTTCAGCGCAATTTCTCTATTTCACACAATGTTTTCTGCCCTATCAGAAGATTACTTTTCAATTTCTTCACATTTTGAAATATCGTCTCCAAACTCTTTCAATTTGGGACAGTCCGAGATTCGGTGTTTGGTAAAGGTATAACCGAACCATTATTGACATCTACCAATAAACGTCAGGTCTGCAACCTCTTACATGGGGGTTGTTACGGGCTTCCCTGTATTTTACGTCTGTCGTTTTATTGTAGTTTTATAGAAATTTCATGTTGCGTTTATTGATTGGTATAGGCGAAAATAATGGTTCCCTGTGTCTTCAGGGCATTTAGCCCGCGGTCCTATTGTGTGGAGCCTAGGCTCTTCGATATTCCACAGAAGGTCAGATACCTTTTTTATATATTTTCTTTAGGTTTTATTTAACTTATTTACCGCGAAAAGTGAGATACTAACTTGAACACTCGATTTGATGTAAACATAAGGTCCGTTCGATAACCGGTAACTGTGATACAAACTTGGGCCGTCGATTTGATGCATGTATAAGACACAAATGCCTAGACCGCGGATATGATATACTAACGTGACCCCGCGATTTCATCGCTTTTTTCCTTAATTGGGAGAAGGCATATGCCGGTTGATTTGGGAAGTTTTACCGCTAAACTTGTTGAATTTTGACAACCAAAAAGGTGGTTTGACTTCGATTTTTTTTTTTGAAATCTGCATGGTTCTAAAGGCCCCTGGTATAAAACGCAAAAGAAAACCTTTGGATTTGGTGTAAACATGAGGTACGTTCGTATACCGGAACAGAGTACTAACTTGGTTACTCGATTTGATGAAAACATAAGGTACTTTCTTATACCTGGACATTGGGATAGTAAGTCGGCCTCTCGATTTGATGTAAACATAAGGTAAGTTCTTATACCGGGAAAAGTGAGATACTAAGTTGGTCTCTCGATTGGATGTTTACATAAAGTACGTTCTTATAATGGAAAAAAAGATACTATTCGGGTTCCTCAATTTTATGTTAACACAAAGTACGTTCTTATACCAGAAACGTTAGATACCATATTGGCCCCTCGATTTGATGTTTAAATAATACGCTCTTAGACCGGAAACGTGAGATATCAGATTTTGGCGCCTCGATTTGATATAAACAATATCTGCAACACAACCTACGTTGCTTTAGAATTCAATGATGCTATTTTATCGGTAGAAGATAATTTATTCTTAAAAGTTAAAATCCAAATCCGAGAGATAGTCGTTTTAAATCGAAATTGTTATGTTTTAGTGTGTAAAGAGGCGACGCATTTACTAAACCTACGCCTGATCGATTAAACATTACATTATAAAATATATTAATCGTATTTATACCAAAGTGACTCGACAATTTTTTTAACTGCGTTATAGTTAGCTATGGTGTGGTATAAGCATTATTTTGGTTTACATTAATTACATGACTCATTAACCTTTGATCATCCCTTGTCCCATACTAGTTCACGGTGACGATTTCCTAGAGACTGACTTAGAGAATTTCTGGTAGAAGGCCCTCTGCCTCTCCCTCTGCCTCTGATACCAGCTCTTCGTGTGTTTGGAAATTTACTGTTTTATTTCTTCCGGGTTGAAGAATGCCATTGTGTTTGTATATCAGCTCTTGGTCCTTCCAGTATATATCTAGTCTGTTTCGAAGCTGAATGTGGTTTGATTACACTATCCGGCAGCGACAGTAGTCGGACAAAAAGGTTCAAGTGGTAATTTGATTTTTTTCTTGTTGTAATGTCTAGTAAATAATAGATTTTAAAGTATTTCTTGTCAGCTATTGTTTCAAGTTGGATAATAAACAAATATCCATACTATGGAATGGTTTTACTACATCTGTACCCTTTTAATTCCACCAGTTGGAGAAATTTCTAATCAACAATTAAGCAGTATTTGCGAGTTTCGACACAGTTGCGTATTTTTCTGCATATATATGTGACATTACCATTCAAGGACATTGTCGGTTGATACTTTCGCAGAACTGTGGCTGAGACAAAGAGTATTTCGCTACATAAAATAAATATAATACGTTTGTAGCGTGTTTGGAAACGTAACACCATTGTGAAATGATGGTTGATATTTTCAAGCTTGACCAAGTGATTAAGGTTGAGAACATATTTGCCAGTCCTACAATGGCCTCTTATTTCAAATGAACGTCCTTTTGTAGGACATTTTAGAGCCCTAGCATTGTACTGGAAAATCGAAGGACAGCCGTCCCTGAATTTATGTTGGTCCAACGTTGAACGCCAAACGCTCAACACGAATTGTTCACTTGCCCATTCTCTTCATCGTGATTGTATTAGTAGTATGTATTGAAATCAAGAACAGTCTAAGCGTATCAAGCATCATCAACGTCGATATTCGTACTGATAAAGTACTGGAAGCATCGTAATATAACAACAACGTCTTTTTAAAATGATATGAATCTATTTTTCACAGTAACCTCTTAATTAACTCTGTTGCAGGTACGCTTGATACAATGGAATAGGTGTATAAAGAAGAGAAAAAATGTAGACGCAGACATTTCATTTGGGCAATTTTACAAGATTGCAAGGAATTACAGACCCGTTTTATTGCGAGGTCTTCACACAGTTAATTAACCGGTGTTTATGTATCGCTGGACAGAATTGTTTAATTGAATTATCTTACGATAAAAGATACATTCTTTGCAGATCATTCTAGATCGATTAAAAAGAAAGTTTTCCACCCTATCAAATTGGAATGTCGTGATATAATTCCGTGCTTATTGTCAAAAGATAACAATACATTGAATGCTGAATATATTGCATGTGCCTGGTGTTCTTTCTCTGTTTAACCCGTCTGCTCTATCATTTGCATAGATATGAGCTCCATTTTACCCTTAGAATGCCGGAAACTTTTCTAAGAATAGATGTCTGTGTCGTCTGCTTACCATAACCTTAAGATAAAATATCTGATTAACTTTGATAAAGATACTCAGAGTATCATACATGTAAGATCACATACCAACAAAAGCTTACTTGGCGGCTGGCCTGGATCCAACCTGTTTGCATAAGCATGTTATCGGTTCCAGCGCTATAATTGTTAAAACCCATATGTAGTATCTAAGGTTACTTCGTTGTTTTTAATATATTCATTCAGCTTCAGATAACTCGAAATCACGTCATTAAATCGTTATTTATGTCTAAAAAGAGGGAGACATGGTTTGGTATTTAAAACAAAGATACAGAAAACTTTCCGCACGTGATTTATGGCTAAGACTTTAAACAATCGAAATCGTAAATAATATTTGAATAAGGAGGCGGGATGGTTTACAATGTAATTTGCTTCAATACCTTAGCTGCGTCGAGTGAAAATGGGTCATGCAACATTAAAATTACGTTCGTTTGTTACAAGCTTTTATTTCTTTGCATATCTACTTTTATAGATGCATTTCAAGTGGCTTAACCCTTATAGTGCTGGAATGACTTCATGCTTATGCAAACATGTTGGATTCGGGCCAACCGCCAAGTAAATTCGCGGCTGGCCTGTGATCTAACCTGTTTGCTGCTCTGAGTATCTTTTGTCATCAAAATTAAGCAGATATTTCAGGTTTTGGAAAGCAGACGACACAAAAAAACTATCTTTTAGAAAATTACCCAGCGTTCTTGGAGTTAAGCCATATTATTTATTCATTTGTGTTTACATGCATCATTGCATGTAATGCTTATTTCATCTTTCTTACTACCATGTAAAGCAATTTTGAAAATATGTAACACTATGATAACAGTGCTTTATGCATGTGGTGAATAATAACAATAATGATAAGATAATTGCATCGATGGTGTGAACTACCTCATGTATAGCACCTTACATACGTGGCAGTTTTGTATTGAATCTATTTAAAAGAAAAAACTAAATAAAGATAAAGATGGAACCTAATGTAGTTGGCAAGTTGAATGAATTAATTACAAAACGACCGCACGAATGTAAGATTCCGTTCAATAAATGATCAAACCAGGAGAAAAATAATGACATATAAACTTCAATCCATTCCGTTATGGTTATCTCAATGGCGTTGTCAAACATTGCGATATTATTGTCGTAAATTTGTCACCTCACAATGTCCATGAAAATGCAAGTCAGCAAACTGATGAAAGTCAACTCATATATCAGGCAATGAAATATCGTTTTAAATGCAAGTCAGCTTTTCTTTTAACGTTTTCATGAAAAAGGACCACAATATTTTAGGTAACGTTTTTTATTTTTAAAAAAAGAGTTCGTATTCAGAGGGTACAGTTAGATTTGAAATACGATAGATGGCTCATTTCGATAGGTAGAAAATGCGATTTAAGATAATTCATCGCCTTCAGCAGAAGATTGAAAGAAACAAAATTTTAATGTTACCGTCTACTTTTGTAAAGTTGAATCGGTTATTCTGATTGTGGAAGTGGGAAGAGCCTCTATATTGAGTATCAGAGAATCCGATAAAACAGGCAGCTCTCTGAAAATATTAACTTGTCTCTCTTAGACGAGGCTAGCACAAATCAAAAGATTTGTGGACAATAGCGGCTGAATGAATCATATGATCAGGGATACTATCTTAAACAAAGTAACGAAATTACCATAGTTTAGTTAACACTCATTTTAATTCACATTAATTGTGAAACGGGTTCTTACAGCGTAGACTAATCCCTCTGATATCTGCATCCTGCAAACATAACCAGTACTCGCGCCGAATGTGGATTAATAAAAAGTCGCAAGGCGGATCCCGCCACTCTCGGGGTTCTAACCCATGACCCTCGTGTCCAGAGGCCGATGATCTACCTGTGGACTATTGTCCTCCACAACATTATCATGTGACGTGTCTATGGAAATGTTTCGGAGAGATACCACAAATGACGTGTTACTTTGAACTATGTTGTTATCAATATCAAAAGACAGAAGGTTGTTTTGACTTTACGCAAGTTCTTCGCATAGGATGTTTAGAAAATCTTCATTGGTCATTCTCTATGAGAAGGCAACCATTAAAAACAGAGTTCTAAAATTCACGCAAAATACAGTGAAGGGCATGTATTTCAAGATGCTTAGCCCTTGTCAACATCTATTTCGAGACGAAGGCCAGTGATATGATATAAATGTAAAACAAAGTTGAAGGAAGTACAGCTGCGTGTAGGAGACGCCGTAAAAGAACTGAAAGTCTTTCTATTTACTATACATGTATAATATGATTTTACATCAAGTCACTGGTCTTTCAGTTCTGTTTCCATAGAGGCCATAGTCTGTACTCTTACCCCTATGACAGGGAGGCACGACTGAAGATTCTTTGGACAATGGCCAATTATGAACTGGGAAAGGTTGGGTAAATGCAACTCAGATGAAGGGTAAGCCGTTATCGTTATACAAATGAATAAAACGAACAAAATGAAATGATAACAAATACAAGATAACATACTTAAATTTATTTGGAGCTGAAATGTTCGGAACTATTTAAACTTCACGAACACTGAATCTTCTTATAAACATTTTCACAAGTTTTATATTACTTTGACATAAAAGCGAGACATTGTCAAACACAACTAAATATTACCGCGGGAAAATCGACCCAGATGCCCCATGTATGCAGTGTTTATCAAGATCAGACAATATGAAACAAAAACACTCGTATTAATCCGCCGACCTCCGTTATCGATATGAATATCATTATAATATCAAGGAGTCAGTATCGAATGTTTACATGGAATTTGGCAACATATATTACATGGACAGTGCACAATCATACTTAGTATTTAACCATATTGGTAAACTCCAGTTCTGCATTTTACTTACAAAACTATACAAGCAATATTTCCTGATCTGTCCTATATTCGTTTTTACATTCCAAAGTATGGAGAACAAAATGCGCATTAATTCTGTATGTTCTCCATTTGATACATTTTTGAAAACAATTCGATACTAACGCCATTTACAAGTTCGGATGCATTCGGAAAAGCGCATTAAGATTTTGTGGTTTCGATAATATTATGCAAACTACTGACAATATCTGACCAAAAACCTTACGCAAGCAACATCTAGTTCGATTTTCTACCAACGTATCTCGAAATATACACACCTAAACAACTATAATAAGTGGAAAATAAGTTTTACCATATTATGCAAAGAACGAACAAACATTATAATCACGTAATATCAATGATATACAGTTGTCATTGCTTGTGAAGCAATGCTATGTACATATGTATGTACAACAGATACAAAACACGCACTATTATGATTACGTGCTCGCAAACAAAAGACATGCACATTTATTTTGGCAAAAATGAACCTCCGTGAAAGTCTGAAAATGGGAGGACCACCGTGTTGGTTTAAATGAAATATTGTGACTTAAGGATAAATACCTCATCTGGAAAAACAAATGTTCTTTACAATTTACTTTAGTATTAATGATTCAACACACTGATGGAATTAACCCATTACCAAACGAAAACGACATTTGACCGGTTTGTTGCAGACGACTCTGGAAAACATTGTTGGAAAATTTTAAATAACTCGTGACGAATAATTTTTCCTTTTCCCACAATGTTTTCTGTCCTATTAGAAGAATTTGTTTTCAATTCCATCACATTTTGAAATGTCGTCTGCAAACTCTATTCAACTTTGGAAAGTCAAAAAATGGGTGTTTGATAAAGAGTTAAGTGATTAAAAGAAAGTCATTTATGTTATTGATTTGTTTCATTTTACAATCGATTTACAGTGTACTGCATCTCAATGTGGGCGTTCTAAAATTTGCGTGAAAAGAACATTTTAAGAAAAGAAATAGAGGACAGCCGATTGAGATTTTTTCAAACCATTTCCTGTTCCGGCGTTCTATCCGACTTCCGGTGAATTCAATAATGGATATGACAAAAGATGAATGACTAGTTATGGCATTATGGCTTAAGTCTGCACATATTATTAACAATACAAAACAGGTGCTATATATACATATAAAAACAATTCTAAAATATTACTGTATCTATTTTGATGATATCATTTACTTTTACTGAGCAGTTTTTGAAGCTAAATTGCCACACACAACGAGACCCTGTCCACTCGAAAATGGTCTCTCGTATATCGCAATTGCGGACTTAATATGTTTTGTAATTACTGTAGTACGTGTATGTACATCAATGAAAAATGAAAACTCTGTTCCAGCATTGATCAACTCATACAAAAACAGCAAGCTAGGACTAATCAGAAGAGAAATACGGATGTTCTGAGCGCCGTAAAATAATTCAAATGTTAAATGAACAAACATTGCAACACGAGACGAATCTGTTCATTATGAGCAAATTCACCTTGTGTCACAAATATTTCACAAGTCATTATTTATACGAAAACAGTATTTCAATGCTTTATATATTCGAATACATTTCGTACATTTTAAAGCTGTCCTTCGCAATGATGTTATGTGTATCAACAGGTTTCAGGTATTGATACACCGTTACAACTTATCTATTCAAAAGTAAAAATTGGATGAAATAAAATAAATATGACTTATGTATGTGTTGTGATGATTTCAAAGACACCAATGAAAATTTGTGAGTTATTATTAACGAAACCGTTTTGTAACAATGTTGCACTTTGCAATAATTATTTCCAAACGGATTTAGTTTTGTTACAAATGGCTTTGTTCGTTGCCATCCCATTAAGTTATAATATTATTTTCAAAAATGATATTTACAAAGTGTAACGTTAATACTAAACGGGTTGGCATCGAAAATGACACATTATAAGAAATGTGAACACGTTTCGTAATAATCCTAACATGGCGCATCTTAGTTACAAAATGGGTTAATACAGCACTCTGCATGATTATTAAAATTGTTAAGTGCCTGGGCGTTATTGAAATAGATGTATGTATGGATATTCAAATTATAATGCACCAACTTTAGGTAGTTTGTTTATTCGCTTCCCCACTATTTCATTCATTTCGAGGAAAGAAATAAGGTTTTTAAACCTTATAGTGCTAGAACCATGTTTATGCTTATGCAAACAGGTTAGATCCAGTCCAGCCAGCAAGTAAATTGACGGCTTGCATGTAACCTTACCTGTTTGCTACTCTGAGTTACTTTCGATGTCAAAATTAAGCAGATATTTAAGGTTTTGTAAAACAGACGACACAAGATCAATTATTAGGCAATCGCCCAGCACTCTAAGGATTAAGTTCAATTAGGGCGCTTTATTTTAAAAGTACTTTAAAATATCAACCTCTTTGAAAATCCTGCCTGCGAAGGAAAGTGCAAAGCTACCGAAGAAAATATTTCTTGTAACGAGACAGTTCTCCCTTTGTAATATTACTAATTTGAAAACTAATCATAGCATTAAGACATCAGTCTATACAATTAAACATTTTGTAACAAAATTGTTTACATAAACACAAATTACGTCAATTGAGGGACATATTTTTTTTTCTCTTTTTAAAACGGACTAACATTGTATTGCACACAATAAATTACCATTCTAGCTCTCTCTTAACATCGCATTTAGTATGGTCGAATTCAACACACCAAACATGAAAACCATTGCTCTCTGGGACCGTGCAAACCAAGGTTACAAAAACAAAGTCATCCAGTTCGCAATCTCATGAAACACTTTCAACGAGCTGAAGTACAAACACACTGATGAAGTATGAATTGATATAGAATATCTCGATCTTCTAATTAGTCACTTATTTTTGGGTATGTTCCATAAATTATTGGCCAAGGGAAACTTAAAAGATCATTGCTAGCTGAAAGAAGGTAATTAACATGGTCCATATTCAGAGGTCTTGTTTGGGAAATAAAAACTATGTTTCTTTTAAATGCATGCATATCCTGTTGTGGGCACCACCAGGGCATTACTTCCGACTAATATCACTAAAAGCCCCGTTAACAAAGCCAGTTTTGTCATACTTTGGGATAATAATTCAATCTGTATAGCCGCGCATACCAGGTTCCTTTTTTTTAATGTTTTGTATTGTCCATTTGGTTTTATTTCTGTGTTGATTAAAGGACAAAAAATGCACACCTCACTCGTTCTTCATTTATGATTGCCCTCGTTCATGACTAGTGAGCGATTATGCCTGACTAGATATACTAACAACAGATAGATTATGACTATGTCAAACTCGCAAAGAGTTCTGGACTAGATGGCGGGGCATTATGACGTTCGTCTTCATTGCCCAAGAGCCCTCGGCAAATGTTATAGAATATTTTGCTGAGGTTTCTATCATGTTTATGCACTCCGGACGATTGTAACGAATGCACACAGTATATATAATGGTTGATTTCATTTATTTTCTGTAGCGATTCCTTTCCTCACAAGACAACAGTTGACAGACTCATGTTTCTTATGAAGGAATCGTACCATCTGCATACATTTTCTCGTTCGGTTTAGTGTACATACGATTTAGCCTTTAGAATGCTGGTTAATTTTCTAAAAAGAGATTTTTGTGTCGTCTGCTTTCCAGAACCTTAGATATTTGCTTAATCTTGATGCGGACAAATACTAAGAGAAGCAAACAGGTTGGGTTACAGGCCAGCCGCCAATTTACTTGGTGGCTGGCCTAGATCTAATCTATTTGCATTCACATGATGTCGGTTCCAGTGCTACAAGGGTTAACACAGAAGCCTGTCTAAACATGTACATGTATCAAGCACTTTTTATTGACATCGTGTCGATTTATATGTACCGCGGCTACTCATTACAATCTTCTGCGGGGAACCAGCACAGAGAGGGCCGAGTCCTATATAGCGAAACGACGGGTACCAAAACGTCGTCACCATCGCCCCCTTCCCCACTGTAGAGTCCTGGGAGAGACCTTTCCTGTGGGACACTGAACAAATATAAAGACGCACACAAACACACACTCGCACAGTAATTATAACCTCGGGTGTGTTCAGGAATTCTTCGTGTTTCTACATTATGCAAATCGGTTCGGCTCTGCCCAGCCTTTTCCTACGAGCGTTCCTCGACACGACTGGTCAAGTTACCTCGTATCATGACACATGGCCATTGTGTTGACCCCTAGCGAGTCCAGCCCTAATTGGCAGTTTTCACGGTTGGCGCCAAACTGGGCCTCCCGTAACCTCTTCTTCTGCTTCATCCGTCGGTTCTGGAACCATATCTTGACCTGCGTCTCGTTTAGGCCTAGTGACGCTGCGATCTCTATCCGCCGTGCCCGCGTCAGGTATTTGTTAAAGTGGAACTCCTTTTCGAGCTCGGTAAGTTGTTTGTTTGTGAAGTTTGTTCGGCCCATATTTGAACCCACGCCCCCTTGCGTTTGGGAATATCCGAATTCACCTGGTACGCCGCTTGAGACTGATTTTGGCGACACTGAAATTATGAAATAAAAGACAAACTGTTAAACAAGTCATTAACTACATTAGATATTGCAGAAAAATCGGCCAGTTTTCGCTTTAAACAATACATTATAAGTCTTAAACGGTTTTCCATCATCTTATTTTGTTTCCAACATTTTTCTATTTTCCTGTGTCACATAAGCAGCAAAGTAAATAAGTAATTACTAAGTAAGAGGTTAAGTTGCAAATAAGTATACAATAATTACTTCACTATATCTATACGTATGTTTAGTAAAGCAATTCTGTTCATTGTATTACTTATGACGTTCTACCATAGGACCTATGTCCTCAACAATTAATTCAATTGAACCGCTCATGATTATAATGATGGATATTTCAATCCTTTGAAAGACGACATACATAACTGTCAAACATTAGTCTGGATAGAGCGGGCGTAGAAAACTGCTTTTCATTAAATATATTAAACACATCTTCGCTATACCTATATTGTGGGTTTTCAATGGAATCGTTTCATTGAGACGCTCATTGAGATTCCAATGAACACCCACAATATAGGTTTTTGAAAACAAATAAAGAAATTTCGAAAACAAAGAAAGAAGCTTTGAAAACAAATAAATAATTTCTCCATTTGTAATGTCACTAGTTGTGGTTACTGGGGACCATGTTACGTCGAGGTTGTAGTCACATGGACACGTATTTTGACACTCCAAACATGGTCGGCCCACCCAGGGACTTAATTAACATTTCTTGTACAACACGCATGCGAGTCGGCGAGTCTCTGTGCTCATCTCACATGATAAAACTAACTTTTACGTTTGTTTTAAGTTTTAAGTTTATGTTGATCTTTTTTGTACATTTTTGTGTTGAAGTTTTTTGGGCGAGTTTTTGTTTTGATCGTCTGACATTTATATCAATGTTACCAAATTTTCTGACGTAAGTGATACAAGATAACTGCAATGAAAACCGGGTTTTATTGATTGGCCCCAAACCGACAGACCAGAAAGGAAAGGACGTCTACAAAAAAAAAAACGTTTAATATTTTTGCAATCGTGGTAATTGCAAATGAATAAACCGTACATATTAAGAGTTGTCTTGATTTGAAAAATATGTGACACAGATATTTATGAACAGGGATTCTTGTATACGGTTGTGGTTTCGGTTTGGTTAGTTTTATTACGGATATAAGTGCACATTTCCATCTACTTTGGCATATTCTTATCAAACTACAGAACATAACCTCCAAGTATGTGCCTGCTTTGCCATACGAAATCATATAGGGCCGAGAAAGAAAAACATGTCAAATGTGACTCGTCTGACGTCGAAAAGAATCTTCAGCCTAAAGATACAACTCTTAATAAAAGTATTCATTTTGCAATTATGTGAAATAACACTTATGATTTAGAGAAATCGCTCTTTGTGAAACGGTGGATTAAACGAGAATATATCATAAAGTAATCGAATTACGTGATCATATTTCCTGAGAGAAATCAAAGTCATATAAGAGCTATGTAATGACAGCATTATCAAACAAGTTGTTAAGTCCAAAGGAAATGTTCAACAGTTTAAATCGAACATAACCGTTCGGCCATCTGTACTTATATCTCTCACCTTTTCTTCTCTGCAGAAATAATGAAGAAGAAAAAAAGAAAAAAAGAGATAAAAAGCGGCGCAACATTTTCGAGCATGTAAGACACACCAGCCCAAAAATTGATGTTGACAAGCAATTAATCTCTCTGCACAATTTAATTCCTAGTTCCAGTTTTCCATGTTCAACCTTCCTGGTCGACCCTCAAGAGGTGCTAGCATGATGGATCTACGGACGCAGTAACAAGGTGGGATTCCGGGCGAGGGAGAAATTGTCGGGGAATTGTCGATAAATAAGACGGAAGAAGGCCCCTTGAACAATTCCTTCTCTGGTTTTACCAGTACATCGTTGTATCCATACATACTATTTATTGCATCATAAACAAAACATGTTATATAACAATTTTAACAAACGTTTTTGATGCAAAGACATGCATTTACATAAGATATCTCAATTCATTTAAAGGTGTTATTCGATTCGCTTTTGTAAGAGATTTTAAATTTTGTGTTCTCAAAACATTCTAGAATATAAAGGCAGTGCTTACAAAAGTAATGTTTTGTTTTCTACAACGTTCTTTTTTTCATATTTACCATTTGAAAGTGGTACGTAATTCGGATTTTTCTTAATATACTGGGTATTATTGTGAAATTAGACGGTGCTTTTAAAAGTGTCCTTGACGTGCGCTTTCATAACTTGGTTTTTACTATTCTTTTAGTGTTTTTCACATAAAGATGACAAGGTACTCAATTAATTTTCCGTGGTGTATTACGTTGCGTTTGAATATCTGAATTCAAGAAAAGAGAATCGAAATGATTCATTTTAACACTTCTATTAGAATGATTTATATAGTATTCGATAACAGGGTGGTTTACTTGTTTAGTAAAGGGGAAAAAAAGAGAAAAAAATAATTGGTTTCTAGTTGAAATATTTAATATTTTGACGAAGCCTCATAACATGTAACTAGTTATAGACATATTTTCTCCGTATGACTACGCAATCTTAAATTAATTAAATACCTAAAACCAACTTGTATTCAATGCGCATGCGTGTTCAGGAAATATGACACGACCATAAACATTAGGCAACTGCAGTAAAATACAGTCAATACAAAGCTATGGCACCAACATTTCTGTCTCTGATGTCACAGCACGAACATTTTTGTCGTGTCAACACCTTATCTATGTTTTATTCGTAACGTTTTATTTTCAAAATGTCAGTCAGTTGTTTTCGTAGTTTTAGCCATAGTTTACTTATTTTCGCAAATTGCTTTTCACGGTTCTCTAATATTGTAACTTTGTTGCTTTGCTGTTGCGAGTCCATTTCATTTTTGTTCTTGATCAAATATATTTCTGCATCCGAATCATTGCAAACCGTTTGTTTCATTATGATACCATTTTTTTGTTAACAGGAATCTTATCTTACATGGACATATGACAAAAATGCTTTACATACAAATGATAATAAAAATAAAAAAAATAAAAGAATTATGTGCTTTTTACGTAGAATAAGCTAAAAAATGATAATGGATAAAATATCTAATCCAGTGATTTCCCTAAATTAGTGTATCCATAAATGTGTTCTTTGTTGCTTGTTTTGCTGCTGCATATGTTAAAAGCGCTTATTCAATTTGTTCTTGTTGTTCACAATAATAACGTTTACTCTTTATCCTAAGATGGGAACTACTTTATTTTGGCCCTAAAAGCACGTCATTTCCTTCTATGGCCGTTTCGTCCTTAAACCTTATAGTGCTGGAACCGACTTCATGCTTATGCAAACAAGTTACATCACATGCAAGCGTTCAAGTAAAATGGCGGATGGTCTGTGTTCTGACCTGTTTGCTACTCGGAGAATATTTCCTTATCAAAATACATCAGGTATTTAAGGTTTTGAAAAACAGACGACACAATGATATATTTTAAGAAAATTACCCAGCCTTCTAAGTTGAATGCTAATTTTGAGCACTCCCGTCAGTTAAGCGAACTACATCTGGCAATGCGTGAACCTGATATACTGACTTTAATGGCCGTATGAATGCTACGTATTGCTTATCAAGTAATTCCGTTAATTGGTTTTATATACTTTCAAACCGGCTGCACTTCGCAGAACAACCACACCGTAACAACGAGTTAACTTATTTTTGTTTTAAACCCTTACCAAATGCCAAATCGTCTGTGTCCCAAATTCAAAGGGTTTGCAGACAACATCTTAAAATGTGATGAAACTTGGAAATAAGCTCCTGATAGGGCAGCAAACATGGGAAAAGGAGAAATTGCTCGTAAGTAGCAATTTCTCCTTTTCCCACAATAATTTCGAGCGTCGTCTGCAACATACTGGTCAAATGTCATTGTTGTTCGGTAATGGGTTAAGGCAACGACACACCTCGCCTAATTTTGGTAGGCGAGGTTTTGTTCTGAGTTACATCCCCTCAATCGGCGTCATCTCATTTCAAATTGCAATTTCATCGTGCATGGGTTTGAATGCTAATTACATTTGTTATGTTTGTGTCTAAAAGGCCATGTCCCGATTTAAATCCCGCCGATGGGTTGGGAAAACCGAAAACGCATTGAGATTTATGGTTTTGAAAGCTCACTACACGCAGACAAATAAAACATTTGTGAAAAAAAATACAAATCAAACCGGAGAAAAAGGTTCGCCCTGAGGCAGGCGCGCGAGACGAGCCACTCATAAAATATTAATTGAGTCGATCAAACACGGAGGCTAGAAAATATATAGAACTATATGTCAAACGGAATGATTAATTAGAATCTAGACTTTCATCTTGATTTTAAATTTCTCATTAACGGTCTTCGTTTTAATTCATGCGGTGCCTTCTATTTCTTTTGGCTAGATTTAAATAACTGCAAAAGGACTGTGATACACATTATAGTCAGCAATTCGTGTAAACGTTAATGTGTCATCAGGTTTGTTATATTTTACGGCATAATTAGATAATGTTTGATAATTTTGTCATTAGGATATGGAAGTTATAGATATTCTTTTGAACTATTGGAACAATGATAATAAAGTGGTCCTGCCATGCAGGAATTAGTTCAAAGTAAAGGCTAGTTTACTTCTGATCGAGATCTAATTTTGGCAACCTGATTATGGATAGCATTCTTCTCTAAATTCAACAGCCGGTTTACTCATATTTAGCGATTTTCATTTTACTTAAATATACCAACAAAGACATTATCATACAAAACCAACTTTAGAATGGTCACAAACCAGATGTCATAATTTACCAGTAATTTGGAAGAATAAGAGAACCTTTGTTAGATTTACTCATTTTTAGCCAATACATAATAGTTTGAAGTAACAACAGAGACATTTACATGTAAAACCAACTTTAGAACAGTAACAATCCAGATATTACCACGTCTTTGTAGTATCAGAAAGGGCTTCTTACACTTCATAACAGTTACCCGCAATTTTCCTTAAAACCATGCAATTATCCCCAAAAATGAGTTTACTTTTCACAATGCCTGCATGATTTCCCCCCCCTATTTTCAAAATTTTACTATATAAAAAGAGTACCAAATGTTTTCCCTTAGAGTGGAAAAAAGGCCTGTATCAGAGACACCCTTGCATGCTCACAGTCTGAGGGATATCACGAGCCAGAATTGTATTTCAGACATCTCCCAGAAATCCAGCGGCAATGGTAATTACGGACACAGCCATCAATCACCCGTTAAAACAAGAGTGTCAAAGGCATCCTTTGGCCATCATAATTAAACTCCATATTGGCTCAGAATGGAAAGTAAACAGAATGGCCATAGAGGCCAGACGGAACCGGTTGTCAATCAGGCTGCTTGTTCGGTGTTTTACAAGAGACTACAAGAGATCCGATGGAGAATTGATGGGATCTAGCCGAAGCAACCACTGCCCTGCTTGTTTAAGTCTTCTGAAACATATTAACAGCGTTGTGCAACAGGAGAGTAAGACAATAGCAACAGTAAAGGATTTCTTAAGTTCTGTCCTTGGATAGCCTTTAAAAGTATTGTACTTAAAAGGAAAGAAACACCATGGTACAGTTTTATGAAACCTTTTATGAATACGTATTGCATAATCATGGATAAAAGTACAATACTGTTATATAACACGTCATTGGGGAGACAGTTCCAATACTTCTCAAGATTGAAATAAAAGGGATTTTTTTTAAACTTACGCACACTCTTAGCATAATAGGTTTTGTAACACGCTACAAAGGTTCTTGGACTATGCAATATTTTGTACTTTTTTCAATGTTAACTAAATTCGTCTTTCATACTAATAGAACTTACTTGAAATTTCCACTATATGTATGTATCTGATCTTCTGCTATCTTTATATAGAAATGATAAACATTGACATTTTCTTTTTGAATAAGTATCTGTACTTGTTTCAAGTTAACATTCTTAATAATCTGTATACTAATTTAAAAAATATAGAAACGTTTAGGTTTATAAAGGAATATATTGTTCAAATTATCTATATGTATAAATCATACTCAAAGCCACAGTTTTCTTCTTTTTCATCCTATCATTAAGAAATTCTATATTTCTCAGCGAAAAAGAAAGATTAAAAACCCAAACACAATTTACACAATATTTTATCCAGCAAGAGATTCTGTCGTTTTTATAGAAGAGAACTCGCAACATATTTCAAGGGAGAGAGTCTTTAATTCGGAATAATTCCTGCATCTTTCCTTATTTTGATTCATTATTTTGCCAAATTTAAACGTTGGAGTGCGACAAGGAGTGATGGATGGCCCATACGATATGGTAAGCTCGGGGAATTCGCTTGCAGAGACGATAGAAACGGTGTCCCCTCGGTGCCATTAATCAAAAATGGTATTTGCTTTAAATTACGTGTCAATATGGAAGGACGAATGGAACCGGCCTTTTGCTCCCACGACACTCTGGTCGACTCGTTGACTTCTTTTGAAATTTTT
Organism: Cerastoderma edule; assembly: GCA_947846245.1. NCBI lineage: Eukaryota > Metazoa > Mollusca > Bivalvia > Cardiida > Cardiidae > Cerastoderma > Cerastoderma edule. Next base: position 23,028,552 of record OX401409.1, on the reverse strand, counting down.
CCCAAATTTACATGCATCGATTCTTAGTAGGGATGTATTCGGATATACGGTTGTGCGAATACATAATTGCTATCCGGATATAATTGTTGATATCCGAATAACGGAATATAATCGTCTAATAGTTTAGGAAGACAAGTCTTTTAATTGACCATATTTCCTATGATTTTCGTCCCCTTAAAAACTAGATTAATTCTCATATGCAAGATTTGGCATTGCTATTACACAATTACTAGTGATTATCCCTGCTAAGCACTTACACATTAAGCCTGTAAATATACGAGTTCTTATGCTTGTAGAAGACCTAGTTCTTCAGTTGAGGAGTATAATAACAACTAATCGTGCTATATTGACAAATATACATTCATTTCTTGTAGGACTTCACAGAGTATTATATTTAACCAACGTATTATTCACGCTGAAATACGACAACCCGGTTGTTTTTGTAATATTTTACCCGAAGCACCAGCCTCACCCGTCCCTTACAGCTATATGACAGGACGGTAATCAGGCGTGCCTATTAGCCCGCGAGAAAACACGAGGTCACGTGTGGAAAATAAAACCTAGCCGATGTTGGCGGTGTGTCCGTCACGTGTATCCAGGTATTTCCAGGCGGCTCAGTTGCCACTAGTAGGATTAAAAGCATTGTTTGTATTGTTACAGGTGTGGACAAATCTGATTGGAATCGATTGGAAACCCTGTTCCAACTAGAAGCAACTGTTTAGCACTATTGATATATCATTGCCTGGAAACACTGATTTTATGACGAAAGCTTTGCCTGTTATAAACATTATACCATTTTCGTTGGACAGATATGAACAATCTTCTTATGTTTCCACAATTGTTTCCTATTAAATTAAACAGCATCATTTTAATTGGTGCTAATAAAAGACCTTAAACGTTTCATTTAGAGAAAGTATAAATAGTTATTTATTGAAACACGTTGAGAAGGGTTGAAACCAGTGACATTCACTCATGCAGGGAGCTACAACTCTCCGGTTTCTGTTGTTGTTTTTATTCCACTATTTCTGGTATCCTGTACACGAAGGAAGTCCACAAAGAGCATGAAAGTTACACTGGTCCGATTACAGAATCGCCTTGTGCGAGTAATACATTGCACATGCGCAAAGAATGGGAACCGGAAATGGCTTCGGCAGGCGTGTAAGGACAAACGGAACCTGATTTATACGCAGTGGTACCATCACACTGGTAAGGAGGTTCTAAAATAAAAACTATGTACCCGTCAACACAGTAGTATGCGCGTTTAAAACTGGAAGACCGAATTAAAATTGAACAAATATTTGATAATGTAAGCCATTACTTATCTCTTTTTCTTTGTAATACACTGTTAAGAATATGTGTCAAGACATTTACGCTATGCATTCTTTTTTTAACTTTCTAAAATATTATGCAAAGAATGGCAGATACACTGCCATCGCAAGTCTCATTTATTGCCGATGTTTATATTGTTAATTGCAAATATGTCGATTAATTACTTTGTGATGCAAAAAGCAACCCGTTTTAATTGATTCTTCGTGACGTCTTAAAGGAATAGAAAAAGGGCGATTTCTAACCAGTTGCAATGCACTGATATCGAGAATTATTGCACTCAAAACAATATAATGAAACATTTTCGTATTAATATATTTACCTTGCCGTGATTCGAAACTATTTCAAAAGAGCTCAAGTGAAAGGCGAATTGAAATGCATGATACATCGTTTAATGTATATATTGCATTGTCAGAGTAGGGACATAAATCTTAAAGCCGAAATGTTATTCAAACTGTGCATGTTAGACAATACATCATGCAACCGTAGGAGTACACCACTAATGTGACAGCCGATTATTGGTGCTAAAGAGCAATTTATGCATGATATAGCCTTGTCTTTTTACATATTCTCGTTTACAGGAACATAATTATGTTTATATCCGTGGCTAATTCAACACTATACCAAATGTTGATCATGATTACTTTTTTGTTAACATATGGGTTCGAGTGTTTTCTATGAATAAAAACTATGATGAACATGTTCGTTACTATACATGTGCGTTTGCTAACGAATGTAAAGCCTAAAAAAGCATATTGGACACTTAATGAATACTGGTATTGTTTTGTATATAAATAGAGTATTCGATAATAACAGATTGAAATATCAAACTTTATAAAGCGGCAATTGTGAACAATTCCTATTTTAACAAAGAAACCGAGTGGGAAATACACAATTAAATATTTTTAGCCACGGCATTTCACGGGTTACAATGAATATTCACAGACAATTAGGTCAGGTGATATTTCTTGAGGTGACTAACGATGATTCACCAACCATTACCATTAGTTAATGGTCAATACAGAAACCATTGTTCCAGTCCGTCGTATATAATTTTTAATACTTCCTCAATCCTATCAAAACTGTCTGCATGGACACAGGCCGAACGGGAGCGAAAATAAAAAATCAGAAAAGAAATAAAAAGTACTAGTATATAAAACTGTCAAATAAATGTAAACCAAGCTGTCAAAATTTCAAAGGGACATAGTGGGCCCGATGATTACAAATTGTCACCGGGCGGTCGCTAAGACTCCGAAATCTTTTGTACTTCGCATATGAATTTATTCATAAATCTGAACCACAAAGATCCGAGCTTCTATATGAAGCTTGGGCACTAAACGCTGGGCCGTTTATGGTTCATAAATCAACGATTATGGGACATCTAAATACGCGAAAATCGACAGCATTTACACCAATAGTGAAATAAAAGCTGCCCTCGTAAAGTACATTTACATAGAATGGAAGTTGCACGCGGCTTAACGGCCATTTTAGGAAGACTATTTTTTGTCTGCATGTGTTTGTATTGTGCACATTATGCAGATTCGTAGAAATTAATTAGGATAATGTGATGATATGTCACTTTTAATCTGAATTATTTATGTAAATAGCTGCCAGGCGGTATCACGTGAAAGATACTTAATACGAACTGTGATTGCAATGGTTCATTCTCTGGTCTTATTCTAATGGTTTGTCAGTTTCTATGTTCAAATTGTTGCAATGTGCCTAAAAGTTTACGGTTATATGTGTGCCTTGTATGCCTTGTGTGCCAACTAATTAGTCTTTCCTTTTAGATGATTGTTTGGTCGCTCTTTATCAAACGAGATTGCATAAGATAGAGGAATGTATTAATGTATTATATGGTTTGATGATTGTTGGAAAAGAACCAACAACAGCCCCCAAAAAACCCCAAAAAGCAAATACATATAAACTGTAATTGTGTGCGCTTTTTTCGCTCTGTTTGAACACAGGTATCTCAAGTCATTATCTTCAACTACATCCACACTGCGATTGTTTGGTAAATGAAACAAATAATCTGATGTCTGATTATACAGTAATTTAGCAGTTGTAAACAAAAGTCAACCGGCGCCAAATCAAAAACTGACATAAAACATGTGCGCGAGAAGTCAGTTGTCGAGAGAAGGCGCTACAAAAACTATATATTGCTATATTATGTAGGATTCACAAGCCTATGAATAATTAATGACTTAACCGTGCGAGATATCTTAACATATTTACTTGTACACCGATCCGCGAAAATAGCGTATAATTTGTAAATATGCAAATAGAACTTACGCGCACTGCGTATTTAGCATAAGAAAGCTGGGGAATCCCTTACATACAAACCAGGGTACTGTTTTACTCAACAGTTTACGCTTAAGATTTGCGTAAGTCTAAAACAACAAGTCCTTTTATTTCAATATTTGGCCAAGCAATATTGCAAAGTAACACATCTTTGGAATCGTCTCTCCGAGACGCTTCCAATGACGTGTCACATTGCAATATTGTACTTTAATCGAAGATACTATCGATGTTTATCAGTTATGACTTACGCAAATGTTTTCCGTAAGTTGTTTAGTAAAACGTACCCCAGGACACCGTTTTACTAAACAACTAAACAACAATATTTGCGTAATTCAAAACTGATAAACATCGAAAGTATCTTGAATTGAAGTACACTATTACAATGTGACACATCATCGGAAGTGTCTCGTAGTGACGATTCCAATGATGTGTTGCTTTGCAATATTACTTAGCCCAATATTGAAATAAGAAGGAATGCTGTTTAGCAAACCAGTACCAAGCTGTGTATTATATAGGCAGTTATATGAATAAAAGTGATGTGGTTTTTAATGAACGCTTTCAAATTCAATGTCTTTCGTCCATTTGATTCTCTTGATTCGAAACGGTTTGGTGGATAGACCATTTAATTGTGAAATACATTTAAGAAAAGACAATAAGAACGAAATCAACGAAAATGTTTGTGAAAAATGCTTAGTAAATGAATACAAACGACCCGTTGACGTGCCTTTAGACGGAATTCAACCACTCAACCCATTGTAAACAAAACGATAAAGTGTTCAACTAAACTTTCGTTATTGACATCTTTGTTTTAATCATAATGGAAACAACAAAAATAGAAAGAAGGCTGTGGAGAGGAAAACCATAATAAAGAATCTAAATTGTCAACATATCATAGTTCATAATATAACACAACTTTATTGACGAACGCCTTTTTCCCCTGAAATTTGGAATATTGAAAATTGACTGCACTGGAACCAAAAACGAAATAGATATTCTATACTCTATAGACCAAATATGTTAGAATTTATTAAACTAATGAAATCAAGAAATAAAAATACACTGTTTAGAGTTGCAAATTACGCAAAGGAAGCCTTTTCACTTAAAAATTTAATTGTATATATTTTTTTTTTGTTCTTCTAAATTCATCCTCATGATATGCACCTTTTTTCATACGACATGTGATATATTTATTTTCCGTGCTATGTATGTATGATGATGTACTTTGTACAAGTCGTGAAATAAAACTCTGGTCTGATCTGTTCTATATACAAGTACTAGAAAGGGAAGAGGTATTCGGGACAGGGCCCATAGCCGTGTGCATAAACTGAAGTGTAAAGACGACGTAAGGACTGACAGGTTATATTTTCGACCTAGGTTCAATCACTCAAGCGTTCCCCGGTGGCGGGAACTCGACCCACAGAAAATACATACATCATCGACAAACCACTGCCAGAGCCATATCTCGATACATACACCCACTACGTCAGTTTTGTATAGTTTTTCCACCATCCGGCTTACCTTACCCTTAACGTTGGACAAACTTATTCAAATGTCTTTGTAGTAGATGACCTTTAAACTCATTCTGACAAAAGGGTTTCAAAACTTCGCTTTCTTTTAATTTATGTCATGAGCATAAAATGGGAGTTAAACCATTCTTAGAGAAGAATGTTTTGACCCCCATTTTATGCCTTGACATAAATTGGAAGAAAGCGAAGTTTTGAAACCGCGAACACAGGCAAGCCTAACTCAAACGACGTTGCAGCTAATTTTGAGGAAATACCCGAAACCTGAAATGTCTAATTAAAATTCTGAAGAATTCTTCAAAACGGTGCATCCACATGAACCTGGTCATGTATGAAGTTACGCATTCGTATGATTATAATCTAATTCCGAATCATTTCCATCGTTTGCTTTTAAAATGCCACCTCTCTACCTAACGCAGTTTATTTAAACTGGATTCACGTTCGATATAAATAATCCGTACGTGAGTCGCTTTCTAATACTGAAAAAATTAGTATGATGGGGAAACTGTGTAAGAAACCTCCCGTATAAGAACGCAAACTCCCTCTTATATTATCCGATTCGAAACTGTCTGTTTCTTACGTATCAAAGCAGAACCCCGTGCAGAATTTCCACATCATTCCGGACGTTTGATTCAACACGAAGAAAGTAGAGATATACAAAATATATATGGACCAAATGCAATTCGTGACAAATCAAAAATCTTAAATACTGCGACAAATCGAAACAAATCAGTTATAACAGTACACTATTTTTGTGATGGCTTTATCGACTACCCATCTCAGGAAAAAATAAACGCCTAGCTGCTCATTATTGTAGAAAGATATGATTTGCTCATTACATCCAAATTTTCATGACTGTCTTTCCAAAAGACGTATTTTGTAAAGACATGTATAGTCATTCCCAAATAGGTTTCAAAATGGTCGTTAGCTTTGTCTATTTCTATTATACACTATCTATCTATTCTGTCTTTTTTTTTATTTAAGCTCTTGCTAAGCAGAAAATTAACGAACAATACAAGTTTGACTAAATACAATATGTTAATGGCTAAACAACATGTAAAAAAAAAGGAAAACAATAATCTTTTTTTAGGAATTGATGGTTAATCAGCTAATCACAGAAAACAAACATTTTATGACGGTTTTTGATATAACAGTTGATTTATGCAAGTTTTAACGGCAAAAAGAAATAATTAATTATAAACCAGAAATTTCCTAATAAATGTATACCATACCACGAGGAGTTATACTATCTTAAACATATCAAACAGAAACCATTGTGATTAAAAGAGAAATTGCTCTGTAAGAGCAATTTCTCTTTTTATCACAATGATTCCTAAAGCCTTCAGAGGACAGAACCTCAAACTGGGTGGTACAATGATTCAGCATGGAGTAATTGGCTATGAAGTCAGTCACACAAACATATGACTATACACTATAAACATACATGTATATGACTTACGACTGTGTGTCTGAACGTTCAGTCCCCCTTATTAATAGCGATCGATTGACATTGATCGAGTATCGATTATTAATAAGTAATGATGAGTATTCTACATTCGCCGTGTAGTTGACATCTCGAACATGGCTTTAGACATAACACTGTCATGACGCGTGCTTACGTACGATGAGACTAGAGTATAATGGCTGCTTTACTCTATCAATTACTTCTTTCAATGGCCTTGTGTAATATAATAATAATTATGTATAAGAGGGGCTCATTTATTGAAGACAGGGAATAGTAATGCTTCTACGTCTAGCTGATTGGATTGGCTTTTACTTTTAATCTGTTATGTAAAAAGATACACATATTCATAGATATAGAGGGAGACAGAGTGAGAAAGTTTGAAGGAGGGGACATATGAGAGGAAAAGGGAAAGAAAATGAGAGAGAGAGAGAGAGAGAGACAAAGAGAAAGAGAGATGGGTAGAGAAAGAGGAAGGGAACGAGAGAGAACGAATAATTAGAAGAAAGAAAGGGGGAGACAAACAGAGACAATGAGATGGAGAGATAGTTAGAGAGAGAGAGAGAGAGAGAGAGAGAGAGAGAGAGAGAGAGAGAGAGAGAGGGGGAAAGAAAGAAAGAAAGAGAAAGAAAGAGAGAGAGAGAGAAAATGAGAGAGAAAGAACAATTGAAAGAATAAAGAGAGATAAACAAAGAGAATGAGATGGAGAAAGTAAGAGAAAGAGATAACGAACGAAAGAAAGAGATAAAGAAAGAGAAAGAGAGAGAGAGAGAGAGAGAGAGAGAGAGAGAGAGAGAGAAAGAGAGAGAGAGAGAGAGAAAAGAGAGAGAGAGACAGAGACAGAGACAGAGAGACAGAGACAGAGACAGAGAGAGAGAGAAAGATGGGGGGGGGAGAAAAAGAGCAAGAGAAGTAGGGGGAGGGTTGGAGGATAGAAATGCTTGCTCAAGTGGACATCTTCATCTATCATCTATTCTCGATTTTACAGGCGATTCCATTATCCTCTGTTTAGAGGTACTTCATAGAGTGGGTAACACCGAAAATAATTAAGATGACCCTACACCTAATGAAATACCACCGCCTGTCTGTATGACGGATTACGCCAATATTAAAGGAACGGGCACTCATTCTGTTATTCAATTAAGATGACCAGGAGTGCTTGAATGTGTGCTACGAACCTATCCATCATGCACCAACTAGGATGGCTTAAATAGCTGACCACTGGGCAGTTTAGAGAAAATATGGTTTTCAGCGTCGTTTTGACAACATCTAAACTGACCAGGATGGTACGAGCTAACTACAGGTCTTCTGTAAGCCGTTGATATTAATCCCAATAGTAAGATAATCATTAACATAGAACGAATTTTCAAAAGGTTTTTACGTCTTATGAGGCTGGTGTGGTTAAACGGTTTTACCCTTGGTTTTTAGTTGGTTAGAATGATGTGAAGTAAGTTTGAAAGAATTTTCTAAGATGTAAAATGGAATACTTTACCATAAAAGCTACTTATCTCGGGATTTTATTCAGAAGATTGCCTGCAGTCATTTATCTCGTTTTAACAGATATATTCATTTTAATAGATACTTATGAAATTTTGATCAGAAACTTTGGACTAAGTTTTCTAAAGTCATTGACAAAAACAAACCATATTCGTCATCCTCAATGTAACTGTTTTTCTTTCCCCTCTCTCTGTCTTATATTTGTCAATCAAATTTGATAAGGTTAGTCAGATGCGTTTTGAGAAAATTTGTTGAATAGTCTTTTCAATAAATCAAGTTTTACCACGTTTACATGTGGTGGACAAAAAGCTCTGCTGTCTGATCAATCAACTTTGCTAAAATAAAGAAAATGAAAGTGAAATCTAAAACCGATAGGAATATTGTCCATTTCATACACGCAGATGTCTTCGAATGTTCAGTGAATAAATCAAGTGTTACAAAAACCAGTCAACCCCTTTTAGAAATTAAAGAACAAATATGACAGCAGCTGAAGTTCAGTATAAAATGGGAACATTTGTTACGGGCATCATCGCAGACCTTTTGACACAGCCGATTTGTTAATGTTGTTCATAATCCATAAACTGGGAGAATAATTCCTGGATTGAAAAGCCCTCGGAATTTCCTACATTGAAAACCATCGCAACATATATCATTCATAAATGGAACCAGCATTAGGACTATAACACACCGGAAACACAAACATTTCCGGTTTGGGATGCCGGGAAAACGTGCCGGACAATAGACGGAAGAAGATGGCGGACGGAAGGATGGGGGATGTGAAACATTTTAATATGACAATATCGCTTAATGACTCGCTATGTATCCGTTATGTGCGTGACTGGAGCTACTTTACAAACAATTCCTGTGGCACAACATTCGGTGTTTATGACTATTGTACAGGTAGATGGTGCCACCTTAAAACGACGCATGCTCATCCTTTTTCTCTCTCGTTTTATGTTTGCTTTGTCTTATTTCATGTATGAATTCATTTACACAATGTAATATCATACTATCTTGATAATACATTTATGCTTGAATCAGATACTTTATTTTGATAAATATGTAGCTATTTTTGCAACATGTTACGTACATCATGTATTTGTAAAAAAGCTTTTTGAGACACAAAATATAAACTGATCCCATGATACAATGCCTTTGTAAAATCATAAGACAAAAGCCGTTTAAACGCATGGAAGCATTTCAGTATTTATGTTAGCATTAATCAAAATTCACAATTGTAATCTAATAAAGATAATGATTTGAACGAAGACCAAGTGTTGCAATGAAATATAGTGTCAAGCTAAATAAGAGAACAAAACCCCTCTCTAAATAAAGACACTTTTAAAACGACGATTACAAAGTCATCGATCTAGAACGAAATAAAAATAATTAATTTCGAACATATAAAGATCCGTTAAAGAAAAGAGAAGATAAAAAATGACTCAAAATTCTAAGATAGACTGTCATATACTGTATTGTCCTAGGGAGCTTTAAACATTCATATTTAAAATTGCCACAATTGTGATTTAGAATTATATGCTGCTAATGTTACAATTGTGAATGAATTCCAACATTCTTAGTGGGGTAATGGGCTAAATTTATTAAATTCGTGATGGCTCTAATTATATCGCAACATTTCTATCTGTGTTTCGGAAACGAACGATAATGGGTTGCCTTCAGAAGAAAAAAAACTCAAACGAAAATTCTTGCGCTTTCACGATATTCCGAGAGCTTCCGCCCCATTCGGATCCCCCGATTTTCTTCGGCGCGTCTTTGATTCTCTCGCACGACACCGCAATTTATTCATCAATGGCTGGAAGGCTTGCGGCAGGGCGGGAAATTTTACATGGAACATGTCACTTCCAACATGGCTATTACATCTTGATACGCTGTGAAATGGATCAAATATTACGGTATACTGTTCCTAATTGCCGAGGCTGTCCGAATTTGTTTATCCCTTAAAACGCTCGTGACGTGACGCAGATGAAATAAACACGTCTTCTGTCACATCCCAGAGACGTGACGGAATGATGTGGAATGGTGGGCCCCCTGTTGGAAACGCGGAATGCCTGATTGTTATATTTCCACCGCGAAACCAACTGTAGGCTTCTGTTCAAGGTTCTTGGAATCTTGTTTAAAGTCTTATCTAATATCCCGTAACAAATGATAAGTCCAAAGCGTTTGTACATGAAAATCCGTAAATCTACATCATGTATTGAAATTAAGATCCAGATTGAGCTGATATAATAAAATTGGCTAGACGCAAACGACAACTTTAATAAAGCGTACTTTCTCTATTGTTACAGTGGTTCCTTCAGTCATTTATATATTGGCTAACAAAAATAGTGCCAAATTAAATGATTTAATATTCTTCATTCTATTGTCGACCTATTTTTGTTCTCATTTGGGTACTACTTAGTTTTAACTCATTCCAATGTATATATCCTAGTTATATTGTCGTTCTTAAACTAAAACAAATGCTGTTGTTTAGGGCTATTATTGGGGGTTATTGAAACACAGGGTTAAAACCTTTTTATATCCTTTTTGATAAATTTATAAACGTACTTGATGTTAAATTGGAGAAAATAATCCGACAAGATCTGATACCACACGTTCAGTAGAAGACGTCATTGCCTTCGCTACCACCTTCTGTCGAACTTGCTTAGCCATTATCGTGCTGGAACCGACTTCATGCTTATACAAACATGTTAGACCAGATCAGCTGCCAAGTAAATTGACGACTGGCCTGTGATCTAACTTATTTGCTTCTCTGATTATCTTTCCTCAACACAATTAAGCAGATATTAAAGGTTTTGGAAAGCAGACGACACGAAAATCCATTTTTAGAAAATTACCATGTATTCTAATGGTTTATGTTATTTATACCATCGGGACTAGAATCTGACCTTCAGCGTCCCTCAAACAAGCCCTAGTATGACACAGAACATGTTAAAGGTTACAGAAAACACAGACCGTGTGAGAATTAACGCCGAGAACGAGCCAAAATAGCCATCAGGAATCCGGCACGGAGGAATTACAAAGTCGTAAACTCAATAAATATAATTGCCATATCTCTGGAACGTTGCTGCAAAACTGTGAGGCCACAGCGAAGGGCGGTTCATAATTTATGACTGGTCGAGGAAAATTGTGACGAATGAGCCAGAGGCCAAATTACAAGAGTGGTTACACGTTTTCTTGTCACCGTGACCTTGTCATCAACAACTTATTGCCTGGTCATACAGGCGCTTTGAAATACGACTTAACACGGGAATAATGTTCCAAGTGTTGTGGATTGTAATGGTGATTAATACACGAGTTTGTTATACGTAAAGGCGCGGGGATTTATATCTTATTTATAATTACCACGCTGGGTCTTGCCATTTGATACAATGAATGTGTCTCATTATGATTTTGTTGTGGAAAACGTTTTAAAAAAGAATTGCATATTCTTCTTTCATTTGTCCGAACAGACACAATGGTATATGTCTTTTAGAAATATGAGGGATCAGGCAAACTGTACTAACCGATTCCAATTTATATTATTATCTTACACTCAATTCATTCATACACTAACCCGATTCAGGCAAAGTACGTAAAGATAAACGAAACATAATCAACAGAGTTAAAGAGATCTACTCCGAAACCGAAAAGCATTTATGATGACTGGGGACAATACTAACTGTTAACCCTTTCCCAAACACAAAATCTCTGACTGACCAAAATTGCAAGAGATTGCAGACGACATTTCAAAATGTGATGGAATTGTAAAATAATCTTCTGCAACAAAGTGGTTGAATATTATTGTTTGGTAATGGGTTAAGGAATTCCGAATGATCAACAGGCCGTGAAGTTCCGTTGGACGATTTACATCTGAGAAATGGCGTAAGTCAAGATCAAAGAGACACATGTAGATATGCGTATCGGATGATTTACGTAACAATATCATACATGAATTGTAATTTTTATAGCCAGGTGTCGAAAGGTATATATATCATCTTTATTCATATCGAATGGAACGATCAAAATGTTATCGGTTTAATGTGGTACGTGCAAAAGATTTGTCATTTACTATAAGATACCGTTGACATTAAGGAATACCAAGGCAATGATGTTTATAGGATATAAAGAATACATTGTTACTATTTCAGTGTACAAAAATCCTATTGTTCTAATTTTTCAAATTAAGAATCTTAAGAATCGATGCGATTTCATTACAAAACATGCACATCGTTCATTCAAATAAGAGAGAAACAAGTTAAGTGTTGCCAGCGACGAAGATTCTTTCCGAGATGAAGTAAGCTTTAAAAACATTTCACAGATATAAAACATGTAGAGGACGTCTTATTGTAAATATTTGAATATTATGGAATAACTTACGGATGTCTTTCGAGAAACGTTTAAGAAACGAGTATGAGAAGCAATCAAAACGTTTTTCTTATATGTAACAAATAAACCACATCTTTTTGGAAGAACTTACCTATAGCATGCTTGGTAATTTGACAAAGGTAGATTTTTATGTTGTCTGCTTTTCAAAACCTTATATATCTGCTTAATTTTGTTCAGGAAAGAGACTCGGAGTAACAAACAGCTTAGATCACAGACCAGCCGCCATTTTAATTGGCAGCTGGCCTGGATCTAACCTGTTTGCATTGCATGAAGTCGGTGCCCTCACTATAAAGGTTAAAACAAATTTTATATCTAAAAATTAAAATTCAATGTTTAACATTTTTTTCCCAGAACAACTGACCACCCAGCGGTCCGGCGGGGTAAGGCTCGTTATAATTAAAAGCTACACGCTACTTAACGTCAGTCGGTCTGCAGTGACACCACATCTGAAAGAGTTCGCCGTCACTTCCTGAACGGAGGGTCCATTGTGCTCAAACTCACAGCCATTCTACATTTCCATCCGGCCTTTGTTCACCAATAAAGGGAAGACCATGATAATTGTAATCTATCATAATTTTCAGATGTAGCCATTAATAGCTGCGCAGAGGGTGACAACACAGATGAAAAAAATGGATAGAGAGGGGAGGGGAGTAAAAAGTATCGTTGGGTACTCCATGAAAACTAAAAAATGCCGGGTCACATGACAACTTATCCCTTGGATTTCCTATCATGAGCCCATACAGCCCATATCATGGAAGCAAGTAACACAATGTCTTGAGAGGGTAGGAAAAGATATTGGCTTTTTTTCTACAAGAGAGCTAATAAATTCGTGGGGTCACGTGACAGTTTGTCTTTTTGGGTTCTTCAAAATGAGCCCATATAGCCCGTATTATTGAAGCATGAGCCCATATAGCCAGTCAACGTCATTGAAGAATGAGCTCATATAGCCCATACTATTGAAGCATGAGCTCATATAGCCCGTACTATTGAAGCATGAGCTCATATAGCCCATACTATTGAAGCATGAGCTCATATAGCCCGTACTTTTGAAGCATGAGCTCATATAGCCCATACTATTGAAGCATGAGCTCATATAGCCCATATTATTGAAGCATGAGCTCATATAGCCCGTACTTTTGAAGCATGAGCTCATATAGCCCATACTATTGAAGCATGAGCTCATATAGCCCATACTATTGAAGCATGAGCTCATATAGCCCGTACTTTTGAAGCATGAGCTCATATAGCCTATACTATTGAAGCATGAGCTCATATAGCCCATACTATTGAAGCATGAGCTCATATAGCCCGTACTTTTGAAGCATGAGCTCATATAGCCTATACTATTGAAGCATGAGCTCACATAGCAAGTCAACGTCTTTGAAGCATGAGCTCATATAGCCAGTTAACGTCATTGAAGCATGAGCTCATATAGCCAGTCAACGTTCAAGAGAATAGTGTTTTCTCGAACCAGTATGTGGCTTTCGGCCAGTACTGACCCAGGACACCATTTTCTAAATGTGCTTTGAAATATATTTTTTCGCATGGAGGTTCGGGGACCAATAATTCCGGTCTCTCTGTGGATGATCAGTCATTTTGGTTCTGCTTCTGTTTTTTTCCTTCTCCCCAAAAAAATCTTGACATCAGCGCTGAAGTAATTAAGAGACCCATTTATCATGTTCGGCTTCCCCGTCACCTTGCCCGACCCCAAGCGACCCCTGGCGGAAATTTGGTGGCAATATCTGTTTAGCTTTGTTAAGAAATATGTTTATTTTGAGTGAAGAAGAAATGCAATACGGATCATAGTTTTCGTCTCCTTTGGGATCGAGTTTCGTTTTGACACCGGCTCTGTTTTCTGAGAATTTTTTTAAGAATTGTGAAAAAAAAGAAAATCCGTTCACCTCGTCGGCTAACGAAGACGTTATACGTGTTCAAACGTCGGCTAATGGGTTTATACCATTGACGTGAGGAAGAAAGGCGGTTGTGATTTTCAACTAATAAATGTCCTGAAAATGAACGTTTTGTGAGGGATATTATGTTAATGAAACGCCCTCCGTAAGAACGGGAGGTGGTCGGGAGCCACCGTTCTATTGACATTAACGACCTATAAGTCCCGTTTTCCTCGATTTTACATTAATAAAAATAGTTAAAAAGCGTTAACACAGGAGCGTTCGGTACAAAGCTATACGCATCGCATCAAAGTCGCCAGGTTTCAACATTTATTTTAAACATTTGAAATTCCGTAAAATGGCAAAAACGCTGTCGCGGAAATAAGAAGGCATTGTCCGCAATCGGGTGAGCTGTTGTTTTTAGTACGACAGCAATGTGCATTTCTCAACGAGGAATATGCAGGAAGGCGATTTAACAAGACGTTAACATGTTCCGTTTGTCCCAAACCGGCATATGTTTGCAATCGCACAAGTCTTGCAGTGTTACCGCACCGAGGTTTATTGGATTCTAGATAATTATTATTATTATATTTCTGATTTCGTAATAAGGTATAAGATTTTACGATAACCATTTTTTGTACTACTGAGTCTACTAATTAGAACGCTTTTTATAAAGCAGATATAAACAATACCGTTGTCAAACACGTTTATAACAACCAAGCAAGTCCTTAAGCAACGTCAATCATATCTTGTTTTCCAACCCAAAATGACATATCTCTAACTTTCTAATGTATACATAACATACAACCTTCTCGTTTGAAAGACAATACTATGTCTTATAATTTCGAGTTGACGTTCCAAGGAATGTAACCAATTGACTCATTAGTTTAAAAAAAAACAATGTAATATATTGAGGTGTGTACTAAATTTATATATATATATATATGCTAAAGTTTACATTGTCAATTGAACCGTATTTCAGGTAACATTCATCCTTTCTCACACATAGCAGTCGAAGCAAGTTGAGATTCTATAATGGAAAGGAAAGGACACGTCTAATCCCCAATCAGTATTATTGTTGACATTATACATCGGAAAGGCAATACCTCAAAGTCACTTTTTCGACATTTCGAAGACATTTTAAACATATGGGAACCGTAATATTTTTCAAATTGAAAGGAACAAAGGACGACAAAGGAACATGATACATGGAATATTCCGAACGGTTTTCAGTACGAGCAATTTGTACTTTTTTAAAAGGTCCCCTCCTGCAGAATACTAGTATACGGCAAAACAAGTTCTAATCGAACACGAGGTGATGCCAAGGACTATTTGTGTAAGGTTTTACAGTCAGCTTAAATCATTAATTCTAAGTTGCCAAGAGGCAATTTCTTAGTCTATCGATTCAGGTATTTCAATATCAAATATTCGATTGGAAAAATCCGCCTCTAGAAAGATAAACCTTGCCATTATGATGTGAAACGATCACCAATAGATACATAGTTTGGATTTTGTGACCTAAAGTTAATGTATTAGGAATCTATACGGATAATTCTATATAAGTAATGTCTTTACAAGAAATGTATTTTGCAACAAATCAATCCAGCTCTTAAAATGCATCCAATAATTAAAGGTTTGTTTTATTTTTATTTGTAAGCCGAAATGTCGGCTATTTCTCATATTTTGAATATAATCAACAACGGCAGATTGTCATGGAATGGTACACGTTTAAAACAGGCTTTGAATTTAAAATGAAATTCAACCTTTAAGCCATCCGCATCTCCTTTCCTTAAGACATACACTAACATTAGAAGGAAACAGATTGTACGATTTCAGTAAACAAAGAGATGTCGTACATAAAAAAGCCCATCAACTACAAAGTCCACACATATATCCTAAATAATCACAAGGCACTTTTTATCTGTTTTTGCATTTTCCCATTTTATTCTGCACGACGAAACAAAAGGAGGAAACATATACAATTTCAGAAAACAAAGAGATTTCGTAAAATAAAAGCCCTAAACAACTACCAAGTCCACTCTTGCATCCTTTGTAAGCATAAGGATTTTTTCGGTTCTATTTTAGCATATTTGCTGTTATTCTGCAATGATGGTAGTCAGCTGTATAATTATCCTTTGTTTTATCTGTCTCCTTGGGCCCAATCCTGCATCCTATGCCGATGCACCAGTATCCCCCGCCTTTGTAATTCGTGCAGTCCGACGACCTATTGTCATAACATTTATTTCTTGTCCAAAGCACCGCAATCAAGTGCATGGCCCTTGTCCGGGGCATCCTTAATAGGAAATCAATCCCGTGTAATTTGGTCATTATAGGGGCACTTATTTGTTCCTTAACGGTCAGGGGGAACACTCGGAAAACTACATTTATCATCATTTGGTCAGAAAAGGTCACCATATGGTATCCCGCCCGGTGACATTTCGGGATGAAAATGTATTTTCTTGGGCTAATCATGTAGAAGAAATGATGGGGGAAAGTTCTCTGTGAGCTTCTGGCTTTCTTGTCCGACAGAGGACTTCATCACATAAAGTCTCTTAAATTGATGTTGTCATAACGAACTGACTGTGCAGAACGATTGTAGGTTATCGATATAAATTATTGAACATTACCATTGATCAATGTTTTTACGTTCAAGATAATATATTGTTTTCGTTTTTTTACTATCCTTGATCATTGTTTGATTTACTCATGATTCCGAGTCCTGATTTAGTTTCTAGCATACAGTTCTACTTCACGTTGTTCACACTGAAGCTTTTGTTTACCCAAATACATAATGGCACACATAGGCGTTGAAAAAGTCCTTTATCCTTAAAATAGTGATACAATTTTGGGAAATACGAATTTGCATCCATCCATTGGTAAAGTAAAATTCAAACGACTGCTTAAAACCCTTTTTACTTCAGACGAGAACTAAAAAAGATCTGCATTGCTTTAATGCCAAATTAGACGTCTTTGAAACCTTTTAAAAAGATTAAATATTTTACGTTATTTGAACGTTAAAAACATGAAGACGATTCAATTAATTGCGAATACAATCAATCAAGATACATTGAATGAAGAAAGAAAAGCAAGATAAGCTGATGTTTAAAACATAGCATTCACTTTTATATTTTTCTATTTGAAAATAATGTATAGAGAATGTGTAACGGTATACCAAAGTGTCAACAGATATTGCACAAGAAATACGTGTAAGCTATAGGATATACTGACAAGCCATAAGGTTAAGCAGTGATCACCACCCACCTTTTAATGTGTTTCATATGTTGTCAATGTTTTATGGCGTTTTTTGTGTCTTTCCTCGCCATTGTTTTATTGATCGACATTATGTCGGTGTTAACATGTACAGAGGACAGTAAATGGGAGAACGTTTTTGGCATGTTTATAGTACAATTGAATTTCAAAACCCATGTTGTTTGCTGTTTTGGTATAACCATGTATGGCAGTTTCAATTATTTTTAAATTTGACGAACAGTTTACTGAATGTGTATATAGATTTTTTGATATTTTGAACTGGACTAGAAAAGTTCATTTTGCGCCGAATTACTCGCAAGAACAGTTTTACTGATTGCATGTAGGGTTAAACATATACCAATACGACATGATATGATATTTACTGGGATCGCCTCGGTTAGACTTTTCTTACTAGAACCCACATTAAAAAATTAAGAGAAAAAAGAATAAAAACCAAGATAAATTAACCCCTTTTGTTCGATCTTTGTATAGGACAATCGTATTATTTAGAACATTTAACGTACAATGTTTGTCAACTGTGATACCTAATTTGACCCGAACAATCGTGCATGTACCAAGTCATTTTGCAGTGAGTTGAAAATAAATTTGAGAAAGTCATGAAATATCAACCTTATGCATAATCAGATCATTTCATACCTTCTGGACTAAAGGGCGTACATTCATCATAAACATGAACGGAATACAGCGTTTTACTTCAACAGAGACGGTATGTAGTTTTTGTTTGCTATCATTAGGTCTTTACTTTATTATCGATTTAAAAAACAAAAGTAACACTATATTTTTTAACCCGTACGAAGAATTGTCGCATCTGTTGCCAATCAAATAGATTCGTGATTTACTAGGCAGACGAAGCCTTTTAAGCTCGTTTTCAATTCTGTGAATGATAAAAAAGATGTTTTATAAAGCTTGGTTGAGTTTTCAACCAAATGCGTTTGACACCGAGAAAGACGAACTGCGACCTTTCAAAGGGAACATTATTTGATAATGCATGAACTACTTCTCGTTTATAAACATTCATAGACTGAATAATGTCCCATACTTTATGAAAGTATCATACCAGAAACAGAAAACTAAGTTCATTATTCAATATGTTTGGTTCTTACAAATTTGACTTTAGATAGTAGCCCGAATAGACATATTCTTGTGTGGAAATAAGCAATATATTTGTCCACCAAATTTAACATTAGATATTGATATCAATGACCACTAAAACCAACAAAGCTACTATTTATGTTTACTGCAAATTTGCGCTATCGGTTCTGTCAATAACAATTTTTTGTTCTGAAGATCAAACATATTACACATTTTGGTATGATACTGGTATTCATTTTTGAGGAAATTAGCAACAAAAGGGCGAGTTACTTGCAGAGGGGGTAACAGCTGTCCGCCTTAATAAAAATATATTTGTTTGTTTAGCATTTAAAGAAACGAGTTAAATATGTTTACATTTGTCGTTTAAATTCGAGTTTTACTGATTAAAACATATTCTTCCAAGTCAAACTTAGATACATTGAGTACATAAAAGTATAGATACAATCTCCTGCATATATAAAGAATTTTTATTTTATGATTTCTTTCATTTAAGTCACGAGATCCTAACTGGTATGACGAGAAATCAATGTTTGAACATTTGATGAAAAGGATTTTAGAAAATGGAAATAATTTGGTAATAGGAAAAAAAAGCTCAATCTTTCATGAGCAATTTCTCCGTTTTGTAATGATGTTCAACATCATTGACGACATTTCGATTTCATTGTCTTTATACGCCTTTTTGTCTGCATACTGAGGTAGAACAAAGCGGTCAAAGTAAAGATTGAAATCGGGTTTAATGACAAACCAATGCTAACCAAGAGGGCATCTGTTTACACGTTAGTTTGTCTTATGTCAGACACTTAAAAAACCAAACACACCATGAATGGCACAATGTTGAATTAACTCCTTATGTCAATTTGCATGGTGCATACACGGGCCGTTCACAGACCGTGGTACCGTACCCAAAGCATTGGGAAATATTGTCAGTGTCAACATAAAACACACGCGCGATTTCGACGTATGCTGGCTTCAATATTTAGACTTTTTATCACCAACATGTATATTTTATGCAATATTTTATATAAAAAAAAATGCTTTTTTACTGTTGTTGAATATTATTTGAGTTCTTGACTGAGTCAATTTTTATATATTAATTCAACATTGTTTTATGTTTTCAAAGCGTGTTAAACCCGATTACACTTATTTTCGCACGTTTACTGCAATAAACCTCTTATGTTGATATGAATACTATTTCTGGTTGAAATAAAAATGAAACATTAAACAATGAAATTTTGAAATAAAAACATTGACATCTCTACTTAACTTCAACACTTTATAAAACTAATACTTATTTTTGAAACCCAAAACAAAGTCATGAAAAATGTATATTTGAACGCATATCTTATAATTATCATTTATACTGAGTCTTGCATCTTTCCTATTAACATCGATCGCACCGAACGAGGGTCGAGGTAAGAATGGGCAAATTTAAAATACCCCCAAAAATGTCACTCCAATCTCTTGCCCAGCTAAAATCTGAGTGAAGACCAAGACTAGTATTACACTATCGGCCAAGGGACCCCGACAGAGACAGTGGGTTTCTACCATAACCTCAGAGGCATTCCGGCTTTGGATCGCATGCCTCCATTTGTAATAATCACTTGTTCGTATCAAAGGCCCCGAATTAAAGACACTCAAAGTGAATGGAGATTGGCGTAAAAGTGGCGCTCTAGTTGTTACAAGTTTACAAGTGGTCATGTCAATTTCTCCCTTACCGTGATGCGAGAGGGTTGTGGTGATTTTGTTGGCGACCGGGCGCCAAAGTAATGAAAAAGAACACATAGTTAAACCTTATAGTGTTGGAACCAACTTCATTAACATAAACTTATCAATTCACTGGTATTCTTTATTAAGCGTTTAGCCCTGATAGTGCTGAAACCGACTTTATGCTTATGCAAGCAGGTTAGATCCAGGCCAGCCGCCAAGTAAATTGGCGGCTGGCTTGTGATCTAATCTGTTTGCTGTTCTGAGTACCTTTCCATATCAAAATTAAGCAGATATTTAAGGTTTTGAAAAGCAGACGACACAAATATCTATTTTTTTGAAAATTACCTAGCAATCTAAGGATTAGTTTGTGTTTGGCGACCACAGTGCAGATGAAAAAAAGAAAAGACCATGTATAGAAAATACATACACCTGCCAAATACAGACCGCAAGGCACACAGAAAACTCATCTAGGAGCTTTCTGTGTGATTTGCGGTCGGTGTAAGCAAAACTCAGAATTCAAACTAAACTCATTAAATATATATTGAGTTGTTGTCGCCTAAAGCAAAAAGTACTTAACCAAATATTCTCAAATTGAATTGAAGGCTGTAAATGTCGATTTGAAAATGTCGATTTGACTGCATCGAAAATCGATCAGAAATCCAAAATTATTAACCGAATATTTATCGAATCATACATCTAGTTGGTTTTTTTTTCGGTGATATTTAGCCTTTAACATTTCTAAGCAAAACTATAAAACGTGTTTTGACATAAACACGCATATTGAAGCAAATCGCTCCTTGGAAATTTCAATCAAAAATTGAGGTCCATTTATGTCTTGGAATTCATTGTATTTTTTTCTCATTGATAACATTATCAAAACTAACTCATTACTTACAGTTTTATTTCTTTGTTATTTTAACACACAGTGACATGGTTTGTAAACTATACTTGCCCTTTTTCGCTAAGAAGAACTATAGTTATTCTTTTCTTAATAAGATCATGGTTAAATTCATTTCAATATTACCAATGCAGATTTCGAGCTAAACTAGTTGCAGAAGCATTGCATGGTTAAATTCATTTCAATATCACCTATGCAGATTTCGAGCTAAACTAGTTGCAGAAGCATTGCATGGTTAAATTCATTTCAATATTACCAATGCAGATTTCGAGCTAAAATTGTTGCAGAAGCATTGCGTTTGGTTCGGCCCGCAAAGGGTACACACCGTCTCACAAAGTGTTACCACAGCCTTGTGATGTGCATTGTCTGTGACCTTTTATAAACCCGATCGGCTTGTAGGCCCATCTTCTCCCTTTTTGAAACAGATTTTCCCCTTTAATCTTTCCCCGTGTTTGTTTACAGACTAAAGATTGTGTCTGTTCTCGTCCAACTATCCGTTGTTTAGACAATTTCTTTAGCAACGTTTTTTTCTGTTTTCGTAACACATGTTGAAAGGAAGAAGGCAAAAGGAGAAACGTCGTTTGAAATCAAGATGGGATTAATTTGTGATATCGAAAAAAATAAAATTAGATTGCTGAAATTGTTACAAAGAAACTGTTAGACAATCATACCCATTTGAAAAAAACAGTAAAATTGTGATAATTGATAAAGCATTTAGCACAATTCAGTGTTTTAAGCCAATTCCGGATTAAGCGGATTTGTGACTGGTCAAAAATAAAGAAAATATGAGCAGCTGAATAAATACTATCAGTGAATCAATAAGTACATGTTAATGCTAAATGCTTGGTTCTTGTCGTTTATCAAAATTATTATCCGAATATTTATCGAATCAAACATCTATCTGGTATTCCTTTTTCGGTGATATTTAGCCTTTAACATTTCTAAGCAAAACTAAAAAAATTGGGATCACATTTTCTACGAATTCATATTCTAATAAATGATGTTCTTTTATTACAATGTTAATATAATATATTGGTTAACGTTATTACTTATGAAGCGTAAGAGGTTCAACAATACATGTATATTGAAAGAACCCATTCTCTTTTCGGATTGATTAAGATCATCTGAATGATTTAACACTAAATGTATAAATTATTTAATTGAATTCAAAATGATATTTGTTTATCATTTCCCATTTCAACCTTGACTTTATTCAAATGGCGAATCGTTAATTAATATGTCTGCAAACCTCTAAGCAGTTTATTATTATTTTTCATTCAAATTGCAGAGATGAGGCATTTTGCTTGAATAGTGTTGGTATAATTATTTGAATGAAGGAAACGTCGGGCAACCATTTCGACATTAATCTGTGTGATTTTTATATCGTAAAAATACAAAATGATATAATACATGTGTAATTGTTCCTCCGCTTCTTACACAACGAATTTCTCTAAATATTCCTAGAGATGTTTTATTAAGAATATGAAATGTTAAAAGATAATTCATGCGAAACTTGTTTATAAATAGTTAATGGCTGAGTATTCATCGAAACTAGCATCGTTAGAAATTGGAATAAGGTGTCTGTTATTTCAGTAGCCATAGTATGTAGGAAACTTCTCATTAACATGTGTTATTGTTGGCATTAGCGATATTAGTAAGTCAATATGGACATAAACAATAATTTCAGACCGGGAACGGTGACGCCAGTCCGATTTATAAGTAAATCTATTTAAATTCAAAAGACCGAACCTTGTGCAGTGTTTCTTTTTTAAAACTACAAACAACACCATACATTTTAAAAAAACTTTTCTAGATTAAAACGAGAAGAATCTGACACTAGAATGTAAATGCATTTATAGGGATAATACAGAAGTTGTTCTTCTGGTCCATTTGAGATACACTTCAGAATTTACATCCCTTTTCGGAACCCAAAGCACTCTACATTCCTGTGTATATTTGAGCTGGTATGTCGAGGCTTTTTAAACAACCAAATTCTTTAATTCATAGGTGTTTACACTAAATGAATTTAGTGCAAGAAAATTAATGGTGCTTAACACCCTGAATTAATTATGTTTTCATATGTACTTTTAATTAAGTATCTAACAACAAAGCAATAACTGTATTGTTCCAACAAAATCTATTTTCGACATTCAATATTTCTCTTCTGTGAACAACCACCTTTAAGACAAAATATATTCATTGCTATATACGTCAGTTGCAGGTGTTTTTTTTTTTAAGAAAACCCTTAGGTGGTGTTACAAAGTTCCGTTACTGATTATATCCCTGCAAAGTCTTCGCATACGTCGGACTTTGAACATTACCACGAAAAGAAATTGACAGGTCCATGTGATTTCTATCACGTGCAACGCTCTAAGTCTCAACGTTCAATCCGCTTTAATAACAAGATAACATCTTATCGGGGGCAAAATAACAATTAAGTGACAATAAGACAGAAAACATTGAGGAAGGGGGACCGGACCAATAGATTCAAGCAAGACAGGTTCGGACTGAAGCTTCCGCGATCCGATCTTAACGAAAACGTCTGTAACAATCACAATATTGTTATCCGATATTTATCGGGTTCTGATAAATAAATAAAGATGATGATGATATTTATCATTAAAAGAATGGGCGGTGTTGGTCGTTTTTCTCTTAATGAAGAAATATGTTGGTAACGTTATCGTTAAGTGTTTCTTTTTTGTTGAATTGATTTAATCTTATCCTAAAATTGGAATTTAATCAAGATTCTGAGGCAATCTGTTTTACCAATGGAGTCGTTATTAATTGCAATTTAAAAACCAACGGTTAAACGGATAATAGATTAATTAAAAGGAAAAGAAAAAAGGGAAAATGATAGTTTTTTCAATAAAAAAATACCATTATCGAATTTGAGAAATAGAAAAAAACATAAACAAATTAAGATATTTGTAAACGGTAAATGATTCGTTAATTTATTTAAGTAAATGCATTATTAAGCATATTAAAATTGAATTTGAAAAGTATATGAAAACATATCCGTACTGGAAACATTTCTTTTTTTATCAAAATTGTACGATTGCAATTTGAAATAATATGATTGATTTAAAATGCGAATTTTGTTTATTACTTAAGTGTATGGTCAAAATAAAATTGAAATGCTGGTGTATGTTCATGTTTTTCGTGCATTATACGATGTGGTTATTCTAAAGACAAACAAATCAATTGAATATCTATTCGATTGTAAAAATGGGATTAAGACATAAGGAGATAGTTAAAACGTACATTTAATTTTGTCTTAACCCAACTTTCACAATTGTGAAAATGGCATTAAGACAAAATTAACTGTACATTTAAACTATCTCGATTATACTGTCTGTGTAAATATTTACAAAAAGTCTATTGATCGCCTAGAGCATGTTTGAATATTTTTTTTAAAGACGATTTAATCCCTAAATCATACATTAGATGCGGTTTTAAAACGTCTATAAAAATAACGTCAACACTTTACTTCTTCTAAAGCATATAATATCATGACATTTAGTGTTCTAGTAAATATGTCTTTTTATTCTTTAAGCAGAGATTCATATCGCCAAACAAGTTTTCTTAAGTTTTTTTTTGGATCTCATTTTACAAAACTCGCATAAAAAGATCATGGCTGTAAAAAGAAAGAAAGGCAGAAAAAGAAAAGAAAAAACAATACTTGCAACAAAATAGCAAAATATAATTTACTTGTCACACTTTGGTATAACATATTTTGTATCTATGAATTTGAAAGTTTATTTAATTTCAAACTGAATATGTATCTATATGTTATGATATTTTCCACGAAAAACGGTCTATGTTAGAAAACCTAGATCAGATGAACGTTTGTAACAACGTTATCTTTCTTGTATTCTTTTCGTATCGAAGTAAACGAAATACATTATTTTTATCTATAAGATAGATGATATAAGATAAAATCATAAATAAGAAAAAAATGCTTTAATTCATAATCGAAGCCAAACAAGATGCAGTCATTTCTTTTATTAATGTGGTAAATGCATGGTATCCGAATTCGGCGGTAAATGAGAAAGATATTAACAGTTGTAACAAAAGGAAGAAAAGTTTATAACCGGTTTTTGAGACTTCCAACAAATGCATGAAAGCGATTCATGATGAAGTAATAGGTATGTTCAGAATCTATGATAATGTTGCACGAATTCATTGAACGGTCTTTGAAATATTACGCTGCTAGATCATCTTTCCTTCAGAATAATTTTCTCGGAGATCATTATGTAACCAATTAACCCATTTCCGAGATAATATTTTATAGAAATGCAGTCAAATCAAACACTCAACCTTCGTTTATCAAAGTATCGGCAATCGAACAATTACCATTGCAAAACAATGACACTGAATAATAATAAACTGGTCACCGCTTGAACTTTTATGCACGAAAGATAAATGAATATCACATACAGGTTGTTTAGACATAAAGCATGTCGCATGATTATGCTGTACCATCCGTAGAAAATGGATAAATACTTATTTTCCTGATTTAATGTTTCATCGGAAACGACGAATATCATTCTAGAAGGTAAAAGCACTGACATGGACATAGAATGATGAAAAACTACACAATTCAACTGTTTGAATTCATGCGGCATTTTCATGGCAAAATTTAATACTAAAATAAGGCCAATCATAACCTAAAGCGTTTCTTTGCGTACCTTCGATATTGAAGAAATTTATATTTCTGTCAAATGAATAATCAAAACTACATCGTTAAATCGATTACACACACACGCGATTTTATTTTCGAAACACTTTCATGCAGTTGTTTATCACTATAACCATAATGCGGTCGAAGCTATGCTGAATTATTGCTTACTTACAAGAATATTTGCACTTCTGAATAATTTAGTAATTATTACACATGTTAAAATAATAACAACATAATAAGTCGAATGAATGACAATGCAAAACACTTAGGAATACATCACTAGCCTCTTTTAAAGATGATACAAATTTTCTAGAATATAAGCAGACAATATTCGAAGTGTTTGGGAAAATTAAAAAACCGTCTGATGAAATGAAATCAACAGATATAAATTCCGTCCGATATTAAGAGAGTTTAGTCTTGGCCCTGTATAACACTGATGAAAAAAAACCCAACAGAATCAGAAAGAAATTTGTAAGTACCTGCTTTTCCCGGGTTCCGTTTCACCTGCATCCATCTGAAGGGTTTTGCCTGTAAACTTTGTGGGGATGGGGATTCCGACTTCACCGGTGAGGGGGGCGTCATCTGGCTGAGGTAATGGCTGTGACTCCCATTTGGCATTGAGCATTGTCCCATGGTGTCTATACACTGACTCCCATACACCGCCCGACCACCCCCGGGAGAGTGGGGCGGTATACCCCCTCCGTGAACACCCTGGGTGTCGCAGTTGATCGCTGTCAGTCCCGGCGTGTAAGGGTCCAGGCAGTGGGGTAGCTGTCCGTCCAGGTCCGAATATCCGCCCGTAACACCCCCACCCCCGCGCACACCCCCTCCCCGACCCCCCATGAGTGAGTTATTCACGTTCACATTGTAACAGAGGTTCTGGTTTTGGGAGATGGCGACGTGCCCGTTTAAATGGGACACGTCTAGCCCTTGAACACTGTGTGGAATATTGAGTCCGTTATCCGAGCTGCTGTAATAACCACCGTGCTGTCCCGTGTCCAAGGACCGGGTATTCACTGAGTATCCGTACAAGGAATTGTCCGTCTGCACATTATAACCCGTTCCGTAGGAATGTGTGTCCAGGTTACAGAGAGTGTAATCCCCCTCAGTATTCATCATTAGGGATCAAAATCACGGGTGTCGTCAACTACTTGCTTTGCTACTTGTAAAACCGTCCCTGTCAATATCCGAGGCTTAAATTAGCCGTCCCGTCTGAGATGTATCTGAATATAAATGAAGGTAAATTACGATGTGAAATTGACAACATTAGTTAAACCCCATCGAAGACCACGTGCCCAACGTCGACCAATCAGAGGCGCCCGTTTCAGCTTGAGCGATGAAAGTCCTCAAGTGACAGATCGACCGGTTTATGTATGGCTTAAAGCGTTTCTGATATTTTTCTCCCTCTCTCCCTCTCCTTCTCCCTCCCAGTCAAAATGGGAGAGAGCGCCTAGAGACATAGTCCTGTCGAATGTTTTACCGGTGATGCGTAATGAATACATGGTGAGCCGGCTAAAATGAAGTGAACTATTTGCAAAATGCGACTTTCTCATATTGTGTCCGACGTACAGTCGACTTTTACATAATATACAGACGGTTTTTGTCATTATTTGCAAACAAATATTCATTCATTTCACCTTTCGTCTCGAAGTTCTTTTTTATATTAAGTTTAAGTCATACAGAAAAAAATGCATCCGTTAGTTTGTTATATGAAACAGTTTGGACTCAGAATTTCTCATTTCGTCACAAGTGTTACCACTAAAAACACACACTTAAAACATGTTCACTATTATAGTGCTGGAACCTACTTCATGCTTATACAGATATCTAAGATCCAGGCCAGTCGCCAAGTAAATTGGTCGCTGGCCTGTGATCTAACCTGTTTGCTACTCTGAGTATCTTTCCACAGACATTTAAGATTTTTGAAATCTATTTTCAAAAATTACCCAGCATTCTAATGGTTAAAAAATAACTTCATCCGAATACCAATTCTTTTTCACATATATTCTTATTTCTATCTATACAACTATCGCACTGCTTTCAAATGTCGTCTATCAATTTCGTCTGGTGACGTAAAGCGTAGAGCGAGCAGACGACGTAGTGAGTTATTTCGACCATAAGGTTGATATCACATTAAAAATGACGACTCATTCGCCTTTCATGACCCTTACCAATTTCATTGATTGTATAGATGGTCCTATTCGCATCATACGCATCCTTTTATTCATAACTACATAATTAGGTTCGAAATTTGATTCAAACGAATTTCAATCCAACTTTAGTAACTTATTCTTAAAAAGTTTATTAGCCGTAGCTTTATAATTGTGGTAATGGCGATTTAAAAGTTCATCAAAACTGAAAGCATAACCCGATGGTGACGCTTATGAATGCAAAATATTTTCTTTAGATAGTGAAGGAATAGTTAATGCTGTAATGAAAAGGGTACCACCCCTGTTTGATTAGTTTTTATAGAAAACTTCCTTTTCTTGAGCTTCTTCTTTAAGCTTATACAGTTTCTAGTATTATTCATTCATATAAATACATATTAACAACAATACCTGGCAATCAGCAACCCATTTGACATTCTGAAAGAACCATTATTTATAGTCGTAATAGTTACATATTCTTTTCCGGTAGGTCGTAGTAATACAATGTCGAGTTATCTAAGCATTGTTTTCGAAATTTGGATGACTCTCGAAAACGAAAGTAACGATCCCTAAGATCCCATATTCTGGCCTTTTGCAATTGTCTCTGGTTTGGTGTTTGGATCCACAACATACGAGTTGTTAAGCATAATACTATGGCAGAAGGTCATTTGTTTCAAAAACGGTCAGCTGTTGGCTGCGTATGACAAAAATTCACTGTTTTTAGTCTACCAATGGATAGCATCGAACAAATGATCCAATTCAGTTTATGAATTTAATGACTTTGACTATCCTATACGTACCATTATACGTATCTCACAAAACAGAAACTAGCTTGTATGGCTGTAACACCATTCGCAATAATGGTACACTCAAATGGTGACGACAATTCAGAAGACAAAACTCCCCGAATCCCAACCATTACTTACTAAGCTGTAGCATACGCACACAACTGAGAATTAGATTTAAAAACTGTGTTGAAACGATTTTCCTTTTTTCCGAGAACTATTTTAATGTCTGAAAGGTCAATATAGACCCATGTTAACGTAGATTCGTGATCGCTGGGCTGTTTTATAAGTTTTTTTTATGATAAACCACAGTGGTGTGACGTTAGAATGGTTTGATGCACGCTGTGTGTGTGACCGCAAATGATTCAGGAGACATTTTCAATCTATATTTTCCTCGGAATCGCGAGTATGACAACAACAAGGTTGTATTTAACCCTTATACTGCTGGACCCGACTTCAGGCTTAAGCAAACAGGTTAGATCCAGGCCAGCCGCCAAGTAAATTGGCGGCTGTCCTGCGATCTAACTTGTTTGCTACTCTGAGTATCATTCCTTATCAAAATTAGGCAGATGTTTAAGGTTTCGAAAAGAGACAACCTAGAAATCTATTCTTTAGAAAATTAGCCAGCATTCTAAGGGTTAACCATCTTTATGATCGAGATTAGTTCGAATGATCCAGAGGTAAATATAGCATTCTACTACACA
The DNA here is from genome assembly GCA_947846245.1 of Cerastoderma edule. Classification (NCBI taxonomy): domain Eukaryota; kingdom Metazoa; phylum Mollusca; class Bivalvia; order Cardiida; family Cardiidae; genus Cerastoderma; species Cerastoderma edule. The sequence goes on along the minus strand of OX401409.1, from coordinate 22,998,884 downwards.
GTTACAGCTTGGAACATCCGAGTGAGATCGAGATATGAGAATTCGTTTGCGGTGACACTGTATTAGCCATTTCGATTTGTACCATCTTTTTTATACACGTTACAAACGCTTCCATGTTTAAGGATAACCTTTGTGTTTTATCAAAACATATTACAAGAAAAGAAAAAATGCTCTTTATGACATCTTTTTCCTCTTCCCATCAATGACTTAAGTTAAGCAAACGAAAAACTGTCCAACTCGTTTTTGATTTTATCTATTAAATGAACGTTCCTTTGTTATTTGGAGGTATATATAAATCGTGCATGTTGGAAAGTAGTTACAGAGAACAAATACAACAATCATGTTTGTCACAATATTTTATTAAAGGCCCAAAAGGCAAATTAACAGGTCATTCCATTTAGTTGCTGGATTACTAAACTATTAAGCATACAGATACATTGCATCCAGCTACAACGCACAATTGGATAACATCGACATATCATGCACATCTTCAAGGGTTTAGATAATAAAAAAATAGAAAAAAATGAAAACAACAAAAAACAAAAACACACACAAAAAAATTGTTTACCATTTCAACACAGCCATGATTATGTGCTGGTCACAATGTTCACATTTGAATTAATTAGAAACGAACGCAAAACGTATTTTAAATTCTTGCTATTTAATCTACCCTATGCTAAATGCTACAATTGAAATAAATAACCTCTGATGTATAGACAATATGAAAAAGAACTTTCAGAGCCATAGCTTTGTGCAAGTTAATCCATGGATGAACGATTTGTGCATATCAATCAAAACTGTTTCATTTTAAAGTTTTTGTTGTAGGAACATCAAAACGTTTTTTTCTTTCATAAAGAAAAGAGTCATTGTGTTTGCATATGGAGTAAAGCCTCTTGAGTCATGTAGGATTTTCTTAGTTCGTCACAGTATAGCGTTAAGGCCGTATCGCCTTATTATTAATTAAGAAGATACAATTTACACGTTTTATTTCATCGTTGCCAAGATTTATTCCTTGGACAAGTCTGTGGGAAATGAAAATATTTGAATGATTTGCATTTACCAATCACCTCAAATAGGATAATATCCCTGGGGGTAATTTGAAAACCAACAGAAACTTATAGTTTGTAAATGTGCAATTCTCCAACTTTCTATTTCATGGCGAGTAATTTCTCCTTTAATCACAATATGAGGTAATGGAAATAGACAACGCCCCTTATTTCCAATACAAAACTTTCGATCGAACGTTATTGACAATATTGTCATAAGAAAGTCATACTGTTTTAACGCCCTCGAGTCAGAGATATGTCAGCGATAAGATGTGTTATCTAAACAAGAAGGGAGATGTACTAACGACTATAATAATTACTATCTAATAGTTTGAAGGCTGACGCTCTATGACTGATTTATTACGTGTTTTTTTTTATACAGAACTGATTGAAAAAGAACATACATGTATAGAAATAAGACAGGGTGCTTTTCTGTTTTCCTTCTATCAGCTCTGGTAAGTTATGCACGTAGGCCTGGATAATTTAATGATGCGGTATATCAATCTTTTTCGTTTAATAGTTTTGATATCATTCTTTCAGCTGAATTGGACTTAACAGTAAATTCAAATGGGATGTGCTACAGAGTGCTAGTCTAGTTAAAAAGATACGTCACGTCGCCTTGATCGTTTAGACAAAATTCAATTGTTCATGTAGATTTACTGATATTGAAAGATGATATCATATGATAAAACACACTACTCCATATTTACTAATTTATGTATTCCCAACGAAATACATATAGAATAGACAATATCAAGTAAAATAACAGTTCCTTGATTTTACAGATGCTGGAATCTGACTTAATCAGATACCGGAATGGCTCGGTAACAATGCTGGTTGTTTGATTAGATATCGCCCTATGTCATGCCGGTTGTTTGATGTTTTTTATCGTATTTAGTAGACAATGTTTTTTTTTCTATTTCTTTTTATTTTAATCGAAGTTAAAGGCAATTGACTTATCATTTTTCGTTTCACTCCATTGTCAAACAATAACGATATACAAAGGGTTTGTATATAGGACATACAAAATTGGTGTTGCTTGGTAACATCGGTAAAGGCTTTAATGCATCAACAACACAGGGCTTAAACCTCACCGACTTCTGGCAACGAGGATCCACACTATTCACAACGATGTCGTCTCAATGTCACCCTACTACAGCATACACATTTTCGTTTCTAATGCTTTCAATTAGGACCAATCTCACAATTCCATCTGGGTTCAATTAGCTCACACGCATTAGAATAACAGTTCATCTTCATTAAAGACGGTTTGTGCACCATAGCACCGTACTCCCTCATGGGGCAGCCATACAGACAAACGTTTGTACCATCGGATCGTTGTCAGATTGTTTGATATGTATGAGCTCAAGTGTGTTGTTTTATCACATTCCTGTAATGTTGGTTCTCGTTTTATTCGTCTCTATATAAGGCTTGTTGAAATGTCAAATGACGGATCTTACACTCCCCTAATACAAGACTACAGTTTCAACTCCGAAGAGATAGTAAATTGCTGTAAGATCGACATTACGAATCCTCTATAGAGAGTGTTATGTCTTTTCTATAACAAACATGGATGAAACGCCTTGAAGTATGTATCCAATGGAATAGATAGTACTTTGAAAACAACTCAAACTGTAAAAAATCAAAACTGATATCAAATTTATGTATATTGTTACATCTTAACGTCAATGTGATCCGTGTAGTGTGCTTTAAGTTTTGGTTGTTCGTATGTAATATGATTCTTCACCATTTTGTTTACAGAGCACCATATCATAGCATTACAAAGAAGAGACATTTTCATTATTGCCATATGTATCTTAAGGCGCGATTCGATAGCACATTAAGAAAGCAATGGACAAACTGACATTCTTCGTACACGGTACTCTGCCAAGTGGGGATACTATTTCGACATTATATAATGCCACTTTAAATACTCATTATTTCTCTATTAAATGCTAGCCAGAAACACTTTCTCTTTGTTTGCATTCCTTTCTCTAATTGTCGTTCTGTAATATGTGTGTTAAGTTAATTCATCAACTTAAGATCATGACAACGAGACTCATACACATCTTTTTTATGAGAAAAATATGAATATCAAAGTGGTGAATGGTGTTTTCAATTCACTTCTTCACTGTCCTTATAGAAGCGTGCCATAGTTAAATCTAAAAATGTTAATGCACCGTGCCTTTTTATATGCTGTGTATGATATAGAAAACCTAAACAATAATACATTTTATATATTTAATTAATGAAATCTAAAAACAGAATGAGAAAAACAAAATAAACAAAAATGAATTAAAAAAGACTGGTAAACAAGTTCGAGCTCAAGAGAGGGACGTACAGATTTTGATCCATGGTAGGCCATGATACAACCGAAGTTCATCAACACAGCGTAAAACTAGAAATGAATTATTTTGTATGTGTCTAGCTTGAAGGTGGTGTTGGGTTCTGCACCTGTGAAGAGGGTTATGCAAATTTCTGGAGTAGAAAAAAAACCTCTCAAAGGTCTTAACTAAAGATAGTTGCATTCCTTGTTTAGTTAATATATGACATAAAGAGCCAATAAAGTCCATGCTCTGAAAATATGCAGGTTGCACAATTCACATTATCAAGGCGTAAAACCAGAACTAGTTTTTTGTCTAATTTGTGGTTGGTGTTGGACGCTACACGTGTGACGTCGGTTATGCTAATTGCTGGAATAGAACAAACCGCTCCATGTTGCTTAGTGAAGATTAGTTGTACTGCTTGTTTATTTAATGTTTGACATAGAGAGCCAATTAAGTCCATGTTTTGAAAATATGCAGGTTACACACATCTTAAAGTCAACCATTCTGATAATGAGACGGTTGCCATCTTGAATAAACACTTAGTTGCACATGTGAATTGTATTAAGCTTGATAGAATGAACCTTGTCCTGAAAAACCAACCGAGAGGGAACTTCTCACAGAAATAAAAATCCTTCGTTACATAGTTTTTTCTACTCTCATTTACCTTGGCCTAGTGATTTCAAGACGGATGAACTTACAACGCGATCAAGAAGGCCAAATACATGTATATCATACACTAATTGAAATAGACATTCATACCAATTTAGCAGACTCGTCTATTGATGTTTTAGTTGAATATATATCACAGAAGTGGATATAGGCGTATCTATCATAGTGTTAATAGTGACGATGGTTCATAGATGACCACGGCTTGCAATAAATACACCATTTCTATCGTAATTGTAAGTCATCGTCCTCTTCTTATTCGTATAGCAGGTGAAACAATAACATGCGTGTTGTATGAAATGACGACATAACGACGTACATGTATATAAATAATCACAATGTCTCATTCATTCTAAAATACCGCGTCCTCATTCGTCTGGATGGAGAAGATTAGATTTTTGTAGGATGTCAGAGATGAGTATGAATCGTTGATGCATCTGACTGTGGTCTTATCCTATCTAATTGGTCTGACTGATATTTAGGTTCTTCATCTCATATGTGCGTTATAACCTCCTCAAAAACAGGACAACGATGAATACTCGTGTAACGAACCGAGCAAATGAACCACTCAAAGACCCAGACACATCCGATCGGTGAAAAACACTGTCGTACACTGAGCGATTGTGTTGTCTATATACATACCTGCATATTCTCTCAACCAATGTATTAGGCTCCTAATTTGCATAAACTTTCAACAAACGTTACATAACTCCCATTTCCGAGAAGACTCGTCCCGAGTGTTGGCCCTGAGGAGACACGTGGGTAATGCTCGATAGTTTTACCACTCTAATATAGCATTTGGCTGGTTGAATAAAAGACAATGTATCAATCCATGATGAACCGGGTTTGCGATATTACTGAAAAATCATTGACATGATAAAGATACTAATCAAACAAATTAACAACAAAGACAAGAACAAAACAGAATACACATTTTATTTAACTAGTATACAATACATAGTCATGTTCATATAAGACTAGAACTACGATTCTAAGGCCGCAGTCACTCTTCCACATCTCTCAAACCTCCCACCTCTCCCGTCATTATCTCCGTCTTTTAAGTATCATCATATATCCGAGAAAATGGCTTATGTATACATTGTTCCTTTATAAGATAACATACAATATCACATGGTGGTTTGTTACGGGAGAGTACGTAGAAATTATAGACGATATTCTCTTCCAAGGCTTACGTATGTCTTACTATTATTTTAAAAACCAAATAGATAATGTCTATCTCTAAAACGACCGTGACAGAATAGGAAGACAGGGGAATATATTTCGATCATAATCCAGATGAAACTGTTTTTCTTGTAAAATCATATTTAAAGTGTGCTACTTTTTTCTTAGAAACAATTATTTGTTCTTAATAGATACTCAAGTTGATGTATGACAATTCAATAACAAAATGTCGTCCGAGCATTGCGATTTTCTGATGCCCCGAAGCCATCGGACATGATTTAGCTTGAACTGACCTGGACATTTATCGCGCCTAGATGAGTTGAATAACCTGTAGATTGGCCCAACGAGGGAATACGCGGATGGTTTGGTGTAAAACCAATTTAAGTTATTTATCGAAGTGTAACATGTACGCCAGCACTGCCCTTTATCCATCGACGTCTATGCACAAGGTATTGGACTCATCATTGATTTGTTGATACGTATGTCGTATTTATGACACTTGTACCATGTCGTCTTGCAAATGTTGACCGCATGTTTTCGATATTGTGATCTTACTAACCAACGCCTTTTCTTTACTTAGGTGTTATCTTCTATGCTTAAAAAAAGGCAATATTTCATTTTGTATTTGTGCGATTTATAAAAAAAACCGTTTCGGGTAAGCTTTGAATTGTCCTCATGTGGCTTTTAATTTTCGTCATTCAATCCTTATTTGTATGTTCTCCAAAACAATTTGTTTATTTTCTATTTGACGCTCTCGCATTTCACCAAATCATTATTATATATGCATATGCTGTATTTTGTGGTTGCCTCATATGCCTAAGATGCAATAAACGATCTGAATCCAAATCTGAACATCTCTTGTATGGTTCTACAGCACAGCAACCTACACCTGGACCATCGAATAACCGTTCTAATATTTCACTCAAAAAGAACCAGTTTTATGTACGGAACAAAACTCCCCAATGGATACTTAGATACCTCTGTGTCAAGTTAAAGCATGATCAGTTTTGGTTGTTGAAGATAGTGGTCAAGGAAGAGGTTGTTGGCCTCTGGACACTGGGACGTAGGTTAGAATGCTATGAATCCCTTAAATGGTGAGGTTCACTTTGCTTCCTTTTATTTTTCCACATTCGGCGCGACGACTGGCTGTGTATCCAGGAAGAAGAATCGAAACTGATTAATATAAATTGTAGGGGTCCTTTACACGAAGCGATGAAAAAACTATACACAAAATCCTACATTGTTGGAAATCATTAAAAATCTTCTAATCGACAGTGATTAATATAAGTTAAATAAAGCTTAAAAATACTATGAAACAAATCATATTCTGCTAGTGGATCTATTCGAGACGACCCTAATGAGTTCACACAATAGAGAAAAATAAGAAAGAAGGCATAGGGAATAAGCATTGCATCGGAACCACTGATAACCATCATACCATGTCGACTTTTGACATCAGTCGGGAGGTTGTCGAGCCAGCAACAGCCCACTCATAAGTTCAAGACACTTGCTTCACAATCAATAAAAATGATATAAGTTTAAAATTCTAATTATAACTCGTCTAACATAGCTAACACAGTATGATCTGTGAAAGCATATTCCCCTGGCTAAACTAACATCTTCACCATCGTTTGCCCGTGTCGTAGCTCACCATAATGACGATATTACGACAAACGATCATCTCACTTGTCAACAGAGTGGGGTGATGGACCTTTCATGTTTACTGGGTCCCGCCCCCGTTTGACCCAATGGAAATAACGAACAAAACAAAGGACTCGTGTTCGATAAGTTGGCTATGGGTTTTTCGTCCGATTTTGACTATTATAGTGCTGAAACCGACTTTATGCTTATGCAAACAGGTTGACAATCTTTCCTCATCAAAATTAAGCATATATTTAAGGTTTTGGAAAGCAGACGACAAACAGCTCTATTTCTAAAACAAAGGATTGGTGTCTGGTTTGTTGGGAATGGAGATATTATGCTGTTTCTACAATAACTCAGTCATTTCATTGTGTCCAGTACAAGCAGCCATATGACCACATATACTACAATAGTTGAACAATCGACTGTACATTTTGTTTCAGGAACACATTTCTAAAACAAAGGAGTGCTGTTTGGTTAGTTGGAAAGGGACATTTTGTCCGGTTTTAACATAAATGAAATCCTTCCGAAACGCCCAGTGCACTAAGGTCATACAACTACACATAGATCAAGAATTGATCAATCGAGTGTACACCTTGGTCAAGGAACGCGGTTCTAAATAGAGGAGACGTGTTTGGTTGGTTGGAAATTGGATATAAAGCCGTTTTAAACCATAATTCAATCATTTCAGTATGTCAAGTACACATAGTCTTAGACCATGCTACTACTCCAAAAATCGAACAATCGATTGTACGCTTTGTTTCAAGAACAGGTTACTAAGCATTGGTTGTCCATGCAATTGCACTATCCTAAATAAGATGAGCATCTCATAACAACTGTAATCCGATTGGAACGATATTTAAACGTATAATACCATAACGTCCAATGACAATACCTTTTCTAGAAAAATACGTCACTACTCTGGAAAAGTCATCATAATATTTTCATTACGCTCGAAACAATTATATGACACTACATGTAGCTTAGTGTTTCGAATTGAATTTAAAAACACCCATTATTATAAAATATGCATGACTATAATATTGTCCAATGGTCTAAGGCAAGGACCATTTTGTTGAAGGGTAATCGTTTTATACTACCAAATTCTCATTTAACCAAAATTGTTTCTAAGGAACTTTGCAACAAAAATACTCACACAATCCTTGATGAATACGCATTTAAAGCATATGTGGCAGACCAGTCAAGACAATAGAATCGAGACAAAAGTAGTAAAAGAAAAATAAAACGCTGAAAATAAAAAGTGCCGTGTCTTCACAATCAAAAGTTTCCCCCCTAATATAACTAACACAATGTTATTGCCCATACTATATTATTGTCATCTACTGGTGCATTTAATTAGATTTATTCACTATATTCTTAATACAAAAAATCGAATTTAGCACAGAGTATGTAAATCTAGGTATTCAAAGGTCACCAAACCAATAAGTACGAAGTGAAGGTAACTCAAAAAGTCCTTAGTCACGAGACAGTTATAGTCACCTGTAAGATATGGCAAGTTGGAGTGACTCAGAGTTAAAACATGTAAACAGTAAGTACTCTGTCATCATGGCCGACCAAGGAGACTTGTCTCTTCATTAAACATTCATTTAACTCATTAACGATGGATTTGACAACGACATTTAGTATTTTAAATCAACGAAAGTCGTTTGATTATGTTTGATGCTCCCTAAAAATGTTTTCTTTGAACTCGAATAAAGTAACTTGAATCCGGCTGTATGTATAATCATGTCATTGGTTGAGTAAATACCTGACACCATATACTTGATACTAATATTAGAATTAAAATATAAGAAGCATTTGACATTTTTGCATTTCATTACACTTACAATGAAGCATAGTAGAATCTGCATATATATATTTGGCTTGAATCAATATGGAATCGAGAGGCCAAGAATGGTGTCAAGATTAATAGATGAATTGCTTTTTTCATGCAATTTAAAATATTAAATAATAATAATAATAAAGACTTTATTCAACGAGAAAACCTATTTGACAATTTAAACTGACAATCTTCCATAAGATCCTCAACAATGAATAAGTGAACAAGAAAACTAAAGGACTAAGGACAAATAAGGTATTTTGGCTCATATGACTTCTCACAGTGAGGCATCAATATGTTTGAGAAAGGTATTAGGACCAGTGAGAAACAAATTATCTTAAAAACTAAATGAAATATCTAGATAACTAATGATTGTCTGTTGTTTGATTTTATTGGCAGTAGCACATTCTATGATGTATTTTATTTTCGATCCAGTGGCTTCCAAGTATAAGTAGATTCTTCGTCGTTTACAGGCGTTTAGAGTTACTGATGATGTATGTATGTAGCATATGTCCTGCTTTGACAAAAGGTTTCTGAATTAATGCAGAATCTATTTCTAACGGGCCACATGTGAAACATTTCTTTCTATTGCAGTTATTTCCTGTTTTATGGCTAAAGAGCCAATACCTCAATATGACGTCATGATATTTTCGAAACTCTCATCTCTGAACGGTCATCGGTGTACTATTGGTGCAATGATCTGAGAAACTGTATCATAAATGAGCCAGAATTGTAATGTTTGATTTACATGTGTTTCTTGTGATGATGCTTAAACTTGCATATGATAAGGGCTTAATAGACTGACATGCGGTCCTTATAAGATATATCTACATGTATATGATTTGAATTTATTACGGTAGGCACGTTTCATGTACGCTCCTGGTAGTCCAAAGTATATTTGACATGATTGACTACCAACGTATATTCTAAATGTTTAGTGGCAGGAATTGGTTAAGCCGTACCTGAATAATTGCAATAAGCATTTAAAAGATCATTTAACAAGATTGGCTAGACTGCGAAACTAAAATAGTTTATCCATTGAAAATCGCCTAACGTATCAATCACAACATCTATAGAATTAGTATAAGCGGAGGAGGACAATTCAAAGTTGTTTGGTAATTGTAGTCAATGGTGCATCATGAATAAAGGAGGTACAACGTTCTCGCTTAATCGAAAGCAGCTAATTTAAAACCGTTTTATGCAGCAAAATACAAACGTTGTGTGTTCAATTTCGACATATATTCACCGATTTGAATAACGATTGGTGTATATTTGACTGGGTCAATAATACTGTATTACGATTGGTCAAGGCTTATTCAAACGATGAATACTGATTTCAACGATAACAAATAACCGAAATATCGAATTCTTTGACTCTTTTGGTGGGTCCTTAAACCAATATCCTTTCTTATGGAGTATTGCATAATCCGCACAATTATTGTAATGAGAAATAACAGATAAGAAATGAATAACACACGTTCAAAACACATCTCTTATTAGACGATTGTAAAAAGTATAAATCCCAAACTGTCAAGGCAAATGCAACTTAGGACTGAAGAGATCTTTATAAGAAAATTCTCCTTTTGTCACTATGGTTTCTTGCATGTTTCACAAAAGAAAGTAATTTTGCTATAAGTCACCGAACAGGAGCAAAAAGAATAAGGTTTTCATGGGAGGTTGTCTTCTGTTTGACTTCGTCTTTGTTGATTTAATACCCGCCGCTTACTTGCCATTATGAGCATTTTAGTTTAGGGTTATCCTACAACTGTGATTGGCTTAGTTTAGAAATATAATGAGGGAATGTTGACATGGTTTAAAAACTCAAAACAATAAAACGACCATGGAAGGGAGTTAAGTAAACGGCCCTATGAACATTGCCAAAAACGGTGGCAAATCTGAGACGACTCGTTTTCTTGCGATGGCGGTTCGTCGTTTGTTTTAAATGTCGTAGCAATTACTACTAATGGATTTAGATACTCCATGTCACGTCTTGTTAGCGCAGTGCAGCTATGCATTGAACGTAATTTGAACATGGTTTTTATGTGCTGGCACGCCTTCCTTTACAAGCCATCCTTGACACAGTTTGACCTCTCTGTATCTTTATACATATGTGCCATATATGGCTATTTGGGACGTATCACGATTGATAGCTTTACAAGCTGAAAGAGTATGGTACGGAAATGCGATGGAATTAAGAAAGTGAATAATGTTGTGAAAAGGAGGAGTTGCCTTTCAAAGAAAACCATTAAGGGTTTTATTTCGTTGCAAATATCTTAAATTTATTGGGCGACGCTCGACAATGAATTGCATGTTATAGAAAAAGTATGGAATAATGTGTGGAAAACTGTTTTCAAAAGTAGAGAGATTAATTTCTTCTTAATTTCATAATAGACACTACTTTCACAACTCTCATATCATAATTTATAACGCATTTTACCCAGTCTTACAGTTTTTCTGAGCGCTAGTATTCTTTTAAGTAAACGTTTGCTCCAAAACACATGTTACCTTTTTTAAATATTCAAGTCCACCAAAGGAAGAGTTATATCTATCAATTAACAACTTCTGATACTAAAAACATGTTCTGAATCTTGTTTCTTGTGCAAATTAAAAAATAGATCCCCCTCTTAATAGGGCAATCAGCATGCGTATGAGTTTGACAAAGGAAACAAAGTTGCAGCAGTACATTAGTAAAAACGGATACTAAAACACAACCCTGGTATTGGGCGCTGACAGAAACTGAAATGAAATCATCTTGATTGAATCATCCTTGGAAGGGAAATCTACAACAATTGCTGCTTTGATTTAGCAACTACTGATACTAAAACACGACCCTGGTTTTGAGCGCCAACATATAACAGAAACTGAAATAAAATCATCTTGATCGAATCATCCTTTGAAAGGAAATCTACAACAATTGCTACTTTAAATTATCAACTACTGATACTAAAACACGACTATGGTTTTAAGCGCCAACATATTACAGAAACAGAGAAAAATCCCCTTGATCGGATAATCGGTAAGCGCCCGGATAAAATAGCTCGAGTGAGTGACAAGGCAGCGGCATCAAAGCCGTTTCACCTGTCGGAAAGCCAATATTGTGACGTCCTGCACACAATATACCTGCGTGGTGCCCGTGTCCTGGCCGCCATAACGCCCTACAGGGAACCTTCGATCCGTGTGTCACAGGCGCTTAAAGAGCGCACAAGATGGCCGCAGCGTGACGGCTTATGTTGTTGTGGATTCCTGATTGGCCCAGATTTAGAATTTGAGCTTTAACGCTTTACTTCATGATTACTGCGCTTAAGTTAAGTTTAGTCAGAATGTCTAATTATAAGAACTTTTTTTTAACATTTTACCTCCATGATACCGCGCTTTGACGCATGAGTTTGAAAATACTTTAAAATACTTCATAAACATTGTGACAAAAGGAGAAATTGCTTTTAATTCAGAATGTACCACATTAAGAATTGTATTTATAAACACTTGGTGATGCTTAAACCACGTATTGAAGAATCTAAGGGAAAATACTTTAAGAACACATCGCTGTAACAGGAGAACTTGATTTTAATCCTAACTGTTCGAGATTAAGAATAAGAGCATGAACACTTCAACTTCATGGTTATTTTTGACTCGTCTGCAATATAAGGCTTATGAAACCATCATGACAAAAGAGGAAAAGCTTTTAATTCCGATTGTCCTAGATCTAGAATAAGAGCTTTGATACTTGACACCATAAAACCACGCTTTGACATACGAGGAGGAAAATACTCAATAACTCATCGTGACCTAATGTTAAAATTGATTTTAACCTTTAAGCTTTGGCATTTAACTTCATAATTTCTGCATTTTGGTTTGCTTGCAGCATAAGACTTAAGAAAGCATTATGATAAAAGGAAGTATTCCTTTTTAATTCAACAAAGTTGACACAAATTTAACAAAGTGGTCAAATGTCGTTATTGTTTGAGAAAGGGTTGAATCAAGCATGGATTGTTCGATGGTTAGCCAATATCAGTGTCAATTCCCTGCTATCAATATATTTTACAGATGATTCAAAATTGGTAGAAAGCTTTTCATACGGTGATTGAATTGCAGGACAAACCCTTCATTGGATAGGCAGTAATTATGGAATAGATTGTAAGTAAACAGTTAATGGATTGAAAAGTAGCATGTCTTAAGCGCCCCAAACGCAAGCAATTAGTTTTGTGGCTAAACAACGTTCTCAATAGTATGTCCGTTACACCAGTACAATCCATTTTGATTAAAAGTTGGGTTTTTTTGCTTTTCGTGGCCTTGAACTGAAACAAGGCGTAGCTATTCATTTTAACCACACCAGAATCAATTTTATTTTCGCTATTCAGGTTAACCCTTTCCCAAACAATAACGACATTTGACTACTTTTTTGCAGACGACTTTAGAAAACATTGTGGGAAAAAGAAATTGCTCGTAACGAGCAATTTTTCCTTTTTTCAAAAGGTTTTCTGCTCTTTCTAAAGAATATTGTTCAATTTCATCACATTTTGAAATGTCGTCTGCATACTCTTTCAATTTGGGACAGTCGAAAATTTGATGTTTGGAAAAGGTTTAAGGAAGCTGCGATTGACAATCAAAACTTGTCTTCTTTTCGCCATCATTATAATGCGCCCTAGATGACCCAAGCTGTCGATGCGCCCTAAAACACAATTTATTAATCATTCGTTCTATACTTGCAGATATGAGACCCAACGCAAAATAATGTCCATGTGTTCATTCTTTTAAAATCACAAATCTTTGATACCCCACTTTGCCACATTTGCTGCGGACGTCGTTAGAATTCGCTTCGCCACGTGGTGATGGGCCGCTTCCAGCACTCTATCTGCTCCAGACTATGATAACGATGTACAGTAATGTCATTAAAAGGTTTTGTTGTTAATCATAATAGACACATTTCTTTATAAACATTTTATTTTTTGTCGTCTATGGTAATATTGATTTGACCAATGGAAATAAAGGGATATTATTCACGCTTGTAACACGCTATTACAAGGATTGTTTGCTTTTCACCCCATCACTATAAAATCAGTTAATTGAGTAAGCAGAAATATAGATGTTATCTAAGTCTCTGGATGGGTACGATCCGGCCTTTTAATTTCCAATATACTCCAAATAATGAAGCATTTACGACAAGTAAATCATTCTGATTCTCATAAGTGGCAATCTCCCGGCTGACTTACGGAACATCGATAGTTCTATGGGCTGTTTAGTATGAAGTTCTACCAAAGTCTTTTTGAGTCGGGCATCACAACAACATAACTAAAATAATGTTATGTTGACGCGATGTAAAACCATTTAAAATCATATAATACTACAGCTCTCCTGTCTCTGAATCAGCGATTTCGATTATTGACAGACTAAACTGGTTATACAATTGCGGGTCAAGTTTGCTCTGCGGGTACCGTGGTTAGCGGAGACAATCCTGAGGCAGACGGACTTTTTGATTGACAGCTAGGGGCGGGGAGATCGGTTTGAAACACTGCACAGGGAAATTAGCATCTTTTAAAGTTTACCCTTTACTATGTACTATTATTGTTTAATATTATATATATGGGTTTTACATGACATCAACATTATTTCAGTTATGTAGCGATGCCCGATATTATTGTTTAAGCGCCCTTGTGAATGAATATACTTAGAAAGTCATTGTGTTCATATAAAAGAAAATGCTCATGATGAGCAGTTTACCATTTTAACACAGTTGTCTCGAAGAATTATCATACGTAAACGTTGATTCCCTTACTCTGTAAGAGTCATTTGTTGTTTGGATCAAGTTGAACCAGTGAGAAAATATTCATGTAAGATTAAATCTAGCATAGCCTTTACTCTTGGCTGACATCTACCAAATAGATGATAACAATGTTGTCTGCGAGCGCTGTCGATTTAACGTTTTTCAAAATTGGTACTTTAGCTAAAAAGTTATTTTCTCGACAATAATAAAAGATGTTCTTGCCTTTATTGGAAACGGATTAAATACTGCTTAGAACTGGTTTTGAAAAGTTATCGCAAATTACGAAGTTCAATAACTGTTGCTTTGTTTATGTGATGATTAATCTATTTTTCCAAGTCCAGGTTATTGACAAATGTTACGTTTAGAAATCTATATGCAGCAATCAATACACCTCAGGGCTTCTGGATATACTATGATGTATACAACTTTAAACAGCTTCGCGAAAAACCTATTTTTACCTTTCACGTTCATATACAGAAAAAATATATGTTAACAAGTATATGGAAGTAAAAGTACATTTTCATTCAAAGGAGAATTATAAGAGACACCACCATTAGAAAAGTCTAATAAATTGATCGAAAGAACGATATCATATGTATTAATAATAAAGAAAAGGAAACAAACAAAGAGTAGAAGAGATTAACCATTATGGTGCTGGGACCGACTTCATGCGTATGCAAAACATGTAAGATCCAGGCCAGTCTCCAAAGAGATTGACGGCTGGCCTGTGATCTAACCTGTTTGCTACTCTGAGTATCTTTTCTCAACAAAATGAAACAGATACTTAAGGTTTTGGAAAGCAGACGACACAAAATTTCTATCATTATAAAATTACCCAGCATTCTAAGGGCTATGCACCAAAGCTCTTCATGACACCCTTACTCTACTTCGTAGTTGTTTTCCTGCAAACAACGCAAGGTGTTTAAACTTTAGAAAAATCCCATTATCCCAGTACACACCATTTCATGTATACACTTTTGCACAAACATCAATGAAAAATGAAAAATAATTTTGGAATAAACAAACATTGCTTGTTACAAATGGTATCTGCTTTTGCCATAATGATTTCGTTTTCTTTTCAATGAAATTAATGGTAGATGAAGATTATAATCTGATCATAACTCTAACCTTTACCGAAAAAAACTTTCACATAAGGGGTAATAAGTTGAACAAAGTCGAAATCGACCTTTTTAGTGAAATATTTGATCAACTATTCGAAATGGCGACGCACTGTCTGTTCACTCGAGGTCTGTGTAGAGTGCAGATGGTGTTTACACGTACGCTACCAGCGTGCACGATTCGACCCGTTACTCCACACAGTAATCTCCCCTTGTTACTCCGCATCTCGAATACTGCCACCCAAACAAATTCATCCAGATTTGAACGAAAATCGAATGAATTCGTTTGTTACCGGATATAGAAGGTAATTAATTGATAATATATTCTTGTATTTTTGTGTTGATTTCTGACAAATTAAATTGAAAAATAATCTCATTTTCTGTACAAATAAAGAAACGCTATTCTTGTTTCGAAGCAGATGGTCATGTGACATTTGTGATGGCAGCGATTATTTCCCTAAAGGGAGATCACTGTAAATTCTTTTTATTTAATCTGATACCCAACACAAACCACGTTTCAAAGCACCTGATTGTGTCTTTTTCTTTTCTAAAACGTTGTTCAAAAATGATTGTTCACACTGGCAAGTAGGTTTGAAAGTCACAAATAAAATTTTAATGTATAAATTCAGTATGTGAATTGTTATTTGGTATAGGATTAAAAGTTGTAAATGACGTTATAAATTAATTCAGGAAAAGCCATCAAATAATCAAGTTTTTGATTCCAATGGCTAATTTTCAAAGCGTTTCAAGAAGAAAAAAATACGGAATATAAATATAAAGCGACAGTTTACAAGTAGAGAATGATGCATTCATGACGTCATATATCATGTAACGTCACATTTGACATCATGGTTCATCAAGTGGCTGCATGGTAATTGGTTAGTGCCGGATATCACAAACGTTATACGGCACCCTTTTATGGGTCCGTGAATTGTTTTTGTCGCAGGTTTAAATAGACCTACGGGGGCATAATGCGTACAAAATACATTAAGTTACAACCAACATTGGTCTTAGCTAACGTGTGTAATTTTTCTCACGACCTGAAATCCGACAATCATTTATGTTTACGAGAAATATTGACGTTAATGCCTTAATCGTCAACGATTTACATTTAAACAGTTGTTGAAAAACTTTCGATTTACGCTTAAGAGATAGAAAGTATTCTTCTTACCATTTTGTGCGAGGCAACACGTTTTGCTGCAACTTATATCTGGTATCCAAGCCCTCCGAAATGACGCAATGAAGAGAGAATAAAAGGGTTTAGAAAATTAACCATTAGAATGCTGTGTGATTTTTATAAAATATATTTTGTGTGTCGTCGGCTTTCCAAAGTCTTAAATATCTGCTTAATTTTGATGAGGAAATGTATCCACGGTAGAAAACAGGTAAGATCACAGACCAGCAGCCAATTTACTTGGCGACTGGCCTGGATCTAACTCGATTGCATAAGCATGCAGTCGGTTCCAGCACTATGAGGGTTAATACTCTAAAACGTCAGTTGTTTGATAAATGAAAGCACAAGTGGTCGATGGAAACCAGTGACACCATATTTAGTGTTAAGTACCTAGGTTACCCGACAATGACCACATTGTTATACGGGACCGTTCGCAGTTTTCCTTCTAAAATACTTCTTTACCTCAGTATGTCTTTTGGCAT
Organism: Cerastoderma edule; assembly: GCA_947846245.1. Taxonomy (NCBI): domain Eukaryota; kingdom Metazoa; phylum Mollusca; class Bivalvia; order Cardiida; family Cardiidae; genus Cerastoderma; species Cerastoderma edule. The sequence goes on along the minus strand of OX401409.1, from coordinate 22,981,647 downwards.
AAACGTAACCTGATGTCGGGTCCCGCAATGTCAAATGCTCTGTTCAAACCATGATGCGTAAATACAACGCTATCTTGTCATCTTTCACTGATGACCAATTTTGTTCATACAAGAAAAACAATCAGCGGAAAGGAAAGAATAGTTCATAAGGTATGTAAGAAAAATAAGGGAACAGGAATATATGCACTGATAGCAGTGATATAACTGAAGTATTGGAGACCATTTTAAATTACAATCTCGCCAACAAACATCTCGCGTTTCCCTGTCTCCCATGAGTGCATGAGGACATCCTTTAAGCGCACGAAGTGTCGTAAGTAATGGGGTACGATCCATCACCTTTACGGGGTTTTCAGGCTGTATTTCTTTCTTTTTTATATTTGTCTTTATACTCTACTGAACTGTTTACTTCTCTATCTCTTACATTAATTGTTTGGACGCTTTGTTTTAAAACCTAAAGTGCAGAGAATATTCTCAAACAACGTTTGTCAATATAAAAACAGGGATTTTGAACAAATTTGAGAGAAGACGGTCTTGTCAGGTAGGCAATTTCTCAAATTAAAAGAAGATAATCGGTTTCATTTTAAAGCCAATGCAGAGAAAATGCCTGGTTCCAAATTCAACTCTGTGTTACAATAGGTTTGAATCATGAAAAAAGAAAATTTGGATTTTCCTAAGACGTCGTGGTCCGTTGGGCACCAGGAAAACCAATGTTACTATTAATTTGTCTCCGACCTTATGGTTTATCCAGTACCAATGAACCAGATACGTATGAAAATTGAAACAGCGTTCATGCAATCTAAAAACTATTTAAATCATCAAGATGCATCCTTAACCCCTTCTTCATGATGCTCTCTTTTTAGAGAGGAGCATATTGCCGATAGTTTCATATATGTATCTCGTTTTTGATTATTATTGAAGAATAAAAAGTTTAAAGGAAAAAAAAAACTTCTTCCCCTTATTAATTCCTGATCTCTATCTTCGTCTTTTTCAGGGTATGCAGGCGTCCTCACGAGCAAATTGACAGACTAAGCAAACTCCAATATCGAGTATTGTAATCCTTTTGATAGACTTAACGTTTCTTTCACAAAAACTCTTTAAATCATAATTTTCACACACAAAAAATGCAAGAGTATATTGATGGAGATCATTTCATCATTGTGTGAGAACCAGTGAGATATGCACCGATTTAAGACAAATCTACGTTGATTTGTCTTGAATGAGCACATATCTCACTGTATCACAAAATTGGAAAATTTCCCCTTTTCACCTCAATATAACACCTTCAATGTTAAAAACCAATGAGGTTATAATGAAATTAGACACTGTAATTGGGCTAATATTTTTGTTCATGTTCTTTTTATATGACACACGACAGAGCGATCCAAGAGAAAATAGGACTTATCTTAAATGGTCCAGATGATGGATCGTCCAGGGCAGAAAGTGAATGACCCACTGACCAACTTGACCATTGACCTACTTACTGGCTGCACATACATCATGTTTAGTTCATTATAACGTCTAATCATATTTCGGCTGGGTCCTTGCCCGAATGAGTACTACCCCGGTCTGACATGTGCAGTTAACCCTTTACCAAACACAACATTTTCGACTTTCCCAAATTGAAAGATTTCGCAGACGACATTTCAAAATGTGCTGAATTAAAAAAGTAATCTCCTGATAGGGAAGAACACCTGTGGAACAATTTTTTAATTTCCCACTATTTTTTCTACATCCGTCTGCAACAAAGTTGTCAAATTTCGTTATTGTTTGGTAAAGGGTTAAAAGGTGTGTTGACCGACCCAGGATCTATTTATTGTTTTAGACTGTTATACATGTATGTAATAAGAATATAGAAAAACAATGTTTTCCATTCCATTCTTAAAATTCGACCATTGACGGGCAATGGATGAGAGTGTGAAAAGAAAGAATAAGAATAATATTTAGAAAAAGAACAAGAGAAAGAATAAGAAGAATGAAAATGAAATGAAGAATGTGAAAGGATTAGGAAATGAGGAGAAAACAAGAATAAGTAGACGTAGAAAGAAGAAGAAGAAAATGGAAATAATAAGATAAAGAAAAGAAGAAAATGATTATGAAAACGAGATGATGAAGGCGAGTGGATAAAGGAGGAAATGTAGAATAAGAGAAGAAGAAAAAGAAAGAAAAAAGAAAAAAAATTGAAGAAAGAAGCAGACATTTGAAAATATCAAGGAAAGCTATTCTTGTCTTTGCATTTTATACCCTTTTATCCAAATATATGAATTTCATCTTGATGCTATGATGACAAGACAATTTCATCTGCTTACTCGTCTGACCATTCATTTTGGGGCAGAAATATAAAACATTTAAAGGAAATAATAATGATTTATTGAGCGAAATGATAAACCCCATTGTTCTGTTGGGACATTTATTCGATTTGTTCGGGTTTGATAGCGAAGACGATGAAATCGATCATTTCGTCAAATGAAAACCGAAAATCGATCACCAAATACATCAATTCCGTGGTCAACCCTTAGTCTTTACCAAATGATCCTCCATAAAAGTTAAAACCAATCTAGTGACTCGCTATCATAGAAAACATATAGAGCATGAATTACAAATTAGTTTTCTTATCATTTATCCTTATAGTGCTGGCACAGACTTCGTGCTTATGCAAAGAGGATAGATCCAGACCAGCCGCCAAGTATATTGGCGGCTGACCCGTTATCCAACCTATTTGCTACTCTGGGTATCTTTTTTCAACAAAATTTAGCAGATATTCAAGGTTTGGAAATCGCACGACACAAAAATCTATCTTTTTCTTCTGGAAAGATACCTAATTTTCTAAGGGTTAACCAACATGGTTTCTTTCACTTGTCGAATATTGAGAAAAAGTAGATATCTATCTTATCGTGCGAAGTCTTTCTTTCTTGAAGTGATGACATAAAAAAAGGTTTCTCAAAGCAATGAAGACGTTACAACTCGTTTTTATGTATACTATATTTTATATCAATGTAAAATCACTATCGACTACTTTAGGATTTCGAGTTATTGGGTCATTGAGTCCTTTGGTTGGTAACACTTTCACTGAACATGACTTAAAGGCAGCAAGAAAGAAAGTTATCAATTGTTTAGAGAATGAATGACATATTTGAATGTATATGTACAAGAAAGAAAATGGTAAATATCAAGAGAACTGATTATATACTTGGATGTATATGTACAAGAAAAGAAATCACAAATATCAAGAGAATTAACGACATATCAGAATGTATACGTATGAAAAAGAAAATCGTAAATATTAAGAGAACTGATTATATGTTAGAATGTATATGTACAAGAAAGAAAATCACAAATATCAAGAGAATTAATGACATATTTGAATGTATATGTATAAGAAAGAAAATCGTAAATATCAAGAGAACTGATTATATAATAGAATGTATATGTACAAGAAAAAAAATCACAAATATCAAGAAAAATATTGACATATTAGAATGTATATGTATAAGAAAGAAAATCACAAATATCAAGAGAATTAATGACATATTTGAATGTATATGTATAAGAAAGAAAATCACAAATATCAAGAGAATTAATGACATATTTGAATGTATATGTACAAGAAAGAAAATCGTAAATATCAAGAGAACTGATTATATATTTGGATGTATATGTACAAGAAAGAAAATCACAGATATCAAGAGAATTAATCACATATTTGAATGTATATGTATAAGAAAGAAAATCACAAATATCAAGAGAATTAATGACATATTAGAATGTATATGTACAAGAACGAAAATCACAAATATCAAGAGAATTAATGACATATTTGAATGTATATGTACAAGAACGAAAATCACAAATATCAAGAGAATTAATGACATATTTGAATGTATATGTACAAGAACGAAAATCACAAATATCAAGAGAATTATTGACATATTAGAATGTATATGTACAAGAACGAAAATCACAAATATCAAGAGAATTAATGACATATTTGAATGTATATGTACAAGAACGAAAATCACAAATATCAAGAGAATTAATGACATATTAGAATGTATATGTACAAGAACGAAAATCACAAATATCAAGAGAATTAATGACATATTTGAATGTATATGTATAAGAAAGAAAATCACAAATATCAAGAGAATTAATAACATATTAGAATGTATATGTACAAGAACGAAAATCACAAATATCAAGAGAATTAATGACATATTTGAATGTATATGTATAAGAAAGAAAATCACAAATATCAAGAGAATTATTGACCTATTAGAATGTATATGTACAAGAACGAAAATCACAAATATCAAGAGAATTAATGACATATTTGAATGTATATGTATAAGAAAGAAAATCACAAATATCAAGAGAATTAATGACATATTAGAATGTATATATACAAGAACGAAAATCACAAATATCAAGAGAATTATTGACATATTAGAATGTATATGTACAAGAAAGAAAATCACAAATATCAAGAGAATTAATGACATATTTGAATGTATATGTATAAGAAAGAAAATCACAAATATCAAGAGAATTAATGACATATTTGAATGTATATGTATAAGAAAGAAAATCACAAATATCAAGAGAATTAATGACATATTAGAATGTATATGTACAAGAACGAAAATCACAAATATCAAGAGAATTAATGACATATTTGAATGTATATGTACAAGAACGAAAATCACAAATATCAAGAGAATTATTGACATATTAGAATGTATATGTACAAGAACGAAAATCACAAATATCAAGAGAATTAATGACATATTTGAATGTATATGTACAAGAACGAAAATCACAAATATCAAGAGAATTAATGACATATTAGAATGTATATGTACAAGAACGAAAATCACAAATATCAAGAGAATTAATGACATATTTGAATGTATATGTATAAGAAAGAAAATCACAAATATCAAGAGAATTAATGACATATTAGAATGTATATGTACAAGAACGAAAATCACAAATATCAAGAGAATTAATGACATATTTGAATGTATATGTATAAGAAAGAAAATCACAAATATCAAGAGAATTATTGACCTATTAGAATGTATATGTACAAGAACGAAAATCACAAATATCAAGAGAATTAATGACATATTTGAATGTATATGTATAAGAAAGAAAATCACAAATATCAAGAGAATTAATGACATATTAGAATGTATATATACAAGAACGAAAATCACAAATATCAAGAGAATTATTGACATATTAGAATGTATATGTACAAGAACGAAAATCACAAATATCAAGAGAATTAATGACATATTTGAATGTATATGTATAAGAAAGAAAATCACAAATATCAAGAGAATTAATGACATATTTGAATGTATATGTATAAGAAAGAAAATCACAAATATCAAGAGAATTAATGACATATTAGAATGTATATGTACAAGAACGAAAATCACAAATATCAAGAGAATTAATGACATATTTGAATGTATATGTACAAGAAAGAAAATCGTAAATATCAAGAGAACTGATTATATATTTGGATGTATATATATAAGAAAGAAAATCACAAATATCAAGAGAATTAATGACATATTTGAATATATATGTACAAGAAAGAATATCGTAAATATCAAGAAAACTAATTATATATTTGGATGTATATGTACAAGAAAGAAAATCACAAATATCAAGAGAATTAATGACATATTAGAATGTATATGTACAAGAAAGAAAATCGTAAATATCAAGAAAACTAATTATGTATTTGGATGTATATGTACAAGAAAGAAAATCACAAATATCAAGAAAACTGATTATATATTTGGATGTATATGTACAAGAAAGAAAATCACAAATATCAAGAGAATTAATTACATATTTGGATGTATACGTACAAGAAAGAAAATCGTAAATATCCAGAGAACTGATTATATATTTGGATGTATATGTACAAGAAAGAAAATCGTAAATATCAAGAAAACTGATTATATATTTGGATATATATGTACAAGAAAGAAAATCACACATATCAAGAGAATTAATGACATATTTTGATGTATATGTACAAGAAAGAAAATCACAAATATCAAGAGAATTAATGACGTATTTGGATGTATATGTACAAGAAAGAAAATCACAAATATCCAGAGAATTAATGATATATTTGGATGTATATGTACAAGAAAGAAAATCACAAATATCCAGAGAACTGATTATATATTTGGATGTATATGTACAAGAAAGAAAATCACAAATATCAAGAGAATTAATGACATATTTGGATGTATATGTACGAGAAAGAAAAATCACAAATATCAAGAGAATTAATCACATATTTGGATGTATATGTACAAGAAAGAAAATCGTAAATATCAAGAAAACTAATTATATATTTGGATGTATATGTATAACACGAATGATAAATGGCTTACGCTTTGTTATTCTCCATGTTACATATGCGTTTTGACAATTAACGCATAGGGCAGTATATTAAAAGAACCATTTAACAGAATGGGATTTAAACTTTTTAAAGTATATTGTTCTCTACCGATGAAATGAAAACATAGATTTCTAAAGTAGCATAAGGCTACATCATTGACAGCTTTTCAATACCGTCCATAACTATTTTGGAAAAGATAAGGAACATTTGTATTGCAGATATCGCAAACCTTTTAAACATTTTTTCGTCAACAACGATCTAAACTTAGAATAAGAGTTGGGATTTTAGGTACATGCGTATATGCTCAAAATATGGGATTCCTTCGTCATGTGGACCTTACAAACAGTTTACTGTGTCTGAACATACCTTCTTTCAGTCAGTCAAAGCACAGAGTGGCGCTGAAGCTTATCTCACCCTTTTTAAACAGAAAACACAGAAAGTCACCAAGTTCAAAAGGAAGAACCTATGCACGATCTCTTGTAATCAGATTTCTTATATGAGATGAACAGCTTTATTTCGGTTCAGTATTGAATCCCCGTAGGGTAAAACGGCTAAGAAAGTAAATTTCGCGACGCGAGACACAAAAACGACCGTATACGTGCTGAACCGAATCCACGTATTAAATGAGAATCTCAAGTGTCTGAAAAATCTAATGTAGTATAATTTCTTCCATTCTCATGAATTAACGCTTGTTTTCACTATTGTTAAATGTGTCTGACAGTGCATTGACTTTACTAAAATGTCTTGAAAGATTTACATGCAATAGTTGCGCATAGGCTGATCGGGTACTATATTTTACGCGGAGGTGTAAACTAATTCGCGCCGAAGCGGCGGAGCCTCGTTTGTACATTGCCAGCGTAGCGATACATCAAAAGCGCCTGGTTGATGGATGGCGGACGGACGAAAGGTGCGACAAAAATCACAAGATACCTTCGAACGTATTCATCATTCCTTCTGTAATGTACAAATAAAGTGATTATATCTCAATTAGTATAAGAAACAAAAAAAGGAAAGAGAGAAATGAAATAAAGACACATATGACAAACGCGAATGGGTCTGCACCGAATGAAAGTTATGACGCTTAATTCTCTACTAGGTAAATTACAATCTGAACACATCGGGTTTATCAAATGAAAACACCTCTGAAATAAAAGGGATGACGCCATATTGGTTCCCAGCGGAATGACGTCACTTTACTTTCGTGTTTATAAATAGATCTTAAATGTGAAATCTAAAAAGTCTTTAAATTTGATTGAGGAAACAACTTTACATGTCACAACAACAATTTTGCCATTTGGTATGGGTTACTGATAAAAAAGATTACTTAAAAGGATGCCCAACCCTTCCATACACATTGAACTACTTAACTTGCACGCTTAGAAAACGTGTTTATTGGCGGATGCCGATTTACCCGAAAAATTGTAACCCTACACTTATATCCGAGGTGTATTTCACAGCTCACGGAAATACCCGAGTAGTTCCGATTGGGTAAATTATGGACTTTCATGACTTTTGAACGTGTCTGTTGGGGAAGAATAGTCTTATAATCATGAGAAAGAGATCTAAATAAAAGAATTGTGAATTACCTGTGTAATCTTGACTTTTCCTATCTCTTTCCCGATCCGTTCATGGATCAAACGTGTTTAGAGTTAACCTGATGTTGGCGAGATTTGTTCAAGACTGTTGTAAGTAAAAAGCGGAAAGTTTAGATCAAAATCCCTTTCAACTCCATCAGTAATGGCTTATCCAAATTTGATTCTCCTTTGGCAATAATCTGAGCAAACTGTGCACGGAAAATGATGTCATGACCATTAGTCTTAATAAGATAGTAATGCAAATAACAAAAAGCACCTCTTAATTGCCATATCATTTTCAAACGCGATTTCCGTGAAATACTACAGTTAGTCTAATACGTTTGTGCAGTATTAGCTATAGTGTCGCTCTGAATCCGAGGTTAAGTAAAAATGTAAAGTCCTTTTTACTGAATGTGCATGTAAACACGGTTTTTGCATTTTCCAAGTAGTGTTCCATTGAGCATTTGGGGCTTTTATGGGCTATTGGCGCTTGTTATCGTCGAAACGACACCACAATAATGCATTTTTATATCGTTTCATACATCTTGATTTAAAAGTGAATAAGTTATTCAAAGAACCAATTGCCGACAATGGCATACGTTTTGAATTTAGAGTAACACGAGGGAAACTTGATGGGTTCGATCTATTCATTTCATTTTACACAATTTAATTCAATCTCTTTATTGCCTACTTTACAGAAGATTATGATAAATGTAAATATAAATATGGTGATATAACTTCATACAATAATCACATAGATGGAATTGAAAAGACTAGGGAGAATGCGCTAATACTCAAAGGTAGAAAACGATGTATATTTGAATTTCTCATATTTTTGTTTCAAAATATATGTTAAGTTTGACATATAAGGTTTTGACGCGTCACGTATGTATTTACATGTCTGGAGGACTAGACGCGGTTTTCAGAGTCCCCCCTCCCCCGAGCGTTTAATAAAACTTCAAATTTCATGTCAATCGAGGTCATAATAACGCTTGCATTAGCTGTACAAATGTATTCTTGACCAATAAAGTGTCTATGTCATTATTGTGACATGTGTCCGAGTGGTCAATCAAAGAAACAATCGACCACGAGAGGGAAAGTGATTTATTGCTGTTTATATTACATGTGTAACATTTTAATTGGGGAGATTCAATATTTATCTTCTCTGTTTATCTTTCGTGATCAGTATCAATTATGAATATGCTTTCCTGTTGATTTAAGTGCGGTCAATTGTATTTTCTTTTGTTTATATCTTCCTTTTATCACATATAACTTGATATTTCTTTGCTTTATTACTTTTGTATTTTGTTTATTGACTTTATATGCCTTAAATCATATTCAACCCTTATATTACTGGAATAACTAAATTGGCGACTGGCCTTTGATCTAACCTGATTGCCACTCCGAGTATCTTTCTCCATCAAATTTAAGCAGATATTTAAGATTTCGGAAAGAAGACCATACATAAATCTAATTTCAGAAAATAATGCAGCATTCTAATGGTAAAGGAAATATGTTTAGAGTTAGCTAAACTGATATGAATTTATGCAAGACATATGTATGTTTGCCTGCCGAAAATGTTTGTATTCTTAGGTAAAATGATATTTTATCCTGCATTAAAGAGCTGAGCATCTCTATGGACTTCTCTCGGTAAATATAGATTATGAAGATGTTTCCAGTTGCTTTCAATCTTGAAACGTATTTCATCACGTTTTATATCTACTTAAAGAGAAAAGAAATCTGGAACTTTCGCTTACTCTTTAATCTTTCTCGTTAAGTTTGACACAAGACTGACAAGTAGATAAGTGCGAAACCCCTTATTCAATAAAAATCTGAACATCTGAAAGCAGAAGGGAAATGCTCCCAAATGAGGAATTAACCCTTTTGCCAAACACGTGAAAAATCCGGGTCTTATGAGCAGTTTTTACATTTATTCATTTATCATGGAGAATTGTATCTGATAAAAGCAACTCAACACTATAATGCCATTTCGCTTGTATTAAGTTACGTTTAACTTGGACCAGCCAGAAGATGTGGTTTCTATAATGTCTGCTCTGCATCTCAAGTACGGTTAAAAAGGAAACCTAACGTATAAAAGCAACGTATTTTTTCGTTGAGAATAATTGAGTCGGAGCTTTAAGTTACATTGTCTGAACTAGCGCTATGGAACCCACAAAACGTATCCTTATTGACAAATAGTTTACACTGTCATATCCGTTAAACAATATAATGAATCTAATTACGAAAATGTCCAGAAACAATTCAAGTCATTTACATATTTATTGTTCGGTCTACTGATGATATATAATACCAGGTAACATGATTATTATATTGATTGTCATGTTCCGTCAATCACCTGTGAATTTATATATTTTTATTTATTATGTGCACGAGTTTGCATGAAGGAAATGTATGTGTATGTATTTCTATTATTTCTATACATATTTTTTTTTATTTTGTTCATGAGAAAATACATGCGAAAGCACGTCGATACATGTTATTCAAACGGAAACTTCGCGCTCAGTTTCACTACAACTTCACATACTCATGATTATTCATGCGATCGTTTAAACGCAGCTTAGCCAATGCACAGCGGACATAACAGACAAACCTTTGATTTTAAATCGTCTTATCCTTTACCAAACGCCTGTGTCCGACTGTCCCAAATTGAACCAGTTTGCAGACGACACATCATCAAATTGAAAAATAATCCTCTGTTGGACAGAAAACCTTTTAGTAAGGAGAAATTGTTCGTTAAGAGCAATTCCTCCTTTTTCCACAATGCTTTCAAGGGTTGTCTGCAACAAACTGGTTTAATGTCGTTATTGTTTGATGATTGGTTACGTCAATCTTTTATATTCTTACATGCATTTGACAAAGTGCATTATTAGAGTTCAACATTAACCAAGGTTAGAGTATGTAGTTTGCTCTACAATATAGATCGATAGTTATCCAAAATGCAGATCAGCAAACGATGTCCGATTTACCACACCATTGATTTAGTGTTTAAAACAAATTGGTCTTTTAATGTTTTCCAGTGCAACAAAAAACGATAATCGTTTCCGGTAGCCATTCTTTCTCTTGTTTTTAGCACGTCTTAGGTAATTGAAAGGTTATTTTTAAAAGAATGGCTTAATTATCACGAATTAATAATGTTGAAAATGTTTACTTTAATCATCATACTGCATACAACTTATGGGAATGAGATTAAGATGAAAACTCATTTTTTGACTTTTGGACTACCAGTGAAAAGAAAACAACACAGCAACACATCATTACATTTATGAGCCCAACTCTCCTTTTAATACTGTTAGGCTGACTTATTATCGTGTCTTTTCAGTTATCCAATTTCAAAGGTGCTGGTTCAAAGAGGAGACACTTTTAAAGTCAAAATGAATTGAATTTGAAACAATACAGTTTTTGTATTACTGTTTCATTTACAATTAACAGTATGTATTGGAAGGAAAATTAATTAAGGACGCATCATTTTATCTAAGTATGTACAGTTTAAATGCGTGAAATCTCAAAGTCGATGTCATGCTCTTGGATTAAAATAAACGTTTATTCACTGTGTTTGCACTTTAAACGAATAAAGGCAATCTTATTTTGCTTCAAATGACTTTTCTCCAGTGTTTTTTATATACAGTGTTGTGTAGTTTTAAAGAGTCCACTTTTAACTTGAAATTCTCATCACATCTGTTAACAAGGTTCTTGAATATAAGAAACTGTATTTTATAACAGTTAGTTTCAGGGTATGAAAATTTATGATATTTCGTTTAATAAGATGGAATTGTCAAAGCGTCATCCTCTGAAAACCATTTTCCCCAATATAAGAGTTTTGGTCTGGTCCTAATTAAAATTGATAAAGCCATATTCAATATTCAAAATTCTTCTATTTACTTAACAATTAACAACCCTTACAAGAGTCGACAAAGTATATAGTTTGTACAGCAGACGACAAAAAATATTTTTGTTATAACATGATAGCGTGTAAAAATCATTGTGAATAAAGTAGAAATTGCAAGTCAAAATTCCCGTCTGCTGCAGACGCAAAATACATGACTGTTTCCAAATTAAAATGTTTTTTTTTGGCAAATCACTTACTTAACTTTCTTCAGCAGATGCGTTCATACTGTACACGTTTATTGATGGTTCAAGGCAAGACTAAAGTAAGTGCTTCACGTCTGTAACGCACTTACTTTAGTCTGACCTTGAATCCAAACAATACCAAGTGACGGGTTAAATTCCTCGCTATATACGCTCCGATCCATCCCAGCGAGTGTAAATACCGTTCAATGAGCAAACCAACACTGCCCGCAGGGGGTGTCTTGTGTTCGAGCTCCGAAAGGTTTTACGCCATTTAAAACTGGAAACCTTCCCCGCGAAGCCGTTTTATATGGGTTTTAAAGATACATTATGAAATATGGAAATCGCAGGTTTGAAGTCGCACATCATCTGTCAAGTTAGGTAAGCAGGGGTCCTGCTCGATTTAGTTCGTTTTAAAAGTTTTATTTTACAAATACTTATAACAAAAAAAGAAGATATTCTATGAGGAACCTTAGCCACAATGATTTCTCGCCACCATTTCAAATAATTCGTTCGACTTCAACTTCACTATTAATTCACTTTTTGACAAAACTAGGGAGTTTTGATTCGTAATGTGGGATTAATTCTTTTTTCTTAAAGGTTATATTTTCAAAATACAGAGAAAAATCCATTTCTCAATAGGTTCAGTCCGCTCTCCAAAATTTGAAGACTCGTAGGTTACATGTTTTGGAATTCAATGTATTACCTCGAAGGTCTTGATAAGTAAGGAAACGTCCTCTCACATGCGATTTACGTCACGGTTCCATGTTGACAATAATGATATGCAGCACTTACAAAGAATGCACATTTTTTTTGAAGATATTGGATACAAAATTTTCTTACAAAATTGTTATTGTGCTTCAATCCAGTTTTTCGTCATCACGAACGATTCTTGGTTTAATGAACGACATGCTGAATATTTCCATTACATAGTATTCATTATGCTGCGCCTTTCAAAATAAGCCAATTCAGTTTAAAGAGACAACTCTTAAACTATGAATGAACGGTTGTCTAGTCTCAGGCTATATTGATACAGGACGCAAGTTATTCGGAAAGCTCCTACTGGAGATCCTACATTACCAAACAATAAGAACATTTGACCACTTTGTTGCAGACGACTCTGGAAACATTGTGGGAAAAGGAAGAAATTGCTCGTGACGAGCAATTTCTCCTTTCCCACAATGTTTACTGCCCTATCAGCAGATTATTTTTTACTAGCGTCCGTTTGAAGCCAATGGTTGTTTTATGTACCAAGACTCTGTCTTTCAGATGGTCGCTTAAAACGAGATTGACGGAACTTTCATTGATTGTTTCCTTCATGTTTACTTCACATAACGATATTACACAACACACTTTAGACATGATTTTCACCAAATAAAAAAACATTGTATTATCTCATTTGAAGATGATATAAATTTATACTATTAAAACAGTTTTACTATGTAAAGATGAATAACGAAAAACAAATATATATTCTCAAATAAACATGATAAAAAATTGAACAAAAAAATAAACAATAAGGGCGGGATCGTCATGGGAAAAATACTATTCACAAACGTATGCAATTTGACCAAAAGGTACATAAGCAAGGGGTAACATGCCTTTACGTTATTTATACATGTAAACGCTCTAATATATTTTCCAAAATCACTGAACCATGCCTGCCCGGGCGTCCCGAAGAGCACCCGTGGAATGAAGAGCGGTAATAGTATAATAGATTCTCCGGGGGAAGCCATCTTCCTTTGAAAGGTTAATGCATTCATTGGTGACATTTCACATCAATACTGGTAACGCGCCAAGAGAAAAGACGGCAAAACTAGCAAACCATCAAAGTTAACTTACAAAAAACTGTGAGTGACACATCAACAGAGAAACAAGTGACGTTTGTTGGATTTAAATACAGGCTTGGTGACATGTGAGGGTTTCACCAAGAGTGAAGGAAGCGCTGTGAACCTAGAGCACCCCCGAAAGAAGTCTGTGAGGGACTTAACAAGATAAGAATATATCTTCGCTGGGAATTTGAAATATATTGTTATGTGGATCCTATTGACAACAAATGGACTATCCTGGGGCATTTTCTGAAGGCTCTAGCAAGAGAGATGCAACGTCGGTCAAACACTGGAATGTATCGACCTGGAGCAGGATGAGAGCGATTTAACCAAGAGAGATGCATAATCTCTGGCTTATAGGGACTATCACCCAGGAGAGGCCTATGATGATTTCAACAACAAATGAATGCACCATAACCTAAACGAAGAGCAGCTTATGGGAGGCAAAAGAGACAAACCAGTATGTGCCAACCCAGATCGTATCGTCCTAGAGTAGCATGTGAGAGTCTTTAAGCAAGAGATATGCGCCATGTACATGTATAACCTACTAGAAAGCGTTAAACTACAGTTTTGGAGGGTTTCAACGGTAGAGAGGCCCGATCCATCTTTGTTATCTGGGAACGAATCGTGCAGGAGAAGCCCCATCCATCTTTGGTATCTAGTGACGAATCGTGCAGGAGGAGCCGGCGAGTCCTTTTAAGGACAGAGAGAAACAGCGAGAGAAACACCTTCAATATAATATTAGCATGCATTATCAAGGAAGACCCTGACATGTTTGCTTAAGAGAGGGCCAATGTTTATGATATACAAACTGTAGCGTTACGGAGACGTTTTTACAAAGGACAGGCACTACCTGTGAAAACCTCAAATATATCTTCCAGAAGTCTTTTTGTTGCACCCACCATCTACGACACAACGATATGTATCATTCAGAATAAGCCTGTTTGTATTTCAACAACTGCAATGTTCTATTAATTGCAACCTAAGTAGTAATGACTCTTCAAAGAAAATTACATGTTGGGGGTTAGGGCAGTGTGGCAAGAGAGATAACGTATGGCACAAAATAATGTTCCTTCAAGGAAAGGCTGTAGGCTTTAACGAGGGAGATCTGACATCCACGACAACGTGGATGTGTCATCAATGAACAATTTGTGAGTGTTTTGACGAGAAATGCACATAAAGAACAACGTCATGTGTCTGCCAGGAGAAATTTGAACGGGTTTGAACGAAGATGATGCATCATTTATGGCCACCTATGTATGTTCAATAAGAAGTCTGCGAGATTGGACAAGGGGGTTAACTAGATGTATGTTTGGCATAACGAAATTATCTATCAAAATAGGCTTTTGCTGGTTTTGACAAGAGAGGTGTACATGTACAATCTATGCCACCACGAAATGCCCAGTCTATGGGTAGCCTGTGAGAGTTTCAACAAAAAAGATGCATCATCGGAGAATTTATTGTCCTGGATAATACTATGCTGGCTTAGATAAGTGAGATGCACACCGGAGAGTTTCATTCAAGAGTATGTGCGTGTCGCATACCATTTCATACATGGTATCCTATTTCAAATGTCTTGGACATACAATATCGTCTTCTTTACAAATAAGAGTGAAATACAAGGAGAGACTCGAAGGAGATCGTTCCAATTGTGTCTATCAATGGCCTGCTTAAGCTTAATCAAGGTTGCTTGTTGCTTATCTGTCGTATGAAACCTTTTTAACACATTCCACGCAAAAAAACATTCGCTTTACTGTATTTCTTTTTAGAAATTAGGCATAGATATTTCCATATGACCCAATGACAACTTAACCAAGCATTATGTAACCATTGTAATTATAAACAATTAATAGCTCTTCCAGAATGTCAAAGGAAATGTTAATTGTCACGTTTTATTGTCAATATTTATTGGTATATGTATCTATGAAAAGAATTGTTAAGCAAACGTCAATTAAACTTTTCTTCTTCTTTTCTGTTTAGAATAAGTGTACCTCTGTTCATATATGAATCATGAGTCTACGTGGCCTAGCTGTGAGGGTTTTGAACTTGAAACCATAGAGCCACCCTTCGAACGGGTTCGAATCAGAGTAGGGATAGACTTTAAGTTTCATGAGGGGTAGTCTTACGGCTGTGCAACCAAATTTCAAAGCTTCTGCAAATCTTACTTTCCATTACGGGCAGTAAGGTTTGGTATCTTCAACCATCCTCCCCAAACCCATTGTAACTGAAAATTGTTAGCTTTATGCTATCACCCAATTGATAAAAAACACAACACAAAAAAAAATCAAGCATTTTAGGGTAATGTCATTGCAATCCTCTTAGAAGTAAGCAATATGCTACAATACCGAGGCACTGTTTAGATTAGCTCAATATCCTATTCGAGAAAGTTTACCCTATTCTTCCACAGAAATATTTCACGCATCTGAATTGAAAATACCTATAGAAGACAAAAGATAGCATGACAATATAGCATAGTCTATAATCTATTGGGTAGAAGCCATCGTGCCATTAAGATAAATTGCTCATTGGCAGCAATTTATCCTGTTATAACAGTGGTCTCAAATGTTTTACATTACTGTTATGCCAAAGCTGTGATGTGATGGAGTAAGGGGTTAAACAAACTCGATTAAATTAGTCGCTTTATAGGCAGAATGATTGAGGATCGGTGAAGCGTAAGGACGTGTATTGTTCGTTCCCTCTGCGGTTCGTACCTTTGAGAGCTCGTCACAGTTTATCAAGACTACTTGTGGAGTTTAATTTCGAATAATTCAACTCACGCGACGGGGCTCTCGTCATGGGGTAATGCAAATGATATAATTATGGACGGCAATTGATTTATCTAACCCTTTCTATATATTATAGACGGGTTTGAATTCCTCTACAACAAATAAGTTGGGCCCATTGTGGCAAAATTAGAATTTCTTTGCATGAGCTTATTGCCATAGTGGCAATATGACTTAAGATTTAATCATTTAGTTTTGTTTCTATGAAAACTTCTTTTGAACAACACCCGCTTCATATCATTATCTGTTATAGTAAACGGATTCACAATATTCCCTTGCAATAAAGTGATATGCATGTCCTTATCTAATAGAACATACTATCTGTGACATATCTATAAAGACTCTTTATATATGAATTAGCACAAACGGTTTACTGTATGTTAATCATAGTGACGAGTTGACCAAACGATTTGTGCAAATATCAATCAGATTGGCTGTTGCATGATACGAGCATGTATGAAGACGATTTATCCCCTCCCAGAGGACAAATCTAGCGTAGTGTTATAATTTTTTTTAAGTCAGGGTATATATTTAAAAACTTTCGAAATTCAAGTCCAAAAATACATATTTAAGAAAACGAAAATCGTGTACCACGACATAACAGGTAACAGTAGTAGTAGAAACGTCCAACCCAAATTGGAACTTAACTCATCGTGTCTTTTGACATCCTCAATACCTTCTCTACCACGCAGTATTTTTGTCTATACTCCATTCCCTTCTAGTATTGTATATAATTGTTGATTAATACCTAGGGTAAACAATATATTCAATGGCGTACATAAAGAGTGCCGATTAATTCTACTTTTAGAAAAGGGTGGGTGAAAGGTGAAAACTTGTATTGACAATTCGCATATGGTTCTGGATAACACAATTAGGAACGGGAGTTTTTATGGTTGGATGCACGGTTGGATGGACCGATTCATAGTGATGAACATATGGTGGCTTTTTGAGTTATTGGTATTAAGTTTTTGTTAATTTTTTTAAAGGCTTTTTACTATCGCGTTCCGGAGAAAAATCCATATGTGTTGTGTTTTCATCCAATTTTCTCAAACAGATGTGACTTGCAATATATTGATTTGAAAACACTGCCAAAGAACAAAAATTCGCTCATGGCGTTTTCAATATTCTTTGAATGGGTTTTAAGGCGCATCAACAACTTATGTCGCTTAACGCAATGCTCTTTAAAATAATCTCTGTCAATGTAAGGGTAAAAGTTTTTTTTAAATAATACATATTTCTTGAAAGAGAAAACGATTAAAGCCGCTGCATAAACGCCCACAAAAGTTTGATTGAATATTGGTTATTGAAACATAAAGCGTCTAAAAAGAGTTGAACAATGTGTATATAAGCAATGCCGATTGTAGGTTAAAAAGGCTTAGACCTTTAAATGATTTGTTTCTTACAGTGAGTCGTTACACCCCATAAAAAGATGACGTCTCTTTAACATCAATGAACATTCATTAAAACATGGATATACGTCAGGTAATTAGTTATGCAATGTATTTGGAGCTCTAATCCACCAAGCAGGTCGCGAAACCATCGTGAAGCAAGAAAACAATCACAGAGTTTAAACAGGCGGAGGGAATCACGTGACCAATGTTTACAATATTATGTCCAATCAGGATGGCCGCGCCACTGGTTGTGTTAGACGTAATGCTGTTATAAAGCATGGCTTATCATATACCACCACAACCAGAAAATTGATGGTCAACCCGTGCAGGGTTCAAAATGTGGCTATCGTTGGCAAAACTAGGCGAAAAAAGCAAAAAAGCATATTCCGTTATTGGCACCGCCATCTCGTTCGGACATAAAATGTGTTCACATTGGTCGCGTGATTCCCCCACCTATAAAAGCTTCCTTACATATTGCGTTGAAGTTATTTTAATATCAATTATAACATTGTGTTAACAAGGGCTTAAAGCTATGAAGCACATCGAAAATGACCATTGAAAGGATTGTGTATGTACCATAAGAAATGAGCAGTGTGCGCTAATAACCTGTCTCCAGAAATGTGTTTCAGGTTTTTGTATTGATTAAATTGCATTAATCCTGATCACTACCAAACGATTTAACACATATTCCCGAATTCTCTATCATTTTAACTGTAATACAAAATGACTAAGAAATTCTTGCATTATAAAAGTTTAATTTGGGATATATTGTGTCTAGCTAGATACACTGTACCTTGATCCACAAAACAAAAGCATTCCACATTTCTTGAATAGAACAGGCTTTGTTGTAGTCCTTCAGTTTAGTTTAACAATATGTTCCCAAACCCTAAACATTTTAGTTATTTCAATCAGTACTAAATGACTAACTTGTCTTACTACAAAATGGTCTGCTAAGAACATTCCTTCGTTCAATTCATTAATTTTGCCACAAGTTCCCATCTTTAACTCTCTTTCCGATGTTTAATTGTTCTACCTAATTAGTTTCATATTACTCGATATCAAAGACACTACGCCCATTGTAACTATATTCATATTCAACAACTTGACACACTTTCACTATCTCTTGTCATGATTTATTTCTTGTTCGTTCTTGTCGAATCGAACTTGCTGACTCAAACGTGACGCGTGCCATTATTTTGTCGTTCCTTTATACATGTACTGGATTGAATGAAAATAAAATAAAATTGCAGCTGACTGTATACCGCAATTAAAGGTATAACACAACCATTTCTACTGTGATAATCGGTCTAACTCATTATTACAAAAATGAATTAACTTATTTCTTATTATTTTTTTTTCTGCTTGCACTGTGTTTGAATATATATTTAAGAGTGATATGGTTAAGTTAGATAGGCAATCCATCAAAATCGAACTTGAAGGCGCCGCTATACAAGAAACAGGTCCAAATGATTAAATTGAAAAGTTTCTTTGATGGCCAATGCCCCCATGCTTGAATATATGATTCTTGTTAATACATGTGCATGCTTCAGTTTATGTCATCATGGGATATTACATACTTTGGCATTTTTATGTTAGTATATGAACATTGTTTCAAAGTATCACGTAAATAAGGTCTAGAAAATAGGGTTTATGAAGGTCCTTTGTAAGTGGTAGTTTAAGAACTAGTTAGTACCTACAATTTAATTGAACAGATTTCATTGATATCCATCAATTGTGCTTTGAGAACACGTTAAGAAATACGTTTACTTCTTGTAGCAATGAAAAAACAAAACTGGACTTCTCGTCCTAAACGAACGTTATTTCATGTATCAAATCATAATCGTTGCTTTGTTTCAGCTATCCTTACAATGGAAATATACCTTTAATACGTCAATACGTCAGTTTAATATATACCTTTTTAATTAAAGTAAGCTCTCGCTATTAACAAAGCGATGTCGTAGGAGGAATATGACTTAGTCTGAATGTATATATACGATTTCCAGTCCGAATAATGCTTAACGGCACATCAAAGGAGAGTAGTACAAATAAATTGCTGAAAAATTATATAAAGTTCTTTTGTTATGTTCATAAAAGTCATGAGAATTAGTTTAGGAATGAATTGAGACCCTATTAAATAGACCCATTTAAAATAAGTTATTTTGTGCTTGAAATATAGTTGTCTCCAATTCAATCATGTTTATCAACAACCTGTTTGTTTACTTACTCAAAATAACGAATTCTGATTGGTCGGTTCTAAAGGTCAGAGGTGAAGAATCAGGAAATCTGAATTATAAAACTTGCTAATCCGGGTTATTTCTGGTTGATTTTCACATTTAAGTTGTGCTGATGGTGTTTTCTGGTGATAACTATTTGAACCTGTCCAAAAGTTTACCAAATAATATAGTTTGATATAGCATTAATCTCCTTTAATGGGCCTTTAACTAATTTTGCTAATTAATTTCTAACTATTTCCGCCATATCTGGTCCGTTATTTTCGTTCTCAAAAGCTTGAACTTATACAATGTATTTGATATTAACACCAATTATGGTTTGAATTATTAATACTAGCTTAATTCTGCGATAATTGAGCAATAGCTCACAAGAAAAGGAGGACGTTTCATCACAGAACAATGCGTACGTATAACGCAATCAAAATGTTTATCCGAAGTCTTCCAATGAGACTTCCAGAAATTCTTAAGAGATAACAACAATAATTTAAAAAGCAATCAGAAAATATATTCATTTTGTATCGTAGAATGATGACAGAAATGTGAAAAAAAGAGAAATCGCGTATTTTGAGCATTTTCGTGTTGTGACACCATTCTTTATACTTTTTTAATTCCTTATTTCCTGTTTTATAACATTCATTTAGTGGTGGCAATCGAACAAGTAACGCCTCGAGTTTCCATTTAATCGATTATTCCGAGCGCTGATCATTTCGTGATTCGATACGCAATGACCTTTTTTTTTATTTCAAGTTCCCGTTACTACCTACGCATGTAGATTACGCATACACGGTGCAAAAAGTTAAAACAATAACGATTTGAAAATCTCAAATAACTACACTGTGTGTTGCAATGCAATGGAACCTCGATTTATGCAACACTCTGACCCGAGAACTAAGACAAATAGCTTCCAAACATTAACAGAGTGTCTGAATTTTTCTTTCTTGTTATGATTGACATTATTCGTTTTTTAAATACAATTTTCATTAATATATTGTATTACCTTAATAATACTGCATACTATTCTTTTCAAGCAAATAACTGATATATTTTGTGAAGGACAGTTGTTCAGGGGTAGAACGTTTGTCTTCGTACACGAGGTTTGTGGGTTCAAACCCCGCGAGTAACGGCTTCAGTTCTGCGCGCTTTCATTAATTCACGTTTGGCGCGCGTACTAGTTATGATCCAAAGTGGTTAATTTAAGTCTTTTATCTAAGAAATTGTTTAACAATCGATGTAAAGTAGTTAAGTTTAAACTAGACTATTCCTTTCCCATGAGTACTCAAACAATCAGTTGTTATAGACAAACTGAACACTTCCTAATCGGGTTCATACTTGTGACACATGTTTTCAAAGTCGTACCTGTAAAACGTCTACCTATCAAAGCCGTGAGTTAAGAACAAAACATTTGAATGTACACGTTTATCTCTCTAAAACAAGTTCATCGACAAATTGAACCATTTGTTAAGCTGGGCTTATAAATGCAGTTTTATTGTGTCTTATAATTCGTCACAATTCAACCTAGTGGAAGCCCTAAATACACATCTTCTTTTACACCGATAATTCGACTTAGATAAAGGTCACTTCAGAATGGATGCAGACACAAGCGCTGAGGCGTTCAAAAATATTATAGTTCAAAAGATTTAAAAACAAAAACCATACAGAGCACATTAAAATAGAAATATATCAAAACAAATTAACCACATCTCGACGTTCAAAGGCGTAAATACACACTCCTCAAGATTTATGACAATAATGACTGTGCAAAACATTTTCAAATGTTAACCCATTACCAGATATACCGTTTGACAGAGGGTAAAGACTTGGCAGCCGATAAGAGAAAATTGTACATAACTTATATGAATATCTCGAGAAAAAAAATGTGTGTTTTTTTTTATGAGATGATAAACACTTTATCCAAAACAAGAGAATTATGGTTGTCTTCTCAATATAAAAAAATATCTCCGTTAACAGAACATTTGTGAGTTGTCTGTTGTTTTATTTTGATGCCACTATTTGGAATCGAATCTTCGTCTTGTGAATATACTAGAGAAATATCTTTAGAAATACGAAAACGAATCCTTGTACATGTCACATCAGTACCACCATAGACACAAATAAAACATGCCTCTCTATATCTAAATAATGTTGTTTGTAATGGCTAGATTTGTTGGAAGTATCTCCATTATAGCATACTTTGACGATATATTTTGAATGTATTATACGAACAGACATAAACAAATATCTCGTTATGCAAACAAATATATTTTGAAGTAAACATGCATACTTTTCAACATGGATACAAGGAACATGTTTAACAAGTTATGCTGCCTACTGCAATATATCACCAATAAATTTCAATTTAGAAAACTAAAACGTCTGAATTAGAAGGTAGTCCTTTGTGTTCGATTTTTTTCAATTTAATCAACCGTAATGACAGTAAAAGATATTTGTTACGATCAAAATTTAAAAAAACAAAAAACAGTTCAAGTACCAAATAAATATAGATGGAGATGGATTTCAATGTTTTCTTTTTTGTTGATGTTAATAGCTGTAGAAATGTACATATATCTGGCCGAGTTCAATAGTAACTGTCAATTCTTATGGATTTAATATTATCATTGTAGGTAGATGAAATTCAACCTCAATGTCACCTGAATCACACAATGCACACATCCCCTCATTTCTTTCTCTCCTCTCCCTCCCGTATCTCAAATATTCTACTAACAGACGGTGTGAGGAAACACGCATTCTTGTTATTTGTTTCCTTCAATTAAAATAATCTAATTGCAAGAGATAATTTTCGAAACTGAAATATGTCCTGATATATCTACAAAATATTTAATACTCAGGATTTAAATATATCCTGAAAAACCATATTCATTCAACATTGATTTTAGCTTATGAACCCAATTATTACGACCATCTACACATCTCTGAAGACGTTCACTGTACACAGTACGTAAAATCATATTATCTGTTTTCAGTAGTTTATACCAATACTTTGACCAAAAGGCGGTAGGTAAGTGCATTTTGTGGTAATGAACAATTGCTCCCTTGTACATGTTATTTTCCAAATTATCACAAAGTCATCATTCAGATCTCTTATCGGCTGTTGTTACTTTCATTCTGGATCAGTTAAAGATGGAAACTCGTTAGTAACATCTCTCTTACTGTATAAATTATCATATAAAAATTGTAATTCTCGCAAATTGAAAACAACTTCAGACGACAGTATTGAAGCCATATATTTCTATTCAGATAATTCAAAAAGAAAGTAAGGATTTTTCTGTAAGATTATAAGCAGATGTGGTAAGAGAATAAGTAATCACTTATAAAACGAAATGACACGCACTGAAAGCATCTCATTGTATCGAATTGCCGTTATATCTATAAGAAATTCACCTGCATCATTGATTTGATTCCATCTGTGCCATGAAGAAACTGTATTAATTGCAGTACATTAGTTTCAGGATGCCGTATATTAACCCTTTCATTGCTGGGACCGACTTCATACAAACAGGTTGGGTCCAGGCCAGCCGCCAAGTAAATTGATCTAGCCTGTTTGCTACTCTCAGTATCCTTCTTCTTCAAAACTAATCAGATATTTAAGGTTTTGGAAAGCAGGGTACACAAATATCTATTTTTAGAAAATTATTTTCGATTGATTTCACTGACTACGACTACAATAATGAAGAACTTCTTTAATCCTTAGATGATTTATCGACCTAAAAAGTGAATGAGAAGGAATTTGTATATTCTCCAAGAACAAAACAGCTTTCACAGCCCAAATGACGTGAATACCTAAAACCACCATTATGGTCAAATGATAAAGCCCGAAGCGACAGAATCTCGCCTTTGACATCCACTGATACGGTACCAGAAGTATTTGTATGAGCACCAATCGCCGTGATATAACTGGAATATTTGTTTCTTTATTTCATTTGGTACATTTCCTATTTCACTTTAACCATTTGCAGCTATATCGCAATGCCGGCATCAACGATGGGCGAATATCACTCACATAACTGGTTATAAAGGTGGGTCAAGACAGGTACTGGTAGGACCATCGGCTTTGCGTTTGACAGTCGGAAGATCTTTCTCTAATAAAAATTCAAACCTAGCACTACCAAGATTCAATTCAAAGCCGAAAGAGGACGGGTGATCCTATCCTCAAAACGTTAGGATACGGTGCCCAATACCCTGAATGGTATTCCTTGTTAACCAAGGTTTAATCAAACGAGATAGTGAATCAAAATGTTAAAGTCACTTCAAAAATATTTACATCATTGTTACACAATTGTTTATTAGAAAGGTACAATCTAGACTTGTATTCCAAAATACTTCATTGAGGAAAACAATCTTCGTGGCGAAACCAAAAGGCAACAAATCTTTTATCACGATGAAAGAGTTGCGGTATTTTGATTTCGCCAGCGACACTCATGTCTTCCTAATTCAAACCACGTGAAAACGTCCTCCGTCTATAATAAGTCAAAAGGTAAGCCTGCAATGACAGACCTCGCCTTTGAGATCCCCTTTAAAGGTGTCACGTGTAATGAACTAGGTGCCGCGAGTGTCATCATCTGATGAGTTTACGACTTTCAACAAATTATACTCTAAACACATCAAAGCGATAGCCCGTCTGATAGCTTGTATTGTCTTAAAATATGCAGATATCCTTACTTCTACTGACTGGCTATGGTTCTGTGTTCAATCGCGTTTGAGGCTGGTTGTCCAAACGCACCAGAATAGTCCTTTCAACTGGGTCTACTATATGCATGTTTCTGGTTGCAACTTATATGACGTGCTAAATTACTAAGCAGCGCTAGACATTTCGAAATAGTTAATCAAATGCTTAGATTCTTAATTGGACTTAAAAATAACGCAGAGAAAGGACAAGATGTATAATACTCCTACCACATGGTATAAACCACAGAGATCAATTCAAATTCATAAAAATATTGCTTCTGACGTGGTAACTTGATAGGGAGGGGGCTCTTTAGACGAACCCAAAATGAGTTGGCATGATGCAAATGCCTGTTTGAGCCCGTTTAGGTTGACCTGGGGTGGTACTTTTGTACTTAAGAATTAAAAGTGTTATTGATTAACAGCCCCCCCCACGCCCAAAAAACATGAATGCGGCGACTGAAAAATAGCATGAAACTTAAAAATAATTTATGCTATATAACGTGTTAATATTATTTTGAGTTAAATTTCATAATATCATTTAAACTATTATTCATCAAAGCAAAATTGTGGCTTATTTGCATACTTAATAATAAGCTATCAATGGAAAAAGAATAAACTTTAATATCGAATTACTCTAAGGACCTTTGTAAGACACCAAAACATATTATCATTATTTTTAAGAGCTGTATTTTTTCTTGTAAAAGTATGTTAACAAATATAATGTTTACTTTTCCGTAAAAAGTTGTATAATTTCATAACGTATTTAGTTCAAGATCAAATAAACTTATTATCACAAACAAAACGTTTGGTTTTGGATTAAATTCATGTTTAATGATGTGCGCTAAATGGAATAAGTGTTGACATTAAATTCATCTGACCGTTGTTTTAGCTTTATCAATTCTTTTTTGTTCATAGAAATGATAATGCCGGTCAATGATAAAAGTATAATAAGCAAAATAAACTGCTTCCCAGATTTCAGTGATGAAGATCATTGCACGTTTGGAATAACTGATTAAGTTACATTTTTGTTTCAGTTAAGGCCAAGTTTTCAATTGTTTCAATTGGATATTTTCACCTGATTGACCTGTCTAAGCCATATTTATACTGTTTGTAAATGTTATAAGATATTGTTGTCGATTGAAACAAATAAATGAACGAAATAAAGTGCTCAATTTGCGGCTGGCCTGTGATCTAACCTGTCTAATATAATTTTTTTCGTCATCAAAATTGAGCAGATATATAAGGTTTTCGGAAGCAGACGACAGATAAATTCCTGTTAGAAAATTACCCAGCATTCTAAGGGTTAAGTAAGGTTTTCCTCCCTACATCGACATAAAAGGCGAATAATAAAAGAAATGCTTTGATGAATGATGAAGGATCACCGGCAACTTAAACGGCAAATTTTTCAACAATCCGCTTTTGTGACAGTTTATGTAGTTTTAAAACGTTGTCGTTGATCAGAAAAAGAAATGGGTTATCACAATCCTAAACTGTGTGTGTTTAATCGAGTATTGCACCACTTTCGACATAGCGTTAGAAATAGTGTGTGTCGTTTTGCGTTCATCTGAATTTACAATTTGCAAATTTGAACGGAATATTCATAAAAGTTATTTGAAGTGAAGATATGGATGAGAAACGAAGATAAAACATGTGGGAAGAGAGTATTGGCACACGGAGAGAATGCTTTGAAAGAAACTGTAACTGATAAATGGATCGAAGAACTGCGGAGGTAAATTTAAATGAGTAACGGGAAGAAACACTGAAGACAACTTAATGTATGAGGAGATATGAAGGAGCAACAGTATGGAAGAGCAAATAAATGAGAAACAGTTTGAAAAGCTAAATAA
Organism: Cerastoderma edule; assembly: GCA_947846245.1. Classification (NCBI taxonomy): domain Eukaryota; kingdom Metazoa; phylum Mollusca; class Bivalvia; order Cardiida; family Cardiidae; genus Cerastoderma; species Cerastoderma edule. The sequence goes on along the minus strand of OX401409.1, from coordinate 22,954,796 downwards.
CATATTTATAAGAAACGGAGAAACTACTTAAAAAATATCCACGGATTTGAGGCGCAAACGCCCACATAAAGATCAGGAAAATAAGAAAGAAAAACACTCAGGAATTAGTTGCTAAATGATAACCGGACAGTATAGCTAATGATAGAGCTATTATAAATAAAAAACAAGAGTTACATACAGTTGAGCAATGGTGAACAATGATACTAAAACTTAAAATATAAATGAGAAAAATGCAAGAATACAAATTATATAAATATCTATAAGAAACATTTAACATATGAATAGAGGAACTTTAAATAAATAGAGGAACTTTAAACGGAAATTGGACAAATAGTTATGGAATTATCGAAAAGAAACAAATAAAAATGCTTAATTAGATCAGAAACTTATTTGGAAAAGAGACAATTACGTCAAGAGAAATTGAATTAGGAACATACGATAATACTACAAGGAGAAACGTGAAGTTACTATACTAGACGAATTAGATGAAAAACGGAAAGAAACAATAACAAATGATGTGGACCAAGCGCATCAATGATAAACAGGACAAATGGGTTCGCATAAAATCAGTCTTACACATATAAATCAAACACATTGAAAGTGGAGAAAAAACATGGGAACAATCGAATAAGAAAATGAAGAAAACACTTTAAAATAAATGATAAAAATCGGAAAGTAACACTCCAGGAGAAGATATGAGATGATGCCGTCATTGCTATTTTCTTGTAAGAGGACAACAATCATGAAGTCAGAGAGATGTTCATTGTGAACATATTACTGATAAATGGACACACACATTAAGAAGACGTTGTAAACGAGAAGGGAAGAAAATATTTATGGAAAAACTAGTAAAGCAAATGTCAATATTTAAGAAAATAATACGAATGAATAAATTGTAAGGTATACTACATAATTGGCTAATTACTTTTTTGAGAATTCAGCTTAGTGTATAAAAGAAGAAGAAGTTATACTAGGATAAAATTAAAGAGAAGCACAACTCCATGCTAGGAAAATAAGGAAAAACTAAATGAAAGCAGGAAGAAACAGAAATGTCTTCTGTAAGCGAGAAGTGGCAATTTGTTTCTTTTTGTCTTTTTCACTTTATGATTTGGTAATACTCATGGCATATGGATTCAACAATAAACTACCTCGACCAGAATGCATTTCTTTATCTAGCTAAGGAATCACAAGTAGATACATTTGGGTGGCTCCTTGGCCTAAATGTTAGAGTATAGAACTTGTCGATTCAAAACCCGGTAACAGGAAGTGGTTTTTAATGAGCTGTCGTCCCCGGTTGTCTTACGGAATGACGGTGGTTCTATCCCGATCGATGAGCATTTATGGACAAGTTAAAAGTTAGAGTCTTCCTTCGTTGATTACCCTCGGAAATTTTGATATAACTGAAACACTGTTGATCCTAAACAGAACCGAAATGGCAAACCAAGGCACGTTTGTATTCACATAGCAGAACAGGATTTATTTGTTGGTTATGCCATATGTTCATGATTGAAGAAAATATGGAATTCACACACAAATTTGAAAACAAAGAAATGTTTAGAAAAAAATATTCCCTTTGATAAGATCAGGAAGGAGAACAATTGCTTTCTAATCTTGGTCCGGAATCATCAGACAAAACTAGGTTCTGCAGTTATAAACACATTTACAAACAGTGCTTTCAACACCAATGATTCCCGACCATTTTGCCAATATTACTGACAATCTGCCGTCTGGTGCATTATACATAAGAAGGGAACTATCTACCTGTTTCTGTAATTCATTCGAGCCACTTCCCTGCGTCACCCTACCACTGAGAAGCGCCAATGTGTTTGTAAACGTTTAAAGGGAGGTAACTGCTTTACGCTATCACGCCAAATACAAATGCATTTATAGCCGCTGGGTCCCCTAGCCATTAATAGTCACAGGTGAAAGGTAACAGTCCTCTGAGCTTACTTTGACACGGTGATATATGTTAATGTGATTGTAACTGCTTATATACATTCTGTCTGACCTTTAGAAATGTAAATATGTTCAATTTGATTTCGTACGTAACTAGTAACTTTGTAAAGTTTTCGTTACTGAATCAACAATTTATCCATCTGTACATATGGCTTATCAGAACCTAGTTATTCATAATCTTCAGTGATATCTCTGACACATCAAACATTTCTTAACGCTTAACCTAACAGGAAAAGTACCACCAGTCGAAAAAGTTAGTAAATCGGCGCCATTACCTATGTAATGATACGAGGAATGAAAACATAACAATTGACACATCTGTTTTTCCTCTTTATACTTTAAAACAAGTCTGTAGATGGCCACTATTTAGTTTGATATTCATTGATACAAGTAAAATAGCGTATTTCGTAAGCAGGGTATGTATTACCTCGTGGTTATTAGCTGCTCAATTAATTGCGTTAAATTGAAAGAATGATCGTGCCACAAAATAAAAAAAACCCCACCTTATAGTGACCCATATGTCGAAAGTACTGGCGATGTTGTTCGCTGCTTAATGGACCAAATGGGTCCTATGTTGTCCAGTGATTATGTTGGCCGTTTTAGAATTGGGCTTCGAAGTTTAAAGCCCGTTTGGAACCTTTGGTTTCTTGGGAGTATCCTATGGCCTTGTACTGGTGAATCCGGGCAAACTGAATGATTATTTACACGGCTTTGACTCCATATAAACAAATGAAACAGAGCAAATGGACGGATTGGTGATGTGAGAAGGACATGGATACTCTTTTGTTCAACGGTAATGAGCCTGTGTCTTTACTCATTTTAAAACGTTCTCTAAAAACGTTGGTTTTCAGTCAATGATGTGTAAGTATAATTATATACTTGTATAGATGTGTAGCCAAGAAATGAGACATTACCTCAAATATCAACTTTGAAAGTCACACTCAACAAATCGTAGTTAAAATCTAAAAAAAGATAATGCATAGTATAAGATCTAACCATCAAGATATACGACAGTACATGCAAGCAATCCAACTAAACAAATACTATTATAGACAACTGTATAGCTTACTTGGACCAGATGCCAACGACTGAAATGTATTTGTCAGTATATTAAACTCGATTTTATCATTAAGTTGTTTTATCACCAAGTGGTCATGAGAAATTGGGAAAGATGTACAGTCAATCATTTTGCAATGTCCTTGTCTTTGAAAACAAACCTTTCTCCTTTTTCTGGATGTATGTGGCGAAATTGATGTACGGTTGACATAAACCATGGGATGTATGGTTATTTTTTCAACTTACAGATGTTTGTACACAGAGGAGAAAGTTAAAATAATCTGTTGTTGAAACAATACAGTTTTAACATTGTTGTTTGAAATACAGTTAAAGGTAGCTGTTCAAAGCATAATTGATTCATGAAACGTCAATTTATCTAAGTATGCACAGTTTATATGCAGTATTTATATGCAGAGATGGCACACGTTTCGATTAAAAAGCATGCTGATCCACTGTAAACACAACTAAAGAAATCATATACGATCTAATAATGTGTCAAATGACTGATTCAGTAGGTTCAATATAACACTACAGCTGTTGTGAAGTTTTAAAGACATTTACTTTTAAACTTCGAACTTTCCTCACATCTGTGAACAAGCACCTACAACACTTTGCACGTCATCATCTATGTATACATAATTTAATTAAGACCCATCGGTAGAAGGTATATGTACAGTCAACCGAATTAAATTCATAATCCACAAATTACTGCAGAACATTGCATCAAAAGGGAACATTACTCCCCATCATAGATTCACGACTGCGTTAGCTGTTCAAATGGACAATGATCATTTATGCTTTTATCAATTAAACATGCTTGTCCAACCGAGCAATTCCCGACTGTATTCAGTGGATGTCCCGTTGCACCTTTGGGTCTTTCTACGGATGAATTCTCGTTCTGCTAATGTTGATGAAAAACAAAATAGCGTTGACCTTTGCCACTCTGTCAACCGACTTTGTTTTTTATAGACAAATGCAGAATGACCTATCGCATACTCTCCTTTGGTCTTATGCAGGAGGTAATCCTCAGATGCTAACAACTTGCTTTTCTATTGTGCAATTGATTGCTTACTTGTCTTCATTTGATTCGGTTTGTACACGTTGTGGTCAAAACGATATCACTATGAGTTTACCAGTGCATATAATAACTAGCTGTGTCTCAGTTCGATATATCGCTATTGCTTTCAAAGAGACTATACGATTGCTTTTGGATCAACGTATCTTACTTTTGTTTTAATCGTTAAATGATCACGACAGGGTTAAAACCCTTTTTGGTTTAAATCAGGCATTTAATGATGAAGTTCGATCAAATTCCGTTAACTTTTTTCATTATGCTGCGCTTTTCCTTCATGATCTGTGGTGTGCTTACAAATACCGTACATGTATGTAACTGTAAGCACTCACTTATCGATGTAATAAACTTACAACGCTTTTGTTTTACTGTTTTAATACTTATTACTGTATGTCGATGATGTTATTTCCTTTAAACTTGCTTTTCATTTCGTTCGGTTAAGCTTGTTGGTAGGGGAAAATATATATTAACTTTGTATGTGTATTTGTCTCTTAACATTTAAGTAATTATATGTGTTCGAACAGAATACAACCATGATCCTCATTCCTTGTACCTAGCTTTTCATTTCGTTTCGGTTAAGTTTGTTGACATGGGAAAATATAGTTAGGTAACTGTTTATGTGTATGTTTCTTAACATTAATTACATGCGTTCGCATAAAGATTAACCACATGTACTTGTCAGCCTGGGTGTGCGCGAATGTGCGTGTAAGTGTCCGTGTTTAAGCGTGTGTTTTGTATGGGTGTGTGCACGTGCGGGTGTGTGTGTGTGTGTTGTGTTGATAAGTGTCTGTGAAAGTGGATGTGCGGATCTATGTTTCTATATTTGTTGTATCTATGTTTACGTCTCTTTGTTAACTCACTGTATTTTAATTGACCTTCACATTGTTCACAAATTATCATGTATATGCAAATCTCCATCTTGGAGGAAATAAAGAATAAAATAAAAATGCCTCAAATTAGCACAATAAAATCAATTTCGATAACTATGTATATAAAAATTTAATTTAGCACGAGCACACAAGCAGAGCGATGATGTTGTACTTTGAAAACAACTTTGATTTGTTGCTCTAACATTTATTGTAGCCTCCAAAAGGGCTGTAGTTTTTATTCACACAAGGGTGAACAGATTAAATAAACGTGACGCAGGTTTTCAATACAATTTGTCTTTTGTACATCTTTTTCATCAACTCAGATGGACATGCTTATACAAGTAAGTTTCTTCATTGGCCTCATGCCACTTAGAAGAGGCACCCTTACATGAGTTAGACTCCAAGATTTCAATGTTTCGGACATGCAGTAGAAGGGGTCCCCATTGCGTCGCAGGCGGAAGACAAGTCTAACGGAGTGCTCTAGTCCACCTTTATCATCCGATTCTTTAACCTTAAGAGTGCTGGGTAATTTTCTAAAAATAGATTTTGTGTCGTCTCCTTTCCCAAACCATAAATGTCTGATTAATTTTGATAATGAAAGATACCCAGAGAAGGAAACAGTTTTGATCATAGGCAAGTCGTAAATTAGATCCAACCTGTTTGTATAAGCATGAAGTCAATTCTAGCACCATAAGGGTTCATATGTTGGCAATCGTCAATATTCAAGTAACTCAGATGGGTTTGTTTGTCTTGTTAATCACAACTCAATCACTCACATTAAAGATACAATTAAAACATTTCAAAGCTTTCATGACAGAGCGTAACGTTGTATGTTTCTTCTCCGTGTTACATTCGGTGATCACCGGTCATGATCCCATTTCGTTAACAAACCTACTATCAATATCATAAAACCCATTAAGGGTTCCGTTCCACACTGTGAAGCCATATCGGCTTTCATGCCAGGTATCCATTTCCCGTCGGTAAGGAGACCAAGTTACTATAGAGTCAAGACCATGACAAGCACAACCAAGCACCAATAGCCTTTGACTGGGCCATATTTGTCTTCATTACACGACATCGAGCCTGTCTTCCTTTCCCAGGGCCACCTCCTGTACTACTGGATTGCTAATTGGCCCAAACACAAGTATCCACACACGACATGGTTGTCACATGAAATCCATATGACATATGTGCGTTGATTTGTCACCCGAGCGGGCAACATTGTTAAAAAAATAAAATTTTGATTGTGACAAGCAATACCCGTTCTTGTAACGGTGTTTTCGTATAATCTGAACATTTACTTTAAAACATGAGCGCGATTAATCATAATGCGTATAGGATAAATTAATTGTAGAATTAGGATTATATTGAATTATTTCTCATTCCCAGAGTTCAAAATCAATTCACTCGTTAAATATTGCACCTAAAAGCATTTCTTAAATACAGCCATCATGCTTTGTTTCAATAACAGATATAACATTGCGAAACAATAAGGGCAGACATTGCTTTTGTAACATTATTATAAATTGCATTTATGTTGAGAGATCGTTGACCAATTTTGCCATGGTTGTAGTGCATTGGTTTCAGCGCGTGGTCTGCTTTCCAAAACCCTAGATATCTGCTTAATTTTGATGAAGAAAGATACCCAGAGTAGCATACAGGTTAGATCACGGGTCAGCCGAAATGTTACTTGGCAACTGGCCTGGATCTAACCTGCTTGGATGAGCATAAAGTCGGTTCCAGTACCATAAGGGTTAGACGTGGCTTTTCAACGGTCTACGGTCGTTAGAAGTTTTAATTATGAACACATGATCTTCAAAAATAGATTTTGATTAACGATCAATCGCAAAGAGAAAACCCATCAATTTGGATTATTTTTCTTTCGTTCTACTCCTGAATCGTTTTTCTCATGGTTCTGAAACATTTAACAATTAGGCTCATTCAGTGGTCAATCCATAATTATGTTATCATACAAATTTGAATCACTTAGATTTGAATGCCATGTAATTACCTACAACACCACATTTGTCACCTATGGAACTGATAGTTGAAGAAGTAATTGATAAATTAAAAGTGAATTATTGTCGTAACCTTTAGACCTTCACTGACCACGTGGAATTCAATGGTGATTCATAAAATTGCTTTCCGTTTATTTGTATGAGTTAAGATCAGTCTACAAAAACAATTATTGGCCATCGGAATGATAGTCTTACATTGAAATTGAGGAAACATTATGGTTATCGTTAAAATCGTCTTCAAAATTAGTGATAAGTATTCTGATGGCGGAGCTTAGAGTATAAAATTGCATTGAAATGTTTTCCATTACTCTTACATACATTTGTGGTCACTTCTGACTTCCTCGAAGGTTATGCTAATTGTACAAACATTACCAGAAAAATAACTCTTCAAATTCTGTTTACATAGATTCACATCACAAAATACGCATAAATGTACATATGTAATTGCAAATGTAAATAAATAGAGTTATATCAAGAACCAGATAAAAACAAAGTAGGTAAAACGCTGAATCCGTTTCCACTTATATAAGTTAATGAATAAACTATGAAAAGTGCATGAAATGGAAGGAAAGTTGGCATAATAGAGAACCTGAGTTTCTATCCTTTAGAGAGTCAATGACACTTTAATGAACTTTAACCACTAAAGACGAGCGAGGCATGTACAATATACAACAAAACGTGTGTTTGTGTCCGTTGTTTCTCTCCGAAAGGTACGGAGCTTATCAGATAAAGCCTAATCGATTTAAAAACATTTCCCGCATTCATTAATCATGTACTAGGACATGTTTCGGACATCCAAACAATGTGGCATCATTAACCCCAATTAGTCACTACATTGTGTTTGAAATCGGAAAGAAAATCTAAACCCGCTTGACCACTCTGTTAATTAGTTTTTGATGAGCCTTTTGGACATTTAAGAAGGATTTTGAAATTTCCATTGATTGTTTTTAAATATATTATGGTCCAAACCTTAAGATTTGTGTCTTAACATATTTTCTTTTGTTTTTGTTTTGAATGTTTTATGAACGGTTGTTCTTATACATTTGGAACATTTAAGCCGAGACATTTGAAGTCTTTATATGTATGTTTCTGACTCGAATCTTGTTTTGGATTATTTCAACACGGGCTTACAGTACCGGTAATATACACAACTACATTTCTTTGATATTTATACTTCATTTCTTCGGAGTAATGTTCACTTTATTTCAGTATCCTAATAGCAATCGAAATGCAAACCTGTTACAAAAAGATGAATTAGTCTTAATAAACAATGTATCCTTCAATTAAAATGGTTTCCAACCAATACCGCAAAGAAAATGCTACTGTTTATGTTTTATGGTATATCTGTAAATGATTTTAGTTTCGAACTGCATATTAAGCTGGATTAAATGGAAACACAATATGCCGTGGATTATCAATATGTTTGACAAATGAATGTAGGTGTTGCTCACATGTATGCACAATATTTCATGCTTAATAGCTTACTTTGTTTCATATACAAATTCGCAACTCATGTTTGAATTATGTAATATTAAATAGCACATACCTGCGGAGTTTTTTTTCTTTCAAATTTATATAGCGGTAAGCTATGACTTTGTAAGATTCGGTAAACGCAAGTTATTCGTTAAACAAATATCTTTATCAACGTTGAACGGAGATTTGATAGAAGCCTAAAAGAAATAAAATTCGAAATGAAGGTGGCCGTATGGTTGGTTGTTACCGAGACATCCGTTTACGTTGAAAATTAAGCAAACGTAACTTCTGGAAAAAAATCTTCCGTAAATGGAGATATCTTGAAATTTTATTCGTATGTTGAAATTGTAATATACTGGTATGTTTACATTAAATTCGTTTATATCGTATGTGAGTTTCTTTTTAAGATAACAATAATACATTTGACAAAGATTCATCAACGACAAACTTTTTACGATTGCCTTTCTCCCAAATTTGGAAATCAACCAAACGTTATTTATCACTATGTATCGGTTCACGATTTCTAATTTTTCAAATTAAAAAAAAATATAATAACCCATTAAGAAATAAAGAATACTTATGAAAGTTAGTTGTACTTAATTTGTTGCAAATTATTGATGCATATAATCCCGGAAACATTTATTGTTCTTACACTATAAGTCAAGCCACAGGGTTTCGCAAAATCGCTTCATACAAACACAGACGAACTCACGATCGCACTTTTGACATGTAACTCGTCCCCGAGACATTGCGTCCATATATCCCATCTACCGCAACTTGCGCTCTTACATCTGAAAGAGAAAACTCAATCTATTAAAAATAACGTAGGAAAACTCATTAAGTGATCGAGCTTAATGCGTGAATATTTACAAATGTGAGAAAAAATATATAAAAAGAAATGAACGACTAAATAAATTACCGATGTAGCAATAAATATAAAACGAATACACAAATAGCGGCATTCTTTTTATTTTGAAAACAACCAGTTAGGTGAAAAAGTATGAGTAGTAAAGCAACAGAGATAAACATGTACCAATTCCTGAATAAAAACACTACCAAAAGACGAAGACAATGTGCATAAACAATATGCAAGGATGTTTTGAAGATACATGTTTATCTATATCACTAAATCAACATGCCTTTTATTGCTGTGTTTATATCAGTTGGTAGAAATAATCTTTATTCACATCTCATCATTATACAATCATAAAGAATATTTACAACAATCTATTTCGTTTCATAAAAATACAATGTCACTCCATTGTGGAATTATGAGAAATTAGTCTTAATATTATAAGATTCGAAATAAGAAAAAAAGAAAAACCTCTTAACATAAGATATAAAGAAATGGTCACATTAAAAAAATCATAATAACCAAAAATGATACAACATAAATCATAAATAAAAACAACAAAAACATCGTCATCACATCAAACAACTGTATCTTTTAGTTATAAGGACATACGAATATAAACGATTCTAAATGAGTAGTCTATAAGAATGGTTGTGATTACAAAATGATAGAAAACTGATTCAAAATCGTATTGCTTACCTTGTAAAATAACAATACTTCCTCAATGATAACGCTAATTAGTTAGGTTCTGAAACTAAACAATATACATGAGTGTTTCAAAGGTAAAAGTTAATAGCATACCTTGTAAGATCTCTGAAATAAAATGATGCCAAAGAACAGTTAGATTCTCTCTGCAGGACATTAACACAAAATAAATATTTTGGGAAACGTTGTATCGCTAGAATTAAGGTGAAAACATAAACAGCTAAAGCTGTAATTCAAAAAGACGTTTTCAAAGTACCGTTTAAGTTAGTTACGTCTGTATTAAATCCTTCAAAGAAAAGTATTTTTGATCTGTCAAAGTATACAAATTATGCTCAACAAAATAAAAATTAAATAACACCTTTAAACTAAAAGCTCTTCAGTAAATCCATTTCTTCATTAAAATGAGTGTAAAATTGGTAACATGTAATGTTTATGTTGCAATGAATATTTGTAAGTTTCGTTATGTTATCAATATCTTAAAGATACTATAGTAAAGTAAACGCTGTGTTTCATAAATATAAAAAGAACCAATTAATGTAACCTTCATTGTTGTTAGAAATTATTCAGAATAATATAAACCGCTGTACCAATTGACAGAGAACACACATATTCATAGATCAATTGCAATAGATGAGAATTAACTTGATGGTTGCTCACCAAGTATACATATATTGCCTTTTTCATCGGTAATATAATACATTTTGGATAAATTATAATCTTGTTCAAAATTCCCTTTAACACGTGTCTTAGTTTGATTGGAAAAATAGTTTGTTCCCCGCCCTGCCTACCCGTATACACATTCATGTTTTGAATAAGTATAAGATGTATGTCTCAGTTAACAATGTCGTACGGTCATTCATTTCCCTTTGCAGTGTCCTTGGGAAAGACGTCATCTCCTAATTCTGTACTAGTAAATTACAGAGGTAGCCTTAAATAACTGAAAGGATTGAAAAAGGATCTAAACCCTTTTCGAATACCACAATGCTTGTGCTACTGTTGGTTTCTGATTGGAAGAAACTTGACTGAACGTTGCAGCTATCCGAGATGTGTAATTCTTAACAAAATTATTCCAAGCCACATGGCGTTCGACCATTTGACAAAACGGTAAAACCGTATATGTATAAATCAGCTGCTATATGTTTGGACAATATTGGTTGACCAAAAAAATATTTGATTTATATTCTCAATTTATATAAACTGAACGAGCATGGAGTAAAAACATAAGCGTAAATCGAGTCAGTTTGATGTATAAATTTAATTGCTTGTTTTTATAAATTCCAAAACAAAAATGAAATTTACATTTTTTTTGAAAGATTTCCATATGCAAGTATGTTATTTTTAAAAGCCATACGCAAGAGAAAATGCATACTGACGCCTTACATAAAAGCAAGTTAAAGTTATAAAATAATCGTCTGATTTCCAACATTATAGAGATTACATATATTACTTAAAATCAAATACAATTTTAAAAGGAAACATATACATATGCTGTTTTATAACTGCGACAAACCGCAATAACAACTTAATTGACACCACAAACACTTGGCTACACGTTCACTTGAAGTTCAAGACAGTTTAAAAGAAAACTTATTTTAACATAACTTACATTGTATTGTTTTACGTGTATGTTTTTTCGTGAACAAAGGAAGGTATCATCCCTAGTACACGTGTAGTTAAATTTAAATGTAGCAGGCAGCGTTCAAGTCAAATGCGGGACTTCAAAGTTTCCCAGTGGTAAGCAATAGTTACCTTTTTTTCTGAAATATCTAAACAATTTGCATGGGTGTTTTAAAAATAATAGAAATTAAGTATTTAAGATTTTGTTTCATAAATAAAAAAACCCAACAATTAATGTACCCTTCATTGTTGTTAGAAATTATTAAGAATAATATAAACCGCTGTACCAATTGACAGAGAACACACATATTCATCGATCAAGATACATGGTAATACATGGCTTCTGTAATGAAATAACAGGATCGATCTATCTAGGCAATGCAATAGATGATACTTCATTTGATGATTGCTAACCTAGTATATATTGCCTCCTCCATCGGTAATAAAATACATGCTGGGTAAATTATACATTAGTTTACGATTCCCTTCAACACGTGTCTAGTTTTGACTAAAAATATAGCTGTTCTTTGTCCAAACAAGTGTCCTTAACTAAAAGGATTGAAAAAGGTTCAAAACCCTTTTCGAATACCACAATGCTGGTGCTACTGTTGGTTTCCGATTGGATGAAACTTGATTGAACGTTGCCGTTATGTGTAAGTCTAAGCATTAACAAAATAATTCCAAGACACATGGTATTCGAGCGTTTGAGGAAATGGTAAAACCGTAGATATATAAACCAGCTTCTAAAGTTGGTTTATATGTTAGGTCATAATTGGTTGACAACAGAAATGTTTAGTTTATGCTCTGAATTTATATCAACTGAACGAACAAATCTTTAAAAATCATAAGCGTAAATCGAGTCAGTCTAATGAAAAAATATAGTCACTTGTTATCAAGTTCCGAAACAAAAATGAAATGTACTTTTTTGAAAGATTTCTTTATGCAAGTCAAACTGCAAGAGAGAATGCAAACGAAAAACTTATATAAATGCAGATGTTTCTTTAGAAGTATTCGTCTGATTTCCTACAATTAGCAGGTTCTATATATCAACTAAAATCAAATACAAATTTGAAAGGAAACATATACATTAGCTGTTTTAAAATTGCGACAAATCACAATAACAACTTTATGGACACCACAAACACTCGGCTACAAGTTCACTCGAAGTTTGAGACAATGTGAAATTAAACTTATTTTAACATAACAACGTATCACTTTACTTGTATGTTTTTTTTTCGAGAACAAAAGAAGGACTCATAACTAGTACACGTGTAGTTTAATATAAATGCAGCAGACAGCGTTCAAGACAAATGCGGGGATTAAAAGTTCTCAAATGGTAATCAATAGTAAGTAAGCTATTTTCTGAAGTACATGTATCTAAACAATTTGCATGGGTGTTTTCAAATTAAAAATAAATGGCTTACATTGTAGAACATCTAAACTTCTTTGATATTTCGGTAAACGTTGCATTATTGAAATAAAGGCAAATTCATGAACAATTAAAGCTATAACTCCAAAGATGATTTCAAAGTACCGTTTTATTTGGTTAGATCTGTATTATAATCCTGAAGATACTATAGTATTTGAACGATATGATTCATATACATCAATTTTAAACTAATAATAAAAAGTTAACGTAAACTTCACTGTTGTTAAACGTTCTAAAAATAATATAAACCGCTGTAAAATCGCCCATTTCAACTAATTGATAAAGAACACAAACATCTATAGATCAAGATACATCTTCAATGGAATAGCAAGTTCAATACATGTAGGCATTTCAATAGATAAGAATATATTTGATAATTTGCTAACCTTGCACATATAATGCGTTCTCCATTGGTAATAAAATACATGCAGGGTAAGTAATACTTTTGTTCAAAAGTCCCTTTAACACATGTCTAGTTTTGAGCAAAAATATACTTTGTCCTCTACCCAAACCAAGTCGTATACAAATTCATGCTTTGGATACGTATAAGATGTGTGTCTCAATTCAAAATGTCGTACGGTCATTCATTTCACTTTGCAGTGTCCCCAAGAAAGACGCCATCTCGTAACTTTGTACTAGTGAATAACTGAGGAAGCCTTAATAACTAAAAGGGGTGAAAATGTACAAAGCCCATATGCAAATATCACAAATCTGGTGGTACGGTTGGCTTCCAATTGGAAGAAACTTGACTGAATGTTGAAGCTATCCGAGATGTTAAAACAATTCCAAGACACATGGTGTTCGACCGTTTGACAAAATGGTAAAACCCTAAATGTATAAATCAGCCGCTTAAGTTGTTTAATATGTTTGGTCATAATTGATTGTCAAAATACTGTTTACTTTATGCTCTGAATTTATATCAACTGAACGAACAAAGCGTTAAATCGAGTCAGTTATAGAAAAAAATATATAATTGCTTGTCATTATTAGCTTCCAAAAACAAAAATGAAATGTACATTTTAAAAGAAAATATTCACATGCAAGTCTGTATTTTTAAAAACCTACTGCAAGAGAAAAAAACGAACGAACTCTTATATAAATGCAGATTTATGTTTTAAAGTATTCATCTGATTTCAAACGATTTGCATGTTCTGTACATCAACTAAAATCAAAAACGACTTTGAAAGGGAACATATACATTAGCTGTTTTAAAAACTGCATCAAACCATAATAACAACTTCATGGACACCGCAAACACTCGGCTACGAGTTCACTTGAAGTTTAAGACAATGTGAAAGTAAACTTATTTAAACATAACTTACATCGTATTATTTTTCTTGTACGTTTTCTTTTTCGAAAACAAAGGAAGGACTCAACACTAGTACAAGTGAAGTTTAATAAATGCAGCAGACACCATTCAAGACAAATGCGGGAAATTATCCACACTTACAACAATTTGCTTTTTACAATCACATGGCATTATCCAATAAAAGCTGATGAAAGTGAATATATTTTATTGCTGTGAAGTTTCTCATGTTTGGTTTGAAACATGAAAGAGGTTGGTTGTCACAGGCTCAAAGTATACGCCCCTTTTCTGTGGTTATCAAGAGACATAATAAAACATTCTAGTATCATTGCGTCATGTTATTAATGAGTTATCCACGAAAACGGTAAGGCCTTTGAAGTTTGATTAATTACTCCCGTTATTCTAACAAAATAGTTTTATTTATTTGGGCGAACTATACAGTCATATTTCAACACTAAAGCGATAAAAGTTGTCTCGGTACTAACAAATAAAGTAAAATTTGACGCGCCATGTTCATAATTTACCAGACAACAGAACAGAACAGAAGTTAGTTTATTTCATGACTTGAACATTTAGGGTTCATCATCATCACAAAATATTCAGACATATGAAATAAAGGACAATACATGTAAATACATACTTATAAACATACAAAATGTAACTCGAAAAAAATGCTTAATATGTTTACATCAGAGATAAAAAGTACATACCAAAGGGCAAAATTAGATGTTTCGCACTACATTGGGCTTACAAAATCTGGTTATTGAACTGGCTTTTTTTTTTCATTGGCTTTTTTGTAATAAATTCCTATGCCAAACAACTGACTGCAGCTTGAAAGTATGGACAGAAAGCAGGAGGTTAAATGTTCCATCTTTATTCCGAAACTTATCAAAGACGTAATCTATAGATTGACATGAAAAGGTCTCAACGGCAATAAATCAATTTCAATGCTATTGTTAAAAGTGAGGTATAAAATCTCTGTTGTATTGACCTATGGTAGGACCTAAGGTATTCTTATTTACATATGTACACATCGAAAAGAAATATTGCTGACTAATGAACATTATGCTTCAAACGCAAAAACGGTCTTGGTCGTATGCCCAATGATTGATACCACGAAATCAGTCAAATGCCATGTAAGCTCGCATTCGCCTTTCTAAAATTGTATATTCGTCGTGTTCTTTTTCGTTGCACTGTTCCTTACAAAGCGCTTTTCATTATTATATGCAAAAGGAATATTTTGAAGAAATATCAAAAGTATTGCTTTATAAACTGACAGCCGCTATATGATTTAAATGCAGGTGTAAATGACATGAAACCTTATATCAACATCGTTCTTAAAAATATTTTTTCATTATAAAGAAATATCACTTGACCAAAAAGAACATATTTGCCACACTAAAAGAGATATATTCTTTTAATACCGAAACTGAGAAATTACAAACGTTAAATGGCAATTGATTAACATTGCCAGTGGAATACTTGTTAACCCCGTAGTACAAATATCTCCTGCACGAACATTTTGAATCAAAGCATGGTCTTTGGGCCATAAATCATAAATAGAATAAAACACTGTTACTTCCGAAAAGCAAATGCCTTCCATTAAAGTATTTTGCTTCATTTTAGGCATGCGTAAACCCAAATAACATTACAAAAAATAAATATACCCCATTAATATATATCTAGATCAATCAATTTCTTTCAAACTGTATTGTTTCGATACATGTTTTTGTATCAGATGCTTTCATCGATGTTTTATTTGTCGATTTTCAAAAGGCATTTGTTTCTATAGTACATACAATACTTTTCAATGTATTGTTACGTAAAGGTCTAAATGGAAAAAATGTTTAATATTCTTTCATTCATGTATTCTAACGTAAAATCATATATACGTGTAGGTAACAAGCTGTCACAGCCATTCATGTGTAATGTTGGTGTGAGACAAGGGGATATAACCATGATGTTGCTCACTGTGCAGACACTGTTAATAATTTACAACAGCAACTAAATAAATTATTTGTTTTTGTCAAGATAATAATTTAAATATCAATATGAAGAAAACAGAAATAATTGTCTTCAGAAATATTGGTCCTTTGAGAGCATATGAGCGCTGGCACTTTAACTGCAAAATTATCAGCACAACTTCATTTTAAAAGTATATGGGAATTCTGTTCACACCTAAATTACTTTGGACAGCTGCCAAAAAGAAACTAGTGTGCCAAGCCAAAAAAGCCATATTTTCAATAAAAAGGTATTAATACAATGTTGGTTATTTTTCATATAATGAGTATATAAAACTGTTTGATACTATGGTTTCCCCTATACTTACTTTCGGGTCTGGAATTTGGGGTATAGAATATTCTGAAATTGTCGAAAGCGTTCATTTACAGTACTGTCATTCGTTTTTAGGTGTAAATAACTCAATAATAGTATTGTCTTAAGTGAATGTGGAAGAAAGCCTATGTATGTTATTTGCAACACAAATGTGATTAAATATTGTTGTAAACTGTTGAGAATGGCCAGCAATCGTAATCCTAAACAATGTTATAAAATGCTTAAATCTCATGATGCAATTGGTAGGATTACCTGGGTTTCCCGTGTAAAATATCTTCTAAGTTTGCATGGTTTTGCATACGCATGGTTTTACCAAGATATTGGCAATATTGATAATTTGAGTGTACAATTCAAAACAAGAATATCAGACTGTTCAATACAAACATTGCAAAACATGATAAATACTTCCTCAAGGTGTGATCTTTACCGGCATATTTGTTATTTGTTAGACCCGGAGAAATTTCTATGTATAGATATTTAAGGAAGGCCTTAGCAAGATTTCGGTGTTTAAGTCACAAATTTAATATTGAATTGGGTTGACACTTCAACATTGACAAAGAAAATAGGATGTGTCATTTCTGTTTTGTTTGCACAACGGATCCTTAATTGTCGAAACTGAGTATCATGCTTTCTTCCACTGTGCCAGGTATGTGTACAGTCTAGGAAGACAAAATCTTCTATATACTTGGCATAGTGGAGGAAGTGACATTCAGCATTTCTATAGTCTTATGTTAAATACCAATGCTGTCGTTATCCGTAAGATTGCAAAATTTGTATCTGTTGTCATGCATATAAAAGAAATTTCACTACAATCTGCATGAAAGTAAAATGTTTTATACTTCAATTTGTTATACATGTTAACATGTTTAACAATATTCTCTATCATTTATTTTGTTTAGGGACATAACTATTTGTTTATATATTTATATCCATTGCATGATGTATTGTGGGCCAGTGGCCTTTATTTACAACAAAAAACTTTTGAAGCTTTTGAACTATGTTCGCAACTTTTTCTTTCCTTGACGCATTTAAAGCAATATGCTTTCTTTGCGAGAATTACCTGATATTTGTGCGCAATATCAATAATACCAAACGAACATTTCTTTATACGTTGTGAAAAACTGCTTTTATCCTGCCTTTGTTTAAACTTAAATGTTTTACATCGATTGTGACGGAAACTTGAAGCGTATTAAATTCACTCTTGATGATTGCTTCCTGGATACTAAATCAGTACTCACACGCTGATTTGTGGGCAAGTCCCGGCGTTTTCTCTTGCCACTTACGGTGACTTTAAGTCAGAGACCGCTGCGCTACAACTGCCCCATTGTCGCATTATCCTGCTTTCAAACATGTATTACAATGTGTTCATTTTTCTTTCCTGCGTGAACAGGTTCAGTGCTAAGTGAGTAATATACCTTATCTCTGAATCAACCTCATAATCAACCTCTGTGGAAAAAGTGATTTATACTTCGGGTTCAAGGACGAACGAAGCGTGCCAAAAGCGAGACTGCTAGTATTTTTATGACATCAATGATAGACCAAAATCACCATATATCAACCGTAGTGTCATAAAGATATCAATTAAAACACTTACTGTCTTACATGTTTACTAATTTCTTTGTGTCCATGAGTAAAACATGTAGTATTGAATATTTATCTAATTATTTGAAAGGTATTGGTTTGATCAATAAATGACATCATGATTTGTCTGTCCCTGATGTCTGTCACTGTTGAAACGCCAGAAGAGACAATGAACTAATTTTGATGTCGTAGGCGTTCAAATCGAAGGTTGGTGATCTCCGACCCTCTAATGTTTTACAGCACAGATACATTCGCCATATAAAAAGTCAAAATGTGCGTTGTCATTCCTTGTTGTTTCGAAATATGCTTTTTGGTATTTAGTTCGCGTGTTTGACCATAACTGATGATATGGATGAATATTTCTCAAAAACGATTGATAAAAATATCGCCGTTATAAACTTAGCAATGCTTGACTAATTGAAAATGACATCGCCATCGAAGTAACGCTTTTAGATTTCAATAATATATTTGTTTGGTCTGATTTCATTGTTTGTTCAATTTATATTGGTATCGTATAATGAAACCAATTCTTCATAACTAAGTGTAGAACTTTTCGTCAGTATGGAATCATATTCTGTAATTAATGACTCGTTATATTCTTTAAAATTCTAAGCGAAGTAAAACAAAATGAAAACGAGTTGTTAAACACTTTATCCTGTTTACGCTGTCTTTAAGAAAGGCGCAATGTATATAGAGAATATTATGCTAGTGTCTTTTATTATCAATGTTATCGGTCAGGGTAAGGAGAATTGATAATGGGCGAGGTTTACCGAGCCCTTCATAAATTCTCCTTACCCTGACCGATAACATTGATAACAAAAGACACTAGCATGATATTCTATTTATCTAGTAACGAAAATTGGAAGAAAAAAACCCAGACAATTCTTCTTATAAAGCGCGATGAAACAGACTTTATTCTATTTAAATCAACCGAAGTAGCAATTTTTGACCCAAGTACGCGATGACGTAAACTACGCGAAGTGACGTAATGACAAAGTAATTCGTCCACTGTTTTGATCGATTTTAAACCCAATTCAACTGAAATTTAATAACTGGATGGACATATCTTTATTTGACAGTTATCTCAATTCATTATTGAAAAGATCGCCCAACAAAATGTTCTCAATTCGGCCTCGCTTCGATAAGTTTACCCATGCATATAATTCATTACACATTATGACATAGTGTACAAGGACAGTAAACACAGTCATCATTTCGAGAAAGAAAGAAAAAACGATGACAACGGTCTATCGATGAATTATTCTGCGGATTTTGGACCATAGCATTGATAAACGATAATGGATCCGACATTCAAGACAGTTAGAAAAAATAGCAATTTAATTCAATGTATTGTTATTTGTTGTGCCATGACCATTCATGGTTTGAACGATGGGATGAAGACATCGATGGAAAAGAAACCTGGAGTTCAGTGTCGTGGATGGAGAGCTTACGCATTCTGGACCACACTCACTATAACCGAGAGTTGCAGGTGGGTTTCACTTATGGTTTTTGTTTCCTTAGATTGTCAAGCACATCTTATTAGTGTCATTCGAAATAGATGAATAGATCTAGTTGTACACCGACTGAACAGTTTTGTCCTGTAATTTGGATGATTTCTGTTAGACTGGTGACAAATACTTTTTGGGCCCCTCACATTTCTAACCATATCATTCCTGGCAGAGTAGTAGGTCATTCTTTTTCTATTGATTCTTGCCTTGTCAAACATTGCTTTCATGGCATTTTCCTTTTTTCATACCAATCATCTGCCTTAGAAACACACCTGACCAAAATTTAGATAAAGATTGAACTGTGCAAGATAAAAGGGGAATATTCATGGGAGAAACCTGAGGGCCTTCGTATTGCATAAAGTGTATGTCTATTGCATATCTTGTTGTTTCTGTTGAATTGTCCTTGGCTTGATTTTCTGGTGTAAATTATGTAAAATGAAGTACATGTATATTCAGAATTCATTTTCTAAATTGCTTTTAATTTCTACTTTCAGGACTGTGTGGAATTCCAGATTTCTACAACAAAATTCACTAAACTTAATGTGCCAAGTCTGAGAGAAAGAACTGTGATGCTATGCTTGCATTGGATATTCCAGACATCAGATTCTTGTGTTAAGACTTTAAAAGGATTATGGATAACTTAAAGTGTTTTCTATACTGTGTTTTAGAAAATGGACATATTTCAAAATATTTCACTGAAAATGTAACATTTAAGTAAGGTGACAGAGCCAGATGTTCTGATCTGTTTCAACAAGTGGGTGAGATAAACTATAATTCAAACTTGACAACTGAACAAAAAGTGAAGTTTCCAGACTTTCCCTGCATCCTTGAATTGTTTAGCCAGTGAGTACTTTTGAAGAGTCAAATCCCAGTAGGCCTTTCTCATATATAGGTCATTGAAGGCAGCCTCAATTAAATAGTTACCTTTTCCACTTATCTAAAGAATGGGGGCAAATGGGTTTTGTTTTCTGATTGGACTTGAGCAACAAGAGAATTTAGAGAATGTATCTTTCTTTGGAGCCCTCTTAATTACTGTTATTAACCTGTTATAAACAGATAACCAAACAATGACAATGTTAAAAGAGTTGTGTGTAGACACCTCTAGAACCTCTAGATAAAAAAATGTTGAGAAAGAATATTTTTTTTTTTCAATATGAGCCAATTTTTTCATTTTTCCTTAGTGATTTGCACCCTTCATTATTTTAAACTATTTTATACTATTTGATATCAACAAAAAACTCTTGAAAATGTTATTGGAAGGGAAATTTCTTAAACTAGGCAATTTCTATTCATAAAGTCTACTCTATGAATATGGGATGGTCAACAATGTGTTGCTTTGAAATTGTAATGGTTTCATTTCCAAACGTTCATAAACTTATAGTAGTTTGCCTCTGTAATTTTTCTTTAAGATTTGAAAGAAAAAGAGTGAAAAATTGCTTGACATAAGTGATAACCCCTTTTTTCACATTGTTTCAAATTCTTGCCATTTAGAAGAAAATAGGAAGTTTGTGTTATTGACCAATGTATGATTATGATATGAAAAATAATGTTTTGTTTCAAGATATCAGGTAGAGAATAGAGATGATCATGGCAAAAGGATTTATTGCTCATATTGAACAGTTAAATAATTCTTTTGTCACAGTGATATCAAAATCATATGCTTTAGGCATGGCATAGCAGGGTATTGTTAAGTCATGGTGTAAGTTATTTTAAATCAAATCACAATCATTACTGGAAATACAGAGTAATTGCTCAATAATCAAGGTCATTTATTTATCTTTTTTCAATATTTTCAT
The DNA here is from genome assembly GCA_947846245.1 of Cerastoderma edule. NCBI lineage: Eukaryota > Metazoa > Mollusca > Bivalvia > Cardiida > Cardiidae > Cerastoderma > Cerastoderma edule. The sequence goes on along the minus strand of OX401409.1, from coordinate 22,933,223 downwards.
AGTTATTGAGGATTTGCCTTCTTTCTCATGCAGGAACTTTTCAAAGTTATGTTTTTAAGTTTATTGTATGCATTTAATCTTTTTTCACAAACAGTTATATTTTGGTTTTTTGATTTTGAAATTAAAATATCAAAATTATCGGGAATCTTGAGTTCTTGTTGACGTGTTGACTCCTTTTTGTGTTGACTCCTTTTTGTATATGCGGTGGTCGTTTCAGTAGGTCAAAAGTAGTTCCGGCAATGTTGATCATGTGATACGTCACGTGACGCATTGACCTGATATCACTTATTTATATCAGGCAGGCGATATCAGTCAGTGGATGGGCTAGTTGCTAGATAAATAAGAAGACTCGCCAACCTTTGAAAGGACTTTATACACAAGGAAGTATAACAGGAACGCATGTCATTTGATATGATAAACAGATAACACAATATAATTCAGAACTATATAAAATGGCTCGTAGAGTTTTCGAGAAATATTCCAACCTTTCACTAAAGAGAATTCACATTACAGAATCGTCCAATAGCGAACCGTTGCCTCGTTTATTTTTTATGAAATCATGAAGCTTATTCTTTCCCCTTTCACAAGATTATTTTCAGCAGATAGGTTATTTCGGTACCATGAGGCCATTGATAAGTTAGATAGGCACAACAATAATAAGAAATATTTACACGGACTCGTGGTTTATCATTGCATCGATGTATGTTTGTCTTCAAATAGGTATTAAAACATCTTAAATATTGAATGGTATAATGGAAAACTAAAAACACTCGTGTATTCTAAACATTGACTTTTGAAGCCTACCTTCTATTAAATAATACGATTATTAATACGATAAAATAATAGGAATTGTGAAACCTAGTGGACAAGCAGTTTAAGGCATTATTAGTGTACTCGCTAATCTGATGTTCAAGCACATAAAATCTCGGGCTTTTGGAAAATCTTTTCTGTCAATAAGAAAGCCATTTGGTGTATAAAGTATTCCTGATAAAAAGTGGCATTAATTCTTTTGATCGAGACAAAATGCATACCTTTCCAATGGTAGTCTAGGTAGAGTCGATAATAATAAAGAGGAAGATGTAAGTTCGAACCCTGTCCCTTTTCTAATGAGTCAACGTATTTCTCACACCTCAACTCCTCTTGAAATAATGACAGGTACATGACACATGCATTCGTAATGTTTAATCGATCAATTGAGTATTTCAAATTGTCAAAGTACATTTGTATATCTATTTCTATCATTCCTGATCCTGTAAAGAAATTGGGTGTCTTTCTTTGAACAAACATTGCTTTCCGAACGCAATATCTAACTTGATGAAACAGCAGTGTAGTGAAACTTGTTAATGTTGCTAGACATAATGAACTGCTGTGCCTTAAAGTTTGTTTTGAAATAGTCGTATAAACTGAATTAGCACCATTCTATACAATATATAACTGAGAATCATGATCCTTTGCAACAGCTGACCATTTAGGAATATGTACATATATTACTAGCGTTCACAGTTTCGTAATCTTCTATACGTCAGAAGCAAACAAAAAACAAAAAACCACCTGGTCAGCTGAAGTGTGTTTGTATGGACTTGGTGAATTAGTACTTCTTAGTCCAACTATAATATCAATGCAGTTGGAATTAATTTTCAGACAAACGTCTCTAGCTTGCGAATAAAAATGTATGGACCTCTACAAAATTCATCTCTTTTTGGCCTCTCAGTATATACAAAATATCTGGTCACATGAGTGCCATATTTAATTAGCAATAGTTCAAGACAATAATGCGATATATTTCCTGTTTCTTTCGCATTTAATCCGCTATTGCGTACATATGGCGCCAGAAAACATAGTATCAAAGAGAAATAATAATTTAACTATACCCTTGATACATTTCATCCGCTTTAGGGTCAACGCCAGGCCAGAGAACGGGGCCATGACAATCATAAAACCTTTTGACACAAAATTGTCCAATCAGCCATGTCCTAACCAACGACCCATCGTGTCATTTCAAAGTTAAAAGACAAGAGTGTCGTGGCACTTTTGTGATGCATCAAAATCATGTACTCTTCTGTTGAAAATTCATAATTAAAAGATTTAAGCATCATGATATAAAATATTTATTTTGTGTGTTTGGGCGTCTTTGTTAAGGTCATTTTCGTGTTATTGTCCCGAGGTATTGCAAAGTTCAATCGCCTTTGAAGTATACAGAGGGGTTTAGTGTGTTTTGGAAACCTTTGCAAATGTTGTGGCCATAATTTGAAAAGTCTAAAATAGTGCCAGGACAAAACAGATATCGTCTTTAACATCATTGCTCTTCAATAATTCTAACGTTCAGCGAAATATTCCAAGGATATTTTGTCGAGATTTGAAAATCTTAAACAAAATCACATTCTAGTAATCAAGGCTCCAAGAATTAACTTCCAACATAAGTCAATAATTGTGTCAATGTTCTGTCCACAGTTATATTAAACAATGACCACTAATTTATTTTCTTTTGCCAATATTTAGTTTAGCTGAATATCGATCAAATGGAAGACATAATTACAGAGTTTGCCTTTCTTAATTACACGTTTTAATGGCATTACAATAGGAATCAAGCTTCCCATCGTGTGATTTGTCTTGTGAATTGCCTTTAGTCCCTCTTATGCATTGCTGTTTAGATTATCAAGTACGAGTCTATAATCAAAAGATAAATGGGCGTAATCCTGCTGTTTCCTGTACTTTATGATAACATCAATGCCATGAGATAAGGTCTATTTCATACCTCTAATTCTAAATGATCAAAGATGACAGTGTGTTTTGTTTGGTATAAAGGTGTCATAAATGATTGGAAAACTCAAATGGTGCCTTTTATCAATGGATCTAGATGTGTATCAATATGTTGTATAACCAGGTGATAGAATAAAACATTATACTAAGAATTATAACAAGTAATCCAATGACCGGATTATTTAAAACGCCACTCTTTGGATCCCTTTTTTTCAAAGTCATTCATTTGTCAATTAATAATTACATTGAACTGATTAAATTGCAGCTAATGAATTACATTCCTTAGCAAAATTGACACATTTTCATTTGATTAAACGTACCAAGAATTAAATTTATACTCATTTTTTAATGTTAACTTGTATTCACAAAGCTAAACGAATACATATAAAGTCAGACTTTATGAAGCTCAGTTTTTGGATGTGTATTTCCAATAAATCTAATACAAGCAATAGGAAGAGCTGATGTCAGGCCATTCATATGTTCAAATAAATGACAATACGAAATCCAATAAGAACAAAGACGTGCGATTGAAATGACTTTGGCCAGTATCAAATGTTTCATTATAAAGATGTGCCATCAACCATTGATTATAAAACATTGACATAGATATCCAAGACTGAGACTTTGTTTCGGGCTCTCAAAGATAGGAGTTTTATTGCAAATAATCGTATACTATAATAAAACATTCTTTTTAAGATAGAAGTTTCAAGGCCTATATCATCGGATATCCATTGCTGCCCTTCTATTTGTTTACGGTCAATATTGAACAATCAAAATCATGTTTGAGGGGATATCCAAATGCTTGGACATTATTTAGATCAAACTGATCCAGAAAATCAATGATGTAAGACGCATGTTTATTTATCATTCCAAAAGGCGATATCTTGAATAAATCACCGCTGTATCTACAACTGATTTTGGTAAATATTTAATGTAGGGTTAAGTCGTCTTCATTTGAGGCGAAACAAAATTCTGGTTTAAGATGGACCACATGGTCTTTGTATGACGCAGCTTGAAAATTGGGAACAGGTTTTGACAACAATATCTAAACGATTAACGAACAATGGTATATAAATATAAGGCGCCAAAAACAGGGGGTCCACAAAATCAGTTTTGTTATTTATTGCATTCCTTCAAACGAGGTAACGTTATACTCACCCTGTCAAATGTAATATTCGGACGTATGCCAAAGAATATATCAGTTCATGCAATATATTATCTAGACTGAAAGCTGAAATTGTGGTTCTAAAAAAATGTACACTTATGAAAGTACAGTATCTGCACACCTTACCGAATACTTTGCTTTGTAATTGGCGTTCTTAAATGTTCGAGTGAAAGCAAACCTTTACAAAAAAGCTCGATTAATTGCCGTGCTTCATTGTTGCAGTTGGTGGGACTACTTTGAAAGAAATATCAAAAGAGAAGCTTCCAAATTAAGATTTTTAACAAATAACTTTATAGAACACTTAGTAGAATAGTTTTATATTGTCAAACAGTAGCCATGGTTTTCCTCAAAGTTCGAACCGAAACGGTGTCGGGAGGTCTTCTACATACATCCGCACCCATTAGACACAGTTCATCATTTATTGCCATCACTGGCTGCTTGCAACTGAAATAAGAAACACGATTGAATTGTTTTCTTGTTGATTTACGTAAATAAATATTTCATAAACTAATGTCTGAGACAAAATTTGAAGTTTTCGATGCTAGCGTTGTTTTCCTATGTCTACGTTGCTTTCTAAATTTCGTATCATCATATGAAACAGGGTATTATACGGTAAATTGATTATATATATGTGAGATACTCATTTATGATACTAACTGCGCTTACTTCTAAATAAAAAATTGATACATTTCTAAACATTTCGAGATGTGTTCCCACTTCCCACACCATTAAATTCGTACAGCACAGTCTATGTGGAACTAAGAGTTCGTATGATATTCATTTTCAAGAATGTATTTGGTGTCTTTTCTTTCGTTTGATAACAAACAATGTTCTTTTCTTTAAACACGTCTTATTGCCAAAACCTTCGCAATGTATTACAGATATGAAATAAACAAGTTATGGCAAAAGGGACAGTCAGGAGTTCACATTCTATTAATTTCGTTCATTTCCTTAGTGAACACTTGCTTAAGAATAAATCCTAAATTGTACTTCAGATAATACGTTATATTTAATGTAAAAAGATGGAGAGATAATTAACAGTTTTTGTCCGGCTATTTGAAACATAAGAAAATCGCGAGCAACGATTGCATTCTCCATAAAGCTTAGAATTCAATCTACAACATCAATCTATAACAGTGTCGTAATATCCTACTTATTTTGTCATAACCATTCTTTCCACTATAAAATAAAATCATATCGCTTTTTCTTGAATCATATGGTTTAGATTATTTTACTCCTTTGAAGAATAGAAGTGTCTACTATAAATGCATTTTTCAAGCTGCAACTTTATGTTGACTATTTTACGTCTTATCTTTTTCCCAACCACTGTGATTGATATGATGTACGTGACCGGAAAACAAATTTTCAAAGTTGTCACGTAAACGGTACAGTTTCGAAATGTGTCATTTGTATAGCAGGCATGCATGACGTTTATTTTACACTGTAACAATTTGCATGTTTTAATTGCTCAATGGCAAAAATAACCCGAGTATAGCATTTAATTAAACTAGCAAGTACCAACTATTTCATATCTAAATAGGCACTGAAATAAAACAGCCGTGTCCAAAACACAATTTCATTTTTATAATTGTTTGTCCAAATGAGTGTTTATTGTGCTCAGTTCTTATGATAGCTCATTTAACTGGTAAAAGCTTCCAACACGTTGATGTATAGTTGTACACTTAAGAATACCTTTTCTATAACTTAAGAATTGACAAACAGGGTCATAATATTCTTTTTTTTCCCATTTGCAATTCATTCCTTGGATTAGCATTTAGTATACAATCATCATTGATATACTTGTTTTTTTTTTTATCAAGTAACATGGCTAAATATATCAAATGAATGAAGCTTTAGTTGTAGTTGGGGCCTCCGTGGCCTAGTGGTTAGAGTACAGAACTTGAAATCACATGGCCCCTCTCCGCGTGGGTTCAAATCCTAAGAGGGATATGGATTTCATGAGAGGCAGTCTCCCGACTGACTTACGGAATGCCGATGGTTCTACCCGCCTTGACCAGCCCTTATGGGCAGTTGAGTATGGGGTCTTCCTCCATCATTAATAGTCGGGCATCGCTACATAACTGAAATAATGTTAATGTGATGTAAAACCCATATATATAAAAAAAAATTGTGTTGTGGTTGTTGTTATCATTAGTAGTTTTATCATTTCTATCATCATTACTAATTTCATTGTTTTTGTAATTATTCTATCCATTATGAAAGCGATGCTAATGAACCTAAATCGATGTCGCATGTGCTTTTGAGTATTAGAAATATAGCACGGCTTTGTTCTATCGGTTGCTAAGTTTCGAATACATAATTAGCCGAATGGACCTTGTGACTGGTTAATTATCCATATGTGGCCTAGGATGATCCAAGCTGTAATTTTGTTTAATGGAATATCTGCGCCTGGATATTTCGGACTATATGTGGCCCAATTCCAGGTTATCTCCCAAGAAAGCAGGGCTGATAGTGATGAATATAAGTTGTAGAAAGTTGTTTCACAGTCTATGTAATACAAATTATTTCTTACTACTATTCCCACCTTTCTTTACATTCTGAAAAACATTCCCTTTCGATATAAAATGATGTATTTATAAATCTAGCAAGAAAACTTTAAATGTTTGGTATACCCCACATAATTTGTTCCCATACTATATGGCCCTTATTTGCATTTGTGGAGTCAAAGTGGGGCAGACCATCGAAGGCTACGACTAAAAAGGTTCATTTGAATTTAAACAACAATATAGTTGTGTGTCAAACAAAACAGCCTTCAATTTATCGTTTTTCCCTCTATATATTGAGTAACTAAATCGGCTGAATTTACTGTTAATTTTCTTTTTGAAAATAGTTTATGTTCTAACATAAGGGCGCGGTGGAAAAACACAAATTATAAAAAGGAGGAACGTTTCGTTCGAGGATTACATTCGTCAAATCATATTGGGTAACCAATACATTCAACATGTATTCGTTCTAACGAAGCCTTCGGTGACTAGGCTAAGCCATTTGGAAAGTATCGGTGACCATATTTTCATTTTCGAATCTCAAGGCTTGAAGATTCATAAGGTGTACTATTGTATTATTGACAATATCAATCCACAGAAATCATTCATTTGAAATAAAAACAAACACAGAGCCACGTTTGCGTTGTCAAGGTGTAGCCAAGGTAATCGCGAGGCTTTTTATATTGGGTTTAGATGCAGTTGTCTCCCCTGAACCGTAATGACAAGCTGGTTTGATATTTATCTTTAGTTCAGTATTCTAAATGAAAACGGGGATTATTTGAGAAAAAAATGATAATATAATGCAACAATGTTATTAATTTGGGTATTCGCCCACTGCAATACCGAGTGTAAGACGTTACGCTGTTTCAAAGGATGGTATATCAAATACCACTAGACCCAGAAAATTGACAGTCAACCCATGCGGGGTACATAATGTGGCTATCATTGGCAAGAGTAGGTAAAAGATGTAAAAAAAAGTACCCGTGGGCCGGCCATCTTGTTCGGACATCAGATCGTAAACATTGGTCACGTGGTTTCAAATCCTGATACCAATCGTATCTACTCGGCAATCCCCGTAACAAGTCGGTAGATATACCTCGTAGGCAGTACATGAATACACCAGAAATCCTGGGGTAATTCGCCTTATTTCCGGCGGATAACGCAAAATGCACACAGGCACTAAATATGTATTTAAATACACACAAATTGGTTATATATCACAATTAAATGTTTTTTTACCCTTTTCATTAAAGATGATCATATGAACACATCTTTGTTTCATATTTTGTCAATCAGCTCTTTCCGGTAATCCCCGGCTTGAGACGGGGATTGCCGAGTTGATACGATTGGCCCTTCGTTGCTGACCTACTTTCAAAAATGGCTCCCCATTACCTCCGAGGTTATTTTAAGAAAATGACCGAGGTGTTCCGAATGATCCTGATACATCTCATCATCTTTCAAATCAAGCGATACATAAAGAATATATGGATGGTGTAGTGAATCGGAAATGTCATGTATTCTATGCATGGGAATATGTTCACTGGATAATTATCCGGAGCTGGACCCGATAACACCTCGTATCCCAATCTGAAAACATCGGGTTTATCCAATAGAAAACACCTCTGAAATAATAGGGATGACGCCATATTGCTTCCCGCGAGAATGACGTCACTTTCTTTCGTAGCTAAAAATAGATCTTAAATGTAAAATTAAAAAAATCGTTAAATTTGATTGAGGAAACAAGTATACATGTCACAACAACAAGTTCGCCATTTGGTATGAGTTACTGAATAAGTGATTAAAAAGGATGTCCAACGCTTGTAAACACATTGAACTACTTAACGTGCACGCATAGAAAATGTGTTAATTGGCGGATGCCGAATTACCCGAAAAATTGTAATCCTACACTTATATCCGAGGTGTATTTCACAGCTCACGGAAATACCCGAGTAGTTCCGATTGCTCGTATCCATTATATCAAGCCTTTTTTGGAATCTTTACCAATATCACAAACATTTACTTCCATGTCATCGAAAGTATTTGTGATATAACAAGTTTCGTCAATGTTGGCAGCCAAGTAAACAAGAAGTAAGGAGAATGTATCCAATTAATAAAAGATGTGAACAAACTTTCACTATTAGTAATGATGGTTCTTGAATCCCACATGTATGCCATCATGGGGATAGAAATTTACATGAAATGGCGTCATTTAAGGAATTAAATGCGCTTGAAAACTTGCTTGGACATACAATTCTACACGGGTTTATAGAACTGGGTAATGTGCAGCAAATAAATGCAAGTTTGAGCAAAGTGATACAATACCAGATCACAACTGTGTGTAAAATTATCAATGTTTTGAATATAAACGAAGACAGGTCTTCTTCTAAAGAAATTAAAAACTACTCCCGCCAGTATGAATGTCATCTTGTTTTGTAATGAATTATCGAACTCAGCTTGCTTATTGAAAAATATATGAAGATATAATTTGAAAAAAACATTATTCAGTTTGACAAATTCAATCAGTTTCGTTATTTAGAATAATCCATCATTTAGAATTCAAAAAATGGATTAAAAGAAAAAGGATTTTTTATCTTGTCAAAGGCCTAAATGAACTGGGAAACACTAAAATTCTAAGTAGTATTTTATCCAAAAATAGAATAATTGTAAGCTAGAAGTGAACTCACCGAATTAAAAAGGAATCAAATGTTTCAAAGAAGCTTGACACATTATTAAATACGATTTAGGTATTTACAAAGAATTCCTTTGGATTATAAGGGTTTTCCGAAATTTTCAAGAATACCATTCTGTTTATGCTTATTGGGTTTGTAAACGATTTGTGTTGAGTAAACTGCTGATATCAGCTTTTTCCTACCATGTGGAAAACAATAGAATTTTTTAACATGAATTGCATCACGTGCAGTTAAACATGTTGAACCGTTTTAGTAGTTTCCCAGTCTTGCACGAATAAGTAGTTGTTTTGATTCACACATGACATCAATGTGTTAGCCATTCACATGCCATCAATGTGTTAGTCATACACATTACATCAATGTGTTAGTCATACACATGACATCAATGTGTTAGCCATACACGTGACATCAATGTGTTAGCCATACACATGACATCAATTTGTTTGTCATACACATAACACCAATGTGTTAGTCATACACATGACATCAATGTGTTAGTCATACACATGACATCAATGTGTTAGTCATACATATTACATCAATGTGTTAGTCATACACATGACATCAATGTGTTAGCCATACACATGACATCAATGTGTTAGCCATACACATGCCATCAATGTGTTAGTCATACACATGACATCAATGTGTTAGCCATACACGTGACATCAATGTGTTAGCCATACACATGACATCAATTTGTTTGTCATACACATAACACCAATGTGTTAGTCATACACATGACATCAATGTGTTAGTCATACACATGACATCAATGTGTTAGCCATACACGTGACATCAATGTGTTAGCCATTCACATGCCATCAATGTGTTAGTCATACATATTACATCAATGTGTTAGTCATACACATGACATCAATGTGTTAGCCATACACATGACATCAATGTGTTAGCCATACACATGCCATCAATGTGTTAGTCATACACATGACATCAATGTGTTAGCCATACACGTGACATCAATGTGTTAGCCATACACATGACATCAATTTGTTTGTCATACACATAACACCAATGTGTTAGTCATACACATGACATCAATGTGTTAGTCATACACATGACATCAATGTGTTAGTCACACACATGACATCAATGTGTTAGCCATACACATGGCATCAATGTGTTAGCCATACACATGACATCAATGTGTTAGCCATACGCATGACATCAATGTGTTAGCCATACACATTACATTAATGTGTACGTCATACACATGTCATCAATATGTTAGCCATACACATGACATCAATATGTTAGTCATACACATGACATCAATGTGTTAGCCATACACATGACATCAATGTGTTAGCCATACACATAATATGAACAAATTGAAAATAACTTTATGTTTCTTCTGTCCACAATTACAGATAGACCACGTATGGTATGTTAATGATTAGCTGTTTAATATAGTACTGGCTGTAAACATGAATTTTCTTAGTCGCTGATGCTCATTTTTGTTACGAACATAAAGCTTCGAATTCATATTATTACGTTGTGAAAAGAAGAAATGAGGGTCTTACGGTCTTAAAATATGCCTGTTTACTTTAAATCAATAATATTGGACATTGGATTTATGTAAAAATAAACCTCAAAATAATATTTTAATGTACAAATAGTCGTTAGTACCAGAATTCAGAGCACAACGTTTCCCAAACATGAATTAAACCTGTGAATCCTAAGTAATGTTTAAAATAGCCAATTTCTGTGTGGTCTAAACTAAATCGATTACATACTTTATATCTTTTATAATTTACACAAATAATCTACGCTGTGCATGTCATAGCCTTAAAAACACACTGCCATACACAGTATTGATACGTTTGCTTGGCGTATGCTAGTTCCGATTCTAGACGTCTTTAAAGATGAGAAGACTTTAGCGTTATATGCTAAAAACAATACAAAAGTTAATTTCAATTTTCCTTGAAGAAGTTGATAAAAATGCATCATTGATTGACAGTCACTTGAAAATGAGCATTGCTTCATGGTTACCAATCATAAAAATGGCAACACTGTTAATGTGTTAAATAAGGAATGTGAACGTGTACTAGAATATGTGGTAAAGGTGTTGGACTTGAATAGGTAATTATTAATATGTATGCTGAGAAAGTTTTCTTTTTTTTCTTTTTTTATTGAAGATAACGTCAAATATTATAAAAAGCAATGCTATTCGGACACTCTTAGCCACAGCTGTGAATCTTCTGTTCATGCATTCCCCTCAAAGCAAAGGTATGAATACATTACAATGACCGAGTCTCGTAAAACAAACCACAGTCAAACCGCCAAAAGAAGTACTACGAACACGGGTTTGAATCTTGATTTATTCCAAGTATATCCATTACGGTTTCGCTTATCTCATGCTGTAGTTATTATCAGAGACATAAATAACTTATCTTTGTCTCTGTTATCATGAATCACTAGGCGGTTTAATACTTAGCTCGTTTTTACATTTACACATTGAGTGATTGCACTTGCGCCGATTGGCATTTTTCGTCCTTAAAAGGCATCCCACAAAGTATGGTGACCATTTTAAGGATGATGCGGCAGGTTATTTTACACGACAATAAATCGGATGTTGTTTGTGTCAATCATATGACAAGGCGGGAGCAAAGGCCTATCGCGCACTATTGATGTTCTACAGATAATAGTTTGCAACAGATTGTCGACGGTTGTGCGTTCACACCTTTGACGTGTTGGCCTTGTGAGAAGGAAGCTGTTTTCGTTGAATGTAAATGAGGAGTCGTTATTAATAAACACAACCCTTATAAACGAAAACACGTTTAAAGGTTAAAAGTACATTGGTTTTATAAATCATGCATGCAATTTTAATAAACGACAATGTCTTAAAATTCTAAATAAAAAATCGTAACATGTTTTGACATACACCTATTACTCATTTGAAATATTTCCAGTGTGCATTATATGTAATCATTTTTCTGTAAAATGTATAATTTAATAAGGACAGAAACTCAAATCGTGTACAATCCCCTCTTACGTGTAAAAATACAAATCCAGAATTATGTATAAAATGTTAGATAAAGCTTTGTCACCATTTCATGTTGTAGGAGACCGATATATAATTTCGTCAAAGATCATTGATAGATATTACGCCTTTCTGACTTGTTTTTGAAACTTAAGGGCGCTTGGTCACAGAAGAGAAAACTTGAAAGTCAAAATGTAAGATATCGTTTAAGCGATCCGGTTTGTGTAGTGCTGTTGAAGATACATTCAAAAGTGACTACTGACGAATGATTAATTTTGGAAGTGTCCATTTTTCTAAATACATACAATTCATATGAGGTAGATCTTAAAAGCGATAATAATCTTTTGGATTCAATTACATGTTATACCATTGTATGCACATGTTAAAGAATTAAAAAACGATCTAATTGTGCTCCAATTGACTATTCTCCATGCGTATTATATAACAGGACGGCTGTTGTACAATTTAAAATAAATGATTTTCAACTTCCAAATTCCCTCACATCTGTCAGCAAGCACCTTTTAATAACAATTTACTTACAATTCATAAAAAGATGGTTAAGAATTAGTCGGTACTGTTTTCAAATAGATATATCGCTACACAGTCTAAGAGCAAAATATCGTTCCTCAAACTGAGGAGAACAGACATATATATGGTGTACGGGTCCGGAGTCGGACCATTGCCAGAGTGCTATTAAACTAACACACCCACAGGTTATGGCTTCTTACTCTGGCCTGTTTTTATATCGATACGTTGAACGATTGAAGGACCAATATATTCAAACTTGGAATCATAATTGTAGTCAAAATATGAAATTAACCTACTATGTAAATTTTAAGAAAACTTTGTAATGGAAAAATATTTATTTGCAATCGATGTAGGCATATTTTCTAAGTTTTTAGCAAGATTTCGCTGCTCTGCCCGTGATTTAATGATCGAAAAGGGTAGGCATTTTAATATTCCAAGAGAATTAAGACTTTGTGCCTAGTGTGAGGAAATGCTCGAGGATGAGTTTCACTTTCTCCTATTGTGCCCTCTCTATAGGGACTTGCGAGTAAAATATATAAATTTTATTTATACAAAAAAACATTTCTTTACAGTCTATATTTGATATCATGTCGTCACAAGATATGAATGTTATAAGAAACCTTGCTATGTTTGTATTTATGCTTTTCAGGAAAGGGACGCTTTTTTGGGTTGTGTCGTATAAAGAAACAGTATTCCAAATAAAATATGTCTTTATATCAGTTTGAAACAGTACTAAATTGTTAAAGGGGAAAACATGAATGTTCTCATTTATACATGTTCCTTAAAGTCTAACACAGTTTGTTAAATATTTATGGGACACTTAACTCACTCTTTAGAAATGTTATTATTTGTAATATGTTGTGTATGGGCCGTAGGCCTGAAATGCAATAAACGATCTGAATCTGTCAACTCTGGCAATATGGCTAAAAGAGATATAATTTCCACAGGTATGCAAATCTTGAACACTAGTATAGAAACAAATGTTGTATTATGTACGAATCAACGTTATTCCACAATCTAGAAGTTAGTCATTCATTTTTGAAACAAATCAAATGAAATATCGCAGAAAAGTGCATCCTGAAACGTGTGCCATTTTTGACCTGGATTCTTTGCCTCTTCTTTTCTTATAAAATTGAATGTGTGAACCTATCATTTAAAGTAGAAACTGCACTAACCAATTGAAACTTTCAGAGATAACATCGATGGTTATAAGACGGCAAAAGTAACTATGAAGTGTCTTATGAAATGACACGAAGCACACTAAGACAGACAAAACAACAGCCGTCTAGTCTAAAAATCATCAATCGTATGTAGTAAAAAGGTAACTATTAAATACCAAAGGGTGTAAATGATTCATTTCCCAAAAAAAATATGTTTTTCAATAGCACTTTACCAATTTGTTTTCTCTTCAGCCATATTTGGTAATCATGAATTATGCAGATATAACAAAATGATGTGGGAACCAAGATACTACCTAGCAATAGAACATATTCGCCAATACAAGATGTCAAGCATTTTTCATTCAGTAACGCTTTGCTATGATTACATAAACTTTCTCAATATACTTTGATTAATCAAACCCTACATTTCACAAGTAAAAGCTAAACTTAAGTTAGCCGTTCAACTTGAACAGTACTTGTTCATACTTATACAGAAAGCCATTTATGCAAACAACAACGACACTATTAACGCCTATGATAAGTACAACGAGACAAATTTTAATTGATAAGAAACTCATAAATTCATTTACCGGAAATGCAGTAAAATGGTCACATGCCCCTGTCAGACGTCAGCTAACAAAACAAAAAACCTCACGGGTCAATGCAAACTAACATGATAACCATTTCTGATCGCATTGATTGCATATGCACCGCTATGTTAACAAATGGTGCTTATTTCATCGGACTGAGACGCTACACCGGGCATGGTATTGGCACGCACAGTGATCTATCTGAGAACGATGATGCGGCATGGTTGCTGAAATAATTGATGGTTCTAATTGTCTTATTACCTTATCTTTTATTGCAAAAATAGTAACAGTTTATTGCAATATCATTTGACAGCTACTTCATGACAAGATTGTAAACGAAGAGCAAACAGTGTTAAAATGTGCATTTTTAAAACATCGTTCATTTTCAAAAGATGTAATTTTCTTTTGAAAATCAATACAAACTCTTCAGATCTTGAAGTAGACGACATGGTAGGTGGATTTGAAGTTATAACATTATCAAAAAGAAAATAAATTATTGATGACCATGTGTTATTTTCTTAATTCTGAAAACGTCATACATATCTTTATTATATAGTAAAAACGAAAGGGAAAATACCGGTGTGTAAATCTTCACCAGGAACCCACTTACATAATTCACAGTCTAATTAGGGGATGACAATTTGCACATACGTGTTAATGTTGCTTTCATCCAAAAAGGGGACCGCGCATATGTAGACGAAATATCAATGATTGATTGGCTTATTGAAATGAATATTTTAAGACAATCTTGAGTCACGCACTGTGGCCCGACTTGCAATCGGCCATTGAGCCTTGAATGCAGGCATTGTTCTACGGTGCACGTATTGTTTACCCGGCGTGTCATAAATACACCGCGAGTTTCTTTAGGTGCACTCGTCAAAACTCATGGTCGGTAATATATGTACCTCGAGGGTTCGGTACATGACAATAGTAAGTGCTTCCAAAACGTCATCCATTAAATGTTCGGTTTGTTTCATCGAGATTGACCGCCTTTCCATTTGGCTAGAGGACTGAACGTGAGATCCCAAATATCTCCCCAGACGTCAGTTCGAATCCTGTGAAGCAATACCGATGTATTTGAAGACCATACAAGTTGCAAATATGTTGGGTTAAGGATTGTCATACGAATGATAAGACTCAGTTATTTCCTCTTCTATTGATGCTTCAACAACATTTCAAATAGATATTTTTTCCATATAAAAAAAAGTTGATATCGAGGCGGGCATTGTAGTATAACTATAATTAACAGACAAATTATATTGTTCCATGCACATTTATCCTGTCACAAGTGTCATTTTGGGACCGAACACTAGGTGCCGTATAACATTTATGATATCCGGCACTAACCATATAACACATGCACGTGACGAATCATGACGTCATAAGAACGCCATGACGTCATGTTTCATTATCTACTTATTTTTTCCTTTTTTTCTCGTGTTTTATTTACATTTTGTTTGTTTGAAAGAATACATAAAGGTAACAGGATAAATAGAATAGATGGTTGGTGTCTTTGAATGGGTAAAGTTATCGGGCTCGGCTTCGGATTATTATCAGTTTCGCCTTCGGCTCACCGGATAATATTCCTAAGCCTTGCCCGATAACATTCCCAATTCACGACACCAACCATCTATTCTCTACAACTATCTCTGAAATCAGGTTCTTTTCCGTTAAAACAAAACAGCAAGTTTCCTTATTTAAAACCAAACGCTATATATGACTTTATTTGACCAGCGCTTCGAACGATGTATAATGTGTCTGCAATCAATACAGTGAATATTTATCAAGAAATCAATAAATATGAATCCCATAGGAATGAAAAAAGGAGAAGCAAAAAATATTAGAAATATTTACAAATATTGATCACAAGAACGGGTTTATGGAAAGTTCAGTAAGTTTGGCTAGCCGATAAATATTTAGGCACAAACTACATATCTGACCGTAAGGGTTATTTTAAATGCAAACTGACCACGACACATAACGTATGTTAAACGTTGTAAGCTTTCTGCGATTCCATAGTTTATTTTAGACAAACAGCAAGCCAAGATATCCCAGTCGGTTGCATGTCTCATATCTGAACTCAAGGCTCATTTTATATACATAGTGACCACAACACATAGCGTATGTTGAACAACGTAGTTTCCAGATATTCTGTAGCTTTCTTTAGACTAACTCCAGGCCTAAATAACTCAGTCGGTAGCGTTTCCAACTTAGAAGAACAAGGGTCTTGAGTTTGAAAATCATACTGGCTGAAAGGCAAATAATTGCGTCAATGTGCACATCTCATTTGTAATCGTCTTTTATAATCGATTTTCACGAAGCGAAGCAGACGACGGCTTAAGGAGGAGTATGAGTAAATGCTGTTAAATAAATACCAGGTTATGTTCACTCTTCGCAGCGATTTGTCTGGAATACGGCTGAAATTGGCACAAAACACCAATCACAGGCGGGGAATCACGTGACCAATGCTAACGACAGTATGTTCGAACAAGATGACTAATGACAGAACAGGCAATTTTTCAATCTACTTTTGCTATTAATAGCCACGGCGTGTACCCCGCAAAAGTAGGTGAAAAAATAAAAAATCCGCGTGTCGCTGCCATCTTGTTCGAACATAAGATCATTAATATTGGTCACGTGATTCCCGTCTGAACCAAAGCAATTGGACTTATCCAAAAGGCTTTGAAATATGCAATCAGAGAAAGAAGAGTTAAACAGTCGGACAATTCGTCCAAAACAATCGATGCTTTTGGATGAAAACATTTCTTTGCTAGAAGGTAAATTTAACCATAGTATCGCCTGAGAATAGGGTTTGGACATTTAAAGAATGTTTAAAAATCTAGAGAATGAATAGTTGACAAAGACAGTAGTAAACCAAATAAACTGAAATACCTAGTAATTTAGGTTACCAAATCCCCCATTGAAATACTTTTTGATTCTGATATCGCTTTTACTCAATACATCTATTATACACTAAAGCATTGTACTCAAAACCAAATGTGTTTTTCTTTAATGTTCCTGTTTAATCTTCCTGTTTGGGTATACCAAGTGCATATAGATTGTTATATGTCCGTAATGCTCTGTCGACCGGATAAATGAATTCTTACCGTTTGCCTTCTGTCTCCAGAAAGCAATATATCGTTGCGCGTGCTAATAAATAATTCTGATAACTATCTGCCTTTTTGATGAAAACTGTTAACGCAAATCCCTGCCGTGAATTTGCTGATGATTTATCCATTTTCGCTGTACATCGGTTGGATTATGTTGAAATTGGTTACCACCCCATAAAAGTTAATAGCGTTTTTACTACACTTTATATCATACCTCAAAGGGAATCTGGCCATAAAGATTCAGCTGTTTACAGGGGAACTTGTTAGCCCGCTTTATAGGTTCTTAATCCGATATTCATGAAAGTGCACCAGTTCATAATGACACGAGGTATGCGAAAGATTAACGAAATTGAGTTTCTCCTTCGTTTTCTTTGTCAACGTAATTTCTATCACTCTTCCTTTGGCGCAATATTAGAGAATAAGACTAGATTTATTAGAAGGGCTTTGGTTTTATTGAACTCTTTCAAAATCGTCATCATTATGTGTGTTATACCAACCTGGTCATTGACACTGCCAATTGGTTTTGCGTTTTCATACAAATATAATCAATATTTCTTAACAGGCCGTTAGCTGCTACCTAAAATTAATACAATAAATAAATGTGTGTTGGTGAGTTACCGGCCAAAACAAAGTGAACGTGACACGGCATTGTATCTAAGACTGGTATCACTGTGGATTGTGGCTTTCGGAATTGAAGTACAATTCACTTTAAAACAACTTATCTAGAACCGTCTTGAATTATTAAATAATACACCGTGTCTGTCAAATTCAAGAACAGTATCGTAAATTTAAAGGAAACAGATGATACCTTTTCGTTCAATACATACGATAAACAGAGAAACACGGCAGTTAGCATGCTTTAAAAACCTGATATGTCTGCTTCCGTGCCCGTAGGGAACTTTAAGTGTCTGCACGGAACTAAATATTGCTCCTTGGAGTGGGGTAGCGCAAGGAGCACCGTGTTTCATTGCGTATATTCACTTAAAAAAGTGGATTAACCTGGTAACACAAATTGTACAGGAGCAGACAGGTACAGACAATCGATCAGATGTTCTTGTATAGTACACTTTTCATTAGGGCTCAAATCAACTGAATTTGATGTCATCGGCGCGTCTTTAGGTTGTAACACATTCATCAACATAAGAGAACAATGCATACGGGGGTTTATGACAATATATAACACAAACGCAGTTTTAAACACATATTTCCATTTCATTAAATTTCATAACAACATAACTTGAATTCATTATAAATTACATAAAAAACTAATAAGAAATAACCAAAGGTGCGATTATTTGTAAGTCGACACATTCATAATCATCATGGTAATGGGCGCAAGTGAAACGTTTCATGAGAGTTTGTTCATTCTATAACAGATGAAATAATTGATATAACATAATAGTGAGCTAGTTGCACAAAACAAACTCTTATTTCAAATAATGCAACGATCTTTTTGTCACATTTGTCTCGCTTGTTTCCCAATGTCCAAAGAATAATTGCTACCAATCAGTTATTTTCTATCAATTTATGTGAAAATTCCAAAACTGATTTTGTTCTATATGTATTTCTTCTTACAGAATTAATTTGCCGAAGCATTTTATCACATATGGTTAAGTAAATAGTCCATGCAAAATGTAAAAAGCCATATCTTTCAAATCGGCTAAGGGTAGAAATAAATTTCGATCGACATCTACCGTTGAAATGCAGCTTAATGTGTGATAATACTTAACTGAATAAACCCATTAGGTGACGAACTTACGTGTACAAATCTAATACAAATTATGTAACACATACATGATTCAAAAATAGAATAAAGTGATAACACAATAGCGTTTAAAGACGGCTGTTGTATTTTTGTGTGTCTAGCTCTTTCGCAATTCATGTTCGATCACTGGGAATATGATCCAATTGATAGTTTTGTGGATATGAGACGGAATGAGGCATTTCTAAAGTCTTAATAGAAATATACAAGAAATAGAAAAAAGTAAGTTAGAATAATACATCTTTGAAAATTTGGTCTTTCTATGAATGCAATACTCAAGTTAAAGTTAAGCTTTGCTGAAATCTTGCAATCATGCTTGCGGTCTTGATATTCCATACCAAGTCAAGGGCAGCTAGTTGAGATATCAGCATAAAAGGTGCTTTCACTGATGAAAATTTACCAAACACGTAGATGAACAGTGTCATACACCGTTTGAAGAACACAATTTTCCAAGGATCAAGCTATACATGACCGTTTATAATATTTTTCGTCAATCTTTGCTCCAAAACCATAAGTCTTGACACGACATAGTCTCCTTCCAGACATGGTGTTTATTGTCATTCCTAAATATCAAACAAGTCTTGAAATTCAATGTTTTGATTCAAATAAGTTGACACGAAATGTAACCAAGGATGTCATGCTTTCCAAACTGTCTTTAGGAAATTTAATCAAATCATGTTAATAGATGCAATAACATCTGGAATCCGAGACTATCGGACCGAAATTGTTTATTGATATCTTGGTGCAAGACTAAAGTAAATTCTTCATATCAGTCAAGAATTTAATAAGGTATTTCACCTAGTCTTCACTATCTTGTAGATCGTTATCAAGAGCAATTTAGAAATCACAATTATATTTAATTTATCTTAATTATTCAGTAACCAAAGATGTTATCGGCTTCAATTTAATAATTTAGCATATTGCATCAAGTGATATCGATCAAAAGTCAGCATGTCGTGCTACATTTTAAAAGGAAGGGTAATGACAGCATGTTGGTTTGAGAACTGGCAACCTTTACAGGGATATTGTAAATCCCAAGATTTCCGAGAATTTATGTTTTCTCAAAGCCTAATGCTAATAAATCATTGTGAGATTATAGTTTAGTAGTAGTAATTTGTTTAAGTTATCCATTTCCTTGGTTAATACGTATCATCAGAGTCTTATAAATTCATTATAAAAGTAGTAGGAATATCTGCCAATACAACAACGATCACCGATGTATTGATGTCATATTTACTTTTATAATATTTTATGCACACATAAAATAATTTATGGAATGGAAAAGCTTGTTCGGTTAAATAATAGCTACTACTACTAAATGGAGTAAACTTGTTTTTATTAATCTGACCAATGACGTTCTTGTTTACTATAATCTGACCAATGAGAAGGAAGCGTGTGACTATGCCGCTTTGAGCAAACCACAAGCCTCCTTCTTTGGTTAACTGCGTAGTTAAATTCAGCAAAATTCAGCGTAGCTAAATATATATATTCTCTGCTTAATTGTATCACTATAAAGGTGAGCGTTGCGTGTTTTACATAGTTTATTAACTGTTTTACCTAGTAGGATCCATCCCTATTGTGGCGACCGTCTAGTGACAGTTCTTTTAGAGTTTTCAACGTTGGACATTGTTTGTGTTTACAAAAAAGAAAGATGGCCGCGCCCATTAAGATACAGATCTTCGGTCATTCCTTTGTATCTCGACTGCGTTTGTTTATTCGTGATGAGGAAAACCTTCGCTACGATCTCGGACTGCATAATTTTCCGTTGGTGCAATACTCTGGATATCCTGGGGCGAACGTGAATCGTTTGATATCGAATCTGGAAGTGGTGAAAGACTTTGGACCAGACATTCTTGTGGTGCTTGTGGGTACGAACGATTTATACAAACCCGACATCACCATTGAGGACGTCGCTTCAGGCATTTGTCAGTTGGTCCATAAAGCCTTGTTGGAATTATCCGTGACTCGAGTGATTGTTGGTCAAGTGTTGCATCGTTGCGAGCCGAGTAAACCAACACGGTTCCCAGTTGACATTGATTGGTTCAATGAACGTGTGGACAGGCTAAATGTGCGTCTCGATACCTTGTTGAAATCAAGATTTCCAGGAAAGTCCCACTTATGGAGGATGAAAGGATTCTGGTCAGCCGAAACAAAGAGACGAAATTTCTGTGCGGACGGTTGTCATCTGTCTAGGGATGGACAGTTTAAGTTGCTATCAAATCTCCGGGCAGCTTCTGTTGCAGCAATATGCTCAACCATCATATAAACCAGTTAAGTTGGTTCATTTACTTCAATCATTATTTAAGTATTTCATTTTTTATCTAAAATTGACTTCTTGCTCCACCAAAGCCGACCGACAGGGTTCTAGCCCTGCTTATGTAGGGTCGATTCAGTGAATATCCCAAACTGAACAGTGCGATGTATTAAGGAATTCGTAGGGTCAATGCGGTGCATGTCCCAAGCTACGCTGTGCGTACGTTCCTTTGAATTAATTCCTGCAGTGCATGTCCCACATTATGCAGTGCTTATTATTATTAATTTTTTTTTTTTTCATTTTTGATAGAACATATTTGTGGGTACAGTGCAGTGCATGTCCCACATTATGGAGTTGACTATACTTTATAGGGCCAATGCAGTGCATGTCCCTCATTACGCAATGCGTATTTTTCTATGACATACTTTGCGGGGCCAACGCAGTGCATGTCCCTCATTATGCAGGGCATTATGACATATTTGGTGGGGTCATTGCAGTGCATATCCCTCATTACGCAGTGCGTATTTCTCTATGATATTTCCTTGGATCATTGCAGTGCATTTCCCTCATTACGCAGTGCGTATTTTTCTATGACAGATTTCGTGGGGTCAGTGCAGTGCATGTCCCTCATTACGCAGTGCGTATTTTTCTATGATATTTCCTTGGGTCATTGCAGTGCATTTCCCTCATTACGCAGTGCGTATTTTTCTATGACAGATTTCGTGGGGTCAGTGCAGTGCATGTCCCTCATTACGCAGTGCGTATTTTTCTATGAGCATATTTGTGGATATTGTGCAGTGCACATCCCCGATTTACATGTGTAAATACAATAAGCACAGGTCAATGCAGAGCATGACCAGAATGACACAGTGAGTATAGTAAAAGAAATATTTTGGTTCGAGCATGTCCGATCCATGTTAATATGAATCTTTATTTAAGGTCAAATAGTTATTGTTTTATTTGTGTGCAGTCTGTATATCATGATTGCTCATACTGTTGTGTCTTTATAAGCTGTGCAATATGTTGTGAAGGTCATGCAGTGCTTGGCCTATACAATCATGGTGAAAATTGTCATTAACGATACTCATTTATATAGCAGTACTTTCCCCCTTTATAAGGAAGGGTGATATTTGTTAAGTGTATAGGTATGGCGAAATAGTCTGCTGTAAAAGCCCTTCATACAGACCCTTTTGCGTCTTTCTGTTTGTAAAATAGAACGGACCGGTACCTACATGTTGGTCGGTTTATTTCAGATGAAAAGAAAATCTGTTGGCCCGACTAAAGCTTCCACTCGGACACGGGCAAAGAAAACCCGAACAACTCGAATTAATGAAGATGTTGGGAACCATCCATCGACATCTGGAAAGAAAGCCCAAACACCTCGAATTGATGAAGATGTTGGGAACCATCCATCGACATCTGGAAGTTCTTCAAATAGTGTTGTGATTTCAATGCACCATTCGGACACTGACGAAGACCAACAAGACTCCAACAACCAACGGTCAATTTTGACTCTGAATCGCTCAAGGACACAAACTGTCTCCATTAACCCCGAAGAGAGCATGCGCAATCGGTTTCCCAGTCAACATTATGAGTCCTCAAGCTCGGACTCTGAGGGCGATGTCCCGGAGACTTCTCACTCAACGAAAATTACAGGTAATGGCACACCCTCTGCAGTTGCAGAACCAATCAGCTCGCCAATCATGGCTCAAATATCTAAAAGGATAAGGAAACAAATTTGGGCAAATGAATTCATTGATTTAGCTTGTCTCCTTCCCCACACGATTAATTCAAACTTAAATAACCCTCCAACATTTTCTTTGCAAATGGATGGTAATTCTCAGATTTCTTTAACACCTTCCCATAAGTCCAGGAAAATTACTACTATTGATACTTGGACAACTGCCTTTATGAGGTTTGTAGCCGTATATGCTACAAAATATCCGCTAGAAACACCCCAGCTCATGAAATATGGGGAAATCGTCCGTGACATAGCGTCAAGGAAACAGGGCCTTTCCTTCATGTTCTACGACACCAATTTTCGTAAAGCAAGGGAGACTACTCTCTTACCATGGGACAGACTTCATACTGAATATTGGTTAATGGCCTGCACTGCTTTCAACAATAACACCTCATCTAATCAGCCCTTTCCACCCTCTCGGGCCTTTAACAAGGCCCACTCCTACAAGTCCAAAAGATTCTTGGAAAATACTTGCTGGGGCTACAATAGGCCCACAGGATGTAAGACTGTCCGCTGCTCCCTCCCCCATGTGTGTGGATACTGTAAAGGTCAACACACTGCAGCAAACTGTTCCCTATCAAAAAAGGAACAATTCCCTCGGGGGCCTTCCACTTCATCCTTCAACAGCCCACACCAAAAAAGCAGTAAAACTGTCGGTCACTCCGGTTAATATTTCCAAACTAGCTCCCTTTTTGGAAGGGTACAATATGGGTCAATACTTAATTCAAGGGTTTACTAATGGTTTCAAATTAGGTTATAATGGTCCTCGAATTAACACTTCATGTCCAAATCTCAAATCATGCATGGAAGACCAGGAAATGGTTAAAAGAAAACTGCAAAAAGAGCTTGATGCTGGTCGGATAAAGGGTCCATTTCCTACCAAGCCTTTTCCTATCCTGCGCATTAGTCCAATTGGCCTGGTTCCTAAAAAAGAACCTAACCAATTTCGCATGATACACCATTTAAGTTATCCTGATGGGAATTCGGTCAATTCTTACATAGACAAAAACTTGTCGTCGGTGTCGTATGCTTCGTTTGATGATGCAATTCAATTGGTTTTGGAATTGGGTCGAGGCACTTTGCTGAGCAAAACGGATATAGAATCAGCTTTTCGAATCATCCCAATCCACTGTCAAGATCATGACTTGCTGGGTTTCAAATTCAAAGGGGAATTCTACTATGACGTGTGCCTTCCGATGGGTGCAGCCTCGGCCCCAGCAATTTTCGAACGTTTTAGCACCGCGATTCAATTCATCTGCAACACGCAGCTTGGCATTAAACATATGATTCATATTTTAGATGATTTCCTTATTTTGGGCCCACCTAACTCGGTCATATGTCAAAAAGGTCTTGAGATATTCATAGAGTTCTGTAATTATGTGGGTGTACCAATTAAATCGGAAAAAACAGAAAATGCAACAACATGTCTTACCTTTATGGGTTTAGAATTAGATACAATCAAAATGGAAGCGCGGTTACCTAACGAAAAATTGCAAAAACTTCGAGTTCTTCTCTCGTCTGTCAAACGCACAATTAAACTGGTAGACCTTCAATCACTGTTAGGTTATCTTAATTTTTGCTGCCAGGTAGTTCGCCCAGGCAGAGCTTTTCTTCGGAGGCTAACTGACCTTACTGCCAATGTGGTAAACCCGAAACATTATATCACTCTGACAAGGGAACACAGGAAAGACATTGCCGCATGGTCCTTTTTCGCAAACAAATTCAATGGAAAAACGTTGCTTGTTGAGAAACGTTGGTTAGAAGCCGATTTTCTCCATTTGCACACAGATGCATCAGGGACACATGGTTTTGGTGCAATTTTCTTGTCACACTGGTTTTTTGGAGCTTGGTCAGTTCAGTTAAAAACTAGGTGTATCACCTTCAAAGAACTCTTCCCAATTGTTCTGGCTTTGGAGATTTGGGGAGAGCAACTTACAAATAAATGCATTGTTCTGCACACTGACAATATGGCAGTAATGCATATCATAAACCGTCAGACCTCAAAAATACCGATTATAATGCATTTAGTACGTAGACTGGTTGTGGCCTGCATGACTCATAACATTTTGGTACGCTCAGAACATGTTGAGGGCAAACGTAACATTTTACCCGATCTCCTTTCTCGCCTGCAGGTTGCAAAGTTCCGTCAACTGGCAAAAGACATGGATGTAGAAGCTACACCAGTTCCTCCACACCTAATACTCGTTCCTTGAATTATTGTGTTTTCAATTTGTTAAATAACTCACTGGCACCTTCGACATTTGTAAGCTACAAGAATGCATGGAAACAATACATGGCATTTCATAATCTTTACTATTCAAATGAAAAAGTGCTACCTGTATCGGTATCTCGTTTGAGTCAATTTATAGTTTCATGTCAACATCGTGGCTTACAAGCTTCTACAATAACATCTTTTGTGTCTGCAATAGCCTACATCCACAAGATACAAAACTTGACAAATCCGTCTGAGGCTTTTGTTGTAAAAAAGCTTCTGCATGGCCTCCGCCGGGGTCAAACAGGAGACAAACGACTGCCTTTTACCTCTTGCCATCTTGAAAAAATCATTGGCGCGCTACGTGCAGAGTGTCCCTCTGACTACGACATCACCTTGTATACATCCATGATTCTTGTGGCATTCTTTGGCCTCTTCAGAGTGGGAGAGATAGCTTTATCAAAATTGGGGCATAGAAATTTACTGCAAAAATCTTCAGTGCAAATTAACTCGTATCGGTCCAAAGTTACTGACATAATAATCGAAATGAAAAATTACAAACATTCTGCAGGGCGGTCAGCTTTGATTCCTTTAAAACATCAGCCGCGAAAGCTTCTTTGTCCAGTCAGGGCTTTAGTAAAATATTTTAAGCTGTCATCTACCAATGTGGGTCCTTTATTTCAACATCAATCAGGTAATCCTGTTACTACTTCAGATTTTCGCATTATCCTGCGTAAATGCGTAGTAAGGTGTAATCTGGATCCCATGAATTTCACAGCACATTCCTTACGCATAGGGGGAGCCACTCATGCTCACATGTGTGACATGCCAGTGGATCACATTCAGCGACTTGGTCGCTGGAAATCTAATGCATATCTAAAGTACATTCGCCCTCGTCCTATGCCTCTCCCAAACTGAAACCAGAAACATACACAATTCCAAGCCTCTTTCCTATATGGGTGTGCCATTTCCTGCTGTTATAAATATTGCATATGTTACATTTGTTATTCATATCCTACTGTTATAAAAGAGGGGACTGTTTGTCATCCATCTATTTTGTTGTTATATATATCCCTACCGTGACAAAGCGGAGGAATTATTTCTTACAGAAATATACTTGTATTCAAGACCTTAAAGTATGTCAGGATTTCCCTACTGTGATAAAGCAGAGGGCAGTCTTGGTGTGCTTGGAAAAGTTGTTAAAGCATATTATGTGGAAGGTGTTTCATCTACTGCAATGAATGATTCTTCAGTCAATTGGAAGCACATCTCCTGTGATCACGATGCTTTACCAGATTGCAATAATGTCTGATCATGATACACTGTCTTGAGCAAGACAGTAATTTAGGTAATCTGAATTCCTGTCACTAGTTGTATCTACTGTGACAAAGCAGAGATCCAATGATTGATTAGGATTAGGTATTTAGATTGTGTAGTCTTTAAACTTGATCATATTTTGTACAACTTTGCTTTAGAGTATTGTTTATTGGTATAGTTCATTTATGCTAAGTTTGATTCTATTGTTATCACCTCCAATTAGATGCATATACTGTCTGTTTCACAGTAATAACTCTGGAATACAACAAATGCTAATGTTTGTGAGAAAGTTATTCCTAGATTGATGGGGTGTCTTTTCCTATCAATACAAGATGACATTTCTGCACAAGTACTCTAATTCAATATTTTTATCTTTTTAAGATTGATTTTGTTTGTTAGAAATTGCATGACTAGTTATAGTTAGTTTCTTTTTTCTTCTTGCATTTCTTTAACAGCTCCTTGTGGATGCTGGAAATAGTAACAATTTTTGAAGGAAATATTTCGCTCCACAAGCTTTAGACAGTCCTTACTGTGCGGCGGTGTACTCCGTACGTTTGGCGGTTTGTTTGGCCACCCAGTCAGTAGAAGTGTAAATTTAGTTGAGTTGTCTTTACGACACTCTTACAAGTGAATATGATTTTGTTCTGAGATAACACTCTTAAGAAGTGTAATATTTGTTATGACATTTTGCAATAAATGTCCTTATTCACTCAACACTGTATTATGGTTTTAATTCACTTCTTCCTGCCCTGTCCTGGCTTGTGGATGAATTATTTGAACATTCAATAAATAATATTTTATGCACACATAAAATAATTTATGGAATGGAAAAGCTTGTTCGGTTAAATAATAGCTACTACTACTAAATGGAGTAAACTTGTTTTTATTAATCTGACCAATGACGTTCTTGTTTACTAAAATCTGACCAATGAGAAGGAAGCGTGTGACTATGCCGCTTTTAGCAAACCACAAGCCTCCTTCTTTGGTTAACTGCGTAGTTAAATTCAGCAAAATTCAGCGTAGCTAAATATATACCACCTCCTCCCATTCCATCCTCCTTTATTGAGGTTGAGTCTGCTATTCCTGTTAGGTACAACTCTTAGAACATCTTTATGTAAATTGATCTTTGCATGGTTTGCCTGAGGTGGCGGTTTGTTTGGCCACCCAGTCAGTAGAAGTGTAAATTTAGTTGAGTTGTCTTTACGACACTCTTACAAGTGAATATGATTTTGTTCTGAGATAACACTCTTAAGAAGTGTAATATTTGTTATGACATTTTGCAATAAATGTCCTTATTCACTCCAGTAGAAGTGTAAATTTAGTTGAGTTGTCTTTACGACACTCTTACAAGTGAATATGATTTTGTTCTGAGATAACACTCTTAAGAAGTGTAATATTTGTTATGACATTTTGCAATAAATGTCCTTATTCACTCAACACTGTATTATGGTTTTAATTCACTTCTTCCTGTCCTGTCCTGGCTTGTGGATGAATTATTTGAACATTCAATAAATATCGAAAGTTTATTCCTAAATATCTCTAGATTTCAACGAGGATATTCTTATTAAAAATAAAAGGTAATAAGATAAATTAAAATAACCATCTTAATGTCCTAACGTTAAAAATATACCAAAACAAATCATCGTTTTACGTCTATTCAAACATGGGAATAACAACCAGTCCGTAGACGGTTTCTTTATAGACATCGAAACTGAATATCCTATATGTCGATGCTGTGTTAGGTAGATTTGCTAACATTGTTCGCAATTTCTAATGAAAGTGATGCCAAGAAAAATGTCCGGAAAGAACATTAATGATAATAAATAACAATGGGATTATATAGGCTAAAAGATCAATGAGCGATGATAAAAAAAATGAGAGTCATTGATATTCTAAATTCGATATTGAATTGTCTAAATAGAAATTTTGAGCTAGAAATAATAATTCTCTCAAGCAGAATAGCTTTACCTCATTCATTCTACAAACTCATAATTTCACCAAGTAGTAAAATTATAAAGGGAAGCCAAGCATCACAGTTGCTTATGGTCTTACCTTTTAGATAAGAAAACTA
Source organism: Cerastoderma edule (assembly GCA_947846245.1). Taxonomy (NCBI): domain Eukaryota; kingdom Metazoa; phylum Mollusca; class Bivalvia; order Cardiida; family Cardiidae; genus Cerastoderma; species Cerastoderma edule. The sequence continues at coordinate 22,904,355 of OX401409.1, read as the reverse complement.
ATAATTGAGAGAAGCGTTCTGATCAACCGTAGTCAATTCTAATTAACTGTTAAAGCGAGTGTTAGTGTATTCGGATACTTAGATGCCCTTAAAAGAATTATTGAAACCATTGGGCTTTGTTATCCCTTTCTTTTGTCCTAATTTCAGATCAATATTAATTCCCTTCTTCCCTTCAGTGGAATTTCAGTACTACCAGCTATTTATTTTCTTGCAACAAGAGAATCGCTCTTATAAATAGTATCACATACGTGTGAAGTAATTAATACATTGTCTAGAGACCTGTTACGAATCCGAACATGAAATGTTTGTCGTAAAGCAAATTTGTTGTATGTACGATTTACCTAATTAGTCAATGTATTTCCATCTCCTAATATATGGTGGAATAAGGCGGTCTGTACAAGAACTTAGACTTTAATTTTCAAAAGAAAAAATAAAATTGAACATGGTATTCACCATATTCCATTTACCCACTTAATGCTTCTTCCATTATATACGCTTAAGTAAACGAATTAATTTGTACCATCCTATTTCTAAAACAAATTTCCAATTAATTCCAAAATCCACATTAATTTTCTGTAGTTGGTTAAAATCCAGACAATGAAATCAGTCTTCAGATGGATAACCGGGATAAAGTACACATTGATTTATTCGATGGTTTGATATCCCGGCTGTTGATATCCCGGGAAATCATTAAACATTGAACTAAAATCGTTAAAAGGGGTGTTGTATGCGTTATGTACATTATTAAAATGGTCGAAACTGCCGTTACCACCTTCCGCCATATTGGGACCATGCTGCGCAAGCGCAGAAGCCACATAATTCTGTTGCGGTAGCAATGCAGATGTGATTGTTCGATTGGCAGGCCCGCTATATCCGGGCCCGTAATTACCGTCGAAATAAACACCGTTCTGATAGGCAGTTAACTGTCCCGAATTGAAAGAACCTTGTTTTAATTGAGGGTTATTGTTTCCGTAGTCCTGCATCGACATAGGTCTATTTGGGGTCGGGCTATCACTTTGCACGCCGTTATTGTACCCTGAATAGCCCCGTGAATGTTGATAAGTGTTTGAATTCGCGTCGAAAATAGACGGATAATGGTACTGGGCGTTAAAATCGCCAGTTTTATAGGCGACTTCACCCCGAGAACTAGTTTGCATCGCATATGGATGACGCTTTTGTTGCTGAGCTAATGGGTTAAGTTTTTCCATTGGCGATAACTGATTAGATTTGTGACCAGAAACTTGTCGCTGTCCGTAGCCCGTCTGAAAATTATCCTTTGAAGACCGTGTGGGCTGGCCACCCCCGGGGAATAACTGTGTGTAATCATCCACAAGGCCGTACTGTCCATTGGCAGGGCCAGGCAGAGAATACTGATGCTGGTCACTAGGGAAATCCGCCGGATAAAAGCTATCACTTGAATTCGGTCGTGTCTCACGGGGCGAGAAACTTTGTTTCGCTCGAGATGCACGCTGATTAGGGCCGCTTTCGCCCAATTCGTGACTTCTGTTGTTCCCCTGTTGGAAACTGCAGACCATGCCCTGCGGTGCAGCCTGGTGATTTCCCGCCATTTGCTGTTGGAAGTCAGATTGCGAAGTGGGCCCGCTAAGCGATGTCAACGTTTTATCCGCGGGTCTTTCGATCGATTCCGTATTGAGAGGATTGTGGTTGTCAATTGAATGCTGATTGTTCTCCGTTTCAGACCCACATTTAAGTCTCACAGACGGCGAGGAAGGGGAGGAGCCTAGTTTCGGTGACGTCATATGTGGTGATGTCATTTGCGGCGGTGACGTCATATGAGGCGATAACTGGGACAAAAGCGACTGACTTTGAGCGGACCGGCCTGAGCCGGGAGATTGATTGTCATCGTTTGACGTCACAGAGTTATTTGCGCTTCTTCCGGTCTCGTGACCGTCACCTTTGTCGGGTCGTTTTGGTTGTTCAGCGTATGATATACGGTCGGTGTCCAGTTGAAAGACGCTGTGATCTTCGTCGGTCTTCAGATGGTCCAGGCTAGAGTGGGTGTTGTAATCATCGCCTTGTAAGGTGGAGGAGTCCTTGTCGAAGTCCATATTGTCGCTCTCAAACGAATGCGGACTGCCTGGGTTCGAGTCACATGACCCCAGCCTCGCTTCCGTCTTCTGTCGTTGTACCTGCAACAAGAAAGTACAGAACATAAAATATATCATCATGAATCAATGAAAATACTTTTGGAAATACATGGCTAATTACTCTGTTTTCTTATTGAGATATGATTTAAAAAAAACAATATGATCTGTCATTTATCTTATATATATTAAAAGAAATAAAAACGACACATTTTATCCATGATCCAGATTTTCCATATTAGAATCTTGCTAAGCCTAACATCGTTTATGAGATAAACTTATTTGCTTATATTTATTTATTTAATATCCAAAAACTCGTTTTCATTTGGAAAAGTGTTTCGATTTATAAACTTGCAATACATGTAGCTATCAGTAAATGTTTTGTTATTAATAAAGTATTTCCATTAGCTCCTTAACCCATGCTTTCTGTTTCAAGTCTAACGTTTTAAAATATTTACTTTGTACAGTTATAACACAATTAATAGTTTTTACAATACATTTTTCATAATTGTCTTTGATTCTTTTGTTATGTCTTACTGGATATACTTTTACACTAGGCGTTTTATGAGAAGGTGAATGCACTAAGAGTCAAGAGCCCAAGTATATTCATCCAATATCTAAAGAACACGCCCAATATTGTAATATCAGCAAAGAATGTATCTCACATATACGTACGTTCACGAGCCAAGTCAGAAACACAGACTGAATTAGCTGAATTAATGGAAACAGGGTTATGTTTTCTGCAATAATGACTCATTACGATTGTAAAAGTAACGTTAGTTCGAGGAATCAATTGAAGATTCTATACGAACAGGGATTGATATTGTAGAAGCATATATAAGCTTAGAATGTTACTTCGTGGAAAAAGTCTAAAAATACCGCATTGTATTCGGACGGGATAACATTCAAATATAAAGCTCTCTATTTTGCTTATTGTTCTTAAATTGCAATTAAATTGAAGTAGATGAATACAATAGGCACCAGCCGGGTAAGTTCCTTCCTGGTACAATATGGTTTATCCTACCCTTAACGAATAGGAGTCTGTAACTAGCCCAGAATAAAAAACAACAATATAATAAATTTTCAATGTGATTTTGTTAAGAGACTATTATGAAAAATGGAGGAATTGATCATATTGAGTTAGTTCTCTCTTTATCATAGTCTGTCAAGTAGTGTGTTGCTTCGTAATCGTTAACGCGTGTATTTTTTATGTAAACGAGGGACCTTTGTTTTGTATCGTTTATAATCTAATCATAAGACCATGTCGACATCAGCTCTGTAAATTTTCGGTCTTTTAATTCCTCTGCTTCTGCCGCCGTTACTTATCATTCTCATGATAATTCTAGGCAGAGACCGCCTTAAATTAAAACACATGCTGACAAACCAATTTCGGTATAGTTTCGAATAGAAAAATAGGATTTGTCATTTAGTGTTTGTACAATGAGTCCTTAATAGTGAAATCTGAATGTCATGCTTTGTTCTGTTTTGCCAAGAACAGCTGGAAAGACAATCACTTGTATACATTTGGCGTAATAAATGAAACGGCCTTTGGTATGAATATAGCCTTATGTTAGATGCAAATACTCTTATCATACGTAAGGTTGCAAAAGTTGTATCTGTTATCATTCATTTTAAAAAATCACTACAAATTGTAAGGAAGTAGAATGTATTAATGGTTTATATTTAAATCTCAGTTACCAACTCTCCCAAATATTTTCTATTTAGATGTATAACCAACAGTACTGGTCGATACTGTTGAAAAGACACGACAAAAGCCAATACTGCCTAAACACAGTCTCCTATGCAGAACCCATGTATTCAAAGTTAGGCGTGCTATTGCTTCCATAGAAGTGATAATCTTCCAATGTTTTTATGCTATGCAAATGAAAATAAAACAAAGATAAAAATGAATGAAACAACAAGAGATGTGACAGAATTAATGCCTTCAGATCTGTTGTTTTGTTTTAACTTCTTACACATGTATGGGCCGGTGGCGTTATCTTTAAATGACACTTAAGCCAAATATAATTGAAACGAAACTAGGTATACATGTTTAGCAATGTCTCCTCTAATCATTCCTCGGAAGACCGGCCCGTGTTACAATAACGAGCCAGCAACAGATATTTCAATATCCAATCATCGCTTGATAAGTAAGATGAATTCCTAGTGTAGCTTTTAAAACTTCTCGCCAAATGCAAATATTAGGTTGAGGTTCACGTCATCATTTTATCTTTCTTTTTTCCTTTTTTTTTTAAATTTGTATCGGATTCAAAATGCATTTAGGGCCAATGGGTTGAAGGCGGTTGTCTTAAGACTGGGTCATGTATAATAGCTGTCTAGTTTTTAACTCGTTTTTGGTTGTTCGTTTTGTTTCAGGATTTCGCTTTAATGTAGAGGGCCTGGGAGAATACTACCGGTATTGTGTTTCATATCACCAGGATCTAACTGGGTCGAAAAACTTCGGGAATATTAGATATTTCGACGTGTTTAGCCCAATACATCATACATGCTGGAGATAGATGTGAAGATGCTTTTACATTATGATGATTATAAATTGATTTCAATGTTAGTGAACTACAAAGAGTTTGGTAAAAAAGGAAAGGCATTCCCCGCAAATTGAAATATTGATATATATCCAAAATATGTGTTATTTTCCCGTTTTTATATTCTTTGTAGTATCGTAGGAAATAAACAAATCATCACAAACTAGCCTTCGCGAATAAAATATATGCTGATCGCCGTAGGGATAATTAGGTTCGAAACAATATTTGTTTTTGAGAAAATCATATTGCTCTGATATTGGTCAGACATGCTTTAAAACTAAAAGGTCTTCGTTTTATAAAATGGATCTATATAGAGAATCAATAGCCGAAAATGGAACAAATCCATTTCGCAGATGGAGGTAAAGATCCAACCGGAAAAGCATACTAGACGCAAATGGATCAGTTGATTTTGTGGTGAATCTGATCAATTATTCCAAATATCAATTCTTGTATCGTATCAATTGCTGGTGCCTTTCGAAGTTTTCAAGAATCGTAAAAATAATGGAAACCCCCTGCTGAAATCTAGACAAATGAAATAATGGAAATGAAATTAATGTAAAAATGTCTATGGTATTTTCGAAATTGATCCATGCTGTATTCAAATAACAGATGTACAGAGAGGAAACCCGGCCGTTCGATGCGTGTTTTCCCTTTTTTTTCTTTTTCTTTTACTCGAACCGCTCCTAATAATCTTTTAGACAATCTACACATTCTGTTCGTTCATGTCAGGATCACGAAGAGGGAGAGTAACTTTGGGTCCAAACGAACGAGTATTGTCAGGGAATATTACGAGAGAATGTAATCATGCCCAATCAGTTCGACGGAGCTTCATGATTTGTAACGGCCGTACGGAAATATTTAGATTAAACGAAACAAAATCTCAATAAATTGGAAATAAACTTAATCGGGCTAGGGGTTAAAGAACTTTTAGAAGGCATGTTGCATTGTGGAGTACTTTACAGTGTATTCTTTGCTTTTAATCGATTCTGATTGATTTCCAGAGTGCAAATTTTGTCATTACTCTTATTATTATTAGTATTATACACCATATTTATATAGCACTCTTATCATGATAAGACATATGTTCAAAAGTGCTTTACAAGACAATGAAAGCACATACATGTACTTATGCATAAAAAAGAGGCATGACCTAAGATACAAAAAATGTAACATTAAAACCATATACAAGGTATTCTAAAATATAAAACCTAAAAAATAAACAAGTACAATGTTAAAACATACACGTGCTTAAAAGTATCATCAGTATAATTGTTCATCGACGTAGTATAAGTAATTGACACACATTGACACACTCTTTTGGACAGTTAGAATAGATGCTTCACCCCATCATTTATAATCTAAATATAGGACAATGGCTCTGTAATGATGGAAACCTCTTATGCATTTTTGTTTCATCAATGGTATTATACAATTTAGATATTCGTGTAGGGATCTTTCGGGGTTATTTGTAGATAGGAATTCAAAACAAATACTGCCAAAACCTAGTTAGAAAATCCCAAATTCAATTTATCATATTTTTAAAACAATATTATGTTATGAGAAAACTACTTGTACCTTAGAATCCAAGTTGTTAGAGCTTAAAATAATACGCTATTAGAATCTTTGATAATATATGGTAATGAAATTAACTTCAGCAATTAAAAATAATTGACGTTCATGAAATGCAAGTAGTTTTTTTTTTTCTTCTTGTATGACATTTTAACTTTTACTAATTTTATATCTTTTATTTGATTAGATTTTGACTAATGACGAATACACTTCTTCTAGAACTATTCTTCTAGAATCACCTACATACATGCAATAATAATCAGCATTTAGAATATTAAAAAGACAACACCAATATAAATTTTATAGATTACATTAATAAGCATTTTGAATTTCACAAGTTTAGGATATTATGGCGAGCTAAATAAACTTGTAAATAGTTCCCTCCAAATGTTTCCTGCATATAACAAGGAATTCACCCCCGCTTTAGAAATGTCAGGAAATCTCATTACATATTTTCCAGAACTTGGACTGACGGATGCTTGACAAGGTTGTCTATTTCATGTCACGAACGTAATCCGGCAGAGTTTAAACATGTCAGTTATTCCGTCCATGTTTATTTGAACGCAAGGCAACAGAGTACCAACTCGTAAAAGGGTTTGTATTAACATTTTACTGATGTGAATTATTGCTTTTTCTTTCGGAATTATGGTTTTCTATTCCTATGCATAATGATAAATATAATAATGATGATTATATTAATAAAGACGGAAAAATATAATTTCAATGATTGATACTGAATATACTGATGAAATTTGAAATAAACTCAAAATGACCATGATAAATGAAAAAGATAAAATGAAACATAAAAAGAATAATGATGAAAAAATAATGATGACGATGATGATGATAATTATATTTATAATGATAATGTTTATAGTAATAATAAAAAAAGGTAACATAATAAAATAATGATAATGATATACAGTGAACCCTCGTTTATCCGAACATGTCCGTTCTCAACAAAATGTCCGGTTTACCGAATAATCCGGACTAATGAAGCAGAGCATGTTTTTATTCACATTAAGACATAAACGGTCTGTATGAGCGGTATATACTTATAACCCTTTAGCAAACGCCAAATTGTCGACCGTCCTAAATTGAAAGAGTTTGCAGAAGACATATCAAAACGTGATGAACTTCAAAGAATATCTTCTGATATGGCAGAAAACATTGTGGGAAAAGGAGAAATTGCTCGTCACGAGCAATTTCTCCTTTACCCACAATGTTTTCAGAAGTCGTCTGCAACAAACTGGTCCAATAATTCCGTTCCCTTACAATTTCGTTCGGATTGCGAGACATCCGGATAATCGGGGTCCGGATAAACGAGGGTTCACTGTAAATGACAGATTGATTAGAATAAAAATATATTAAAAACAATAATTACGAAAATATCAAAAATTATAAGAATGATAAAAAATAAAAAAAATGATAAATGTAATAATAATGAAAGAAAATCAAATAATGATAAAAATAATGATAAAGAATAAAAATAATAGTAGTTACAATAATAATGATATTAATAATGGTAAAAAAATAATAATGAATATAATAATAATGATAAAAAAGCAAATGATAATAGAAATAACGATAAGAAATAAACTAATAATAGTAACAATAATAACAATAATGATAATAATAAAAATGATAATAATGAAATAAATGATAAAAATGATAATGTTGAAAATAATGATGATGATGATGATGATGATGATAATAATAATAACTATAATTATACCAATACTATTGATAATATTAATAGTAATAATAATAATAACAATTTTATAATAATAATAATGATTAACACTATGATGATAATAACAATTAATGTTAAAGTTAAACATAATGATTATAATCCTGATTAAAACAATGACATTATTGCAAAAAAAAGTAATAATCCTACGATGATGATGCTTTTTGTCGTTTCGGTTTTTGTTCCTAATCTAGGCTGAAAATTGATTATTTCAGATTGTTTTATAATTGCATTACCAATTTATAAATTGTTTTTTTCCCCTTCATTCAAATACCTCTTGCTTTGCATTTTGTGCTTTTTGTATGCAAATAGATTCATTCTGTCATTGAACTAAAGCAAGATAGATGATGATAAATAAAGAAATAAAAAACAGCTACCGTTCTGTTAAGGTGTCGTTCTGTTACAGTGCCGTGTAAATGTTATACCACACATTGAATGACCGCCTTAATCTATTGCCAATCTAACGCATAAAGCGAATTTATTGGATGTGAACATACGACTTAATGATTTATTTTCAATAACTACATGGTATTATATTGATTTGAATTACATAGCTGATGTCAACTGAAAATAGTGTTTATTTTTCTATCTTTCATTGATATGCAGTATTTGCTAAATATGTACACATGTATAAAATTGTGTAAATACTTGATGGATGCCTTCCCGAAACATGGAAAACGTTTCAAAGCAATTCTAATTTTATCAACTTCTAAACTTTGGTTAAAGAAAGTGGCGATATTGATGTTGTTATGTATTTTCAATATTTTTAAATCTAGTATTAGCCATTATTCTTGTATATCAACCTTTTATTAAGAAGAACCGTGCAAAGTAACTTTGTACTTTTGTTTGTAGAAACGACTAAGGGCAATGCAGTACTTGTAATTTTATTTATAGTGAATATTTAAAATAAACAAACATTTTGATGAATGCAAGTATATCAAACATTTACCCTTATATTGGTGGAACCGACTTAATGTTATGCAAACAGGTTTGATCAAGGTCAGGCACCAACTTATTCTATCTTACCTTTTTGCTTCCTGAGTATTTTTCCTCATCAAAATTAAGTATACATTTAGGTTTTCGAAAGCAGGCGACACAAAAATCCTTTTTAGAAAATTAACCAGCATTCTTAGGGTCAAGGCTTAGCACGAATATGGTCTGTCTCTTGAACGTTGATTTAGTGTGTTCTGATTGGCCCATGAATTCGTATATCAATAAAGAATATACATGTATCTTTATCCATTACAGCCTTACCTGTGTCTGTCGCTTGAACTTCATTCGTCGGTTCTGGAACCACACTTTAACCTGTCGTTCGGTCAGTTCGAGGGAGGCTGCGATCTCTATCCGCCTTGGCCGGCATAAATACTTGTTAAAATGGAACTCCTTCTCCAGTTCGAGGAGCTGTGTATTAGTATAGGCAGTTCGTAGTCTTCGAGAGCCGCTGGAATTGCCATTACCGTTCATGTGTTGAGCAGTGTTGGTATTGGACTGGGAATTGGGCGAGAAATCTGGAAAACACACAACAATAATATTGTCAGTAACGCTAAAAATGTTTCAATCGTGTTTATAGAAGGGGGTTCCTTGCGAATCGGTTGTGTTTGTACTAGAGGCTCGGAATTGTAAGCCTGTGTTGTAAACAATGCGCAAGGCCATATGATACTATGAGCTGGTGTTGCTTAGATCAGCTTGACACGAAACCAACACGAGTCTTTACTTACGCCTGATCAAATAAGCCTATCTAAACGTCTTATCTTATCTTATCTTATTAATTTAAAGTTAGAAAAAAATATCGTACACAATGTTAATTGTTAAGTTTATTTGTATTTGTTTAGCTCATGCAATACGGTGTAGGCGGTGTTTTGCTTTAGGAAAATATGCGTTTAGGTGTATAACCCTGGCATTACATAGTCTTTCCTTTCATACACATTAATATGTACAATTATGAGTAAGAAATTTTGTTAACCATACGTTACGTTATTGAGCAATGAAAAATAGTGAATTTGTATTTTGTCAGTTAAAGCCCAACCTGATCGCTAATAAGTATACATGTAGTTTAATATATGTCTAGTTTGTTATAAGTTAGGTTCTAACACAACAAATCAATCGATTACCCCCATCTATCACATAAAAAGGGTCCCAAATGACGGAAATGAATACACGCAAAACAATATGTTGAATGAAGTAAGACTCATTGTTTAACTCGAGTTTGTTTTGCTTTCGATACCCAAAAGACCGCATTTAATCGAAACTGCAGGCGCCCAAGATTTGTTATCGGTTGAAGAAACATAATCGCGGGCCTTCTTCGCTCGTACCAGATATCAACCGAGGCATATCAGTCGAATGCGTTTAAAAGTTGGTGAAAAATTGCTTGAAATATTTCGCAATTACCGTACTTTACTGTATTTTATCTAGGTCAACACTTCAAACTGCTTGTTCACAGGTATTAATACATTCAAAATTGAATTTTAATTTCATTAAACTGGACATCGCCTTATGATTGTATACTCAGCACCAGATAAAGGCCATTAGAAGCAACAGTGGTTTGTTTTTAAGTATTCAGAGGCTGTTTACAAAATCCAAAAGTATTGCAACGGTTTTGAGATTCACCGTATACAGCTTGTACATAATTAGATGTACTGACACTATCTGAGTATAATTTGCTTTTAAAAGCTATTTGCCATTGCATACCATACGACAAAACATTAACTGTATTGTTTCAACGTCATTTATAGTTTTTCTTCTAATTGTTTTATGTGTAAACAGTTTCAACGTCATTTATAGTTTTTCTTCTAATTGTTTTATGTGTAAACACATTTCCACATAACGCCACATTTTTGCGTCTTGCAGCAGACGTCTTTGAAAAAGCATTGTGACAAACGGAGAAATTGCTTGTCACAAGCAATTTCTCCTTTTGCCACAATGCTTTTTCGATCTATTCTCATATCACAACAGCATAACTGAAAGATTTATCACATGTTTACAAAGCTTTTTTAAAGTCGTCGGCTTCAATAAAGAATTGTCTTCTGCAGGTGGTAAAAAGTTAAAAAGCAATTTTAAGACTTCGTTTGTCTATTTATATGTCAGACACATTATTAAACGAGATGGAAACGGATGTAAATCTTAAATCAAACTATGCGTTTCGCAACGGATATTCCAAGCAAAACCTTCCCGCTTCTACACATGGCGAGAGAGCTTCTATCACATGACTCGGAAGCCACTCGGATATGTAACAATCTTGAGAAATTCCCAAAGCGGCTCTAGTTGATACGCTGTGACTGCGTATATATTTATAAAACAAACGTCCATAGGAAGGTGCTTGGCAGCGATACTTTTGTTCAAAGAGCGCACTGATACTATAATGGCTTTCACAGAACTTGTTCCGGCGGTTTGTATCGCACTGTTGTAAGGCATTCCTGCTGTAAACAGATCTCCTGTATTTACAATGAAAACGTCTGGTGCATCTGTAAACCGTTTTATGCCCGTCTCGGAGAAGGAGCCAGGTATTTAAAGGTATAATACGGTACGGACTTGAGGGAGTTTCAAAGTTTTTTGGGGGTAAATTCATGCCATTGTGTCACAGGTACTTACTCAGTTTCTTCTTATTACTTTGATTTCGGTTGACGAGAATTCAAACTGAAATCGTTTAATGTTTTGTTCAAATATGTAATATTCAACACAGTCTGTTTGTATAAGCGTCTACTAAAAAAATGCACTAAACTTTGGACGACAGTTGTGAATTGGTATAGAGTCAGTCTCTGGTACCGATAGTCCGGGGTTCGTTCCCCGTTGGTAGCGAGGTGAAATTGCCAGGAAACAGTCATCGAGAGGGAGTATATAAGCCTCAAGGTTCCATCACAATTCATGTAAAATGAATAAGTTTAAATAAAATCACAAGTAAATAACCTTCAACTTTAGCTCTTTCCGTAGCTTTATGTTGGTAAAATCGACTTTGATGAGCAACATAACTACATTTTAGACAGGGAAAATGGAGATAAATTATGATAGCGTATATGTGCGGCTTTCCTTCCCTTGCGCGAAAAAACCATGTATGAGTTGTTGTCATTGTATTGTACATATTGAATTGCATTTGGTTGTATGTAGTATACTAGGCATATTACGATTTTTTCTGAATAAATTTTCTATCCATGTAATTGTTTTGAAATTCCATCTTTTGATCAACAGAGTGAATGGGTCAGGTTGGGACATACTAAACAACAAACGAGAAACGTGGAATACCAGTGGAACATTAGGTATGCCTGATATTTTCCCTAAAGATCGCCTCTGTAAACAACAAAGGCGATATGTTATATACCAGTGGAACACCGAGCATGCCTGCTATTTTCCCGAAGGATGCTTTCTTTTAACAAAGTAATGCAAAACTGAGTCCATGAAAACACTCGAAACCTGCATGAACAACATTCTATCTTGGTTTGAGATCTAGACCTTCTTCAACATTCTTATTTCTGTACTTGCATGTTGTGGGTCCATAGATCAAAATCATCGCACACTACTGTTTACCTGGAACTGACCTTTTTCAGTTAAAACGCTATCCCCATTATCATATATGTCTGGAAAGGAAGCCGTCTCTACCATTATATAGTTTTGGATTAATGTGTTAGTCTTTAAAAGGTTGATCAGAATCATTCCTTTATGAATGAATAGTCTGAAGGGCATCTAATAAGGCCCTAGTGGTGATTTCATATGCAGAATTTAGAGAGATTTATCTTAGATAAACTAACTAAACACATGATTTCATTACATCGGGTGCGAAAAAAATACATTTGGTGTTTTACCGATTAAATATGGGCGCATATTATATATGCTCTACTTACGTTGATTAAAACAGTAAATACATGTAGATCATACATATGTAAGCAAATCCCTTAATATGCACATTGATTACACAAGGGTGAAACATCTCGTATATGTTTATCATAAACATATACCGATTTACCTTCTAATATGCGATTCTATGTACATATATGGGCGAAACCCTAATGTGTTATCTGTACTAGTATATATCTAGATCTTTCAAATTCCATCGAAACTTTAAAAATTCGACCTTTTATAGCTCTCACGGTATCAATATTTCTCTGTTGTGCGAGTATCTAGACAGATTAGTAGCATCCTGGAAATGAACTTTCAATACAAACGTCTTGTTCGTATGGTATATGAAAAAAGATATCAACCTTCCAGGGCTTTTTATGTTATATAACAGACTCCCATAAAAGCACCTTTCAAATTGGAAATTTCTTTAAAATCACTCAGTTTTATCAAAAACTCAAAGTCATACATGCTTTTAGGCTTCCTAATTTAGCAATTTCAGCGATAAAATTTCCCAAATTCAACAGACTTGGGCCTCTTCCAAATTGAAGGAAAAAAGGCCCAGCCTTCAATTATGTATTCGGTCATGTCAACTTTAAACACTTTATCAATGACTTTCCAATTCCATTTATCATCATCACATACGCTGTACACAGCTCTCAAAAGTATATTGATACATTTTAAAATGCCCGAAAACACATCATTTGGTGCACAAACCGATGCTTATTGGACCATGTGAATATACCACAATGAAAGCAGGAGCAGACGATATAATGCAAAAAAACTCCTCAATTTTCCAGTGGTTTTGGAAATCAGCTGCAGCAAAAACGATAATCTCAGGTATTATGAAGTGCCGGCTAAAAGCCCGAGCATACACCACACAGACTCCCTATTGTTTGCCAGCCTTTTGTTTCCCCCAGACTGAAGTGTGCTTCGCCGAAAGGATACTGCTTATCAGCGACCTGTCAATCACCGGTGTTCTCGTGGTTTCTCGCGGTAACTCAGTAATGACACAAACAGACACGAACACATGTTTATTTCACAATTTTGACAACTCGCTGTACCAAACTGTTTATTTCAAGATCCACAATCTCCGTGTGTAAGGTATCGCTCGAATCGTTCCAAGTTAGACTGACATTACCTTTGAAATACAAGCGATCATGCCTATTATTCTTCAACCTATTGCGTTCATGAAAAGCGTTTGCATCATTATAATTCATTCCATGTTTAGATTTGACTTGATATGTACATTGTCCATTCAGTCATGCATTGAGAAATCATCACCAAGCCTTATAGTGCTGGAACCGACTTCGTGTATATGCAAACAGGTTAACAAGGTGCTTACAAATGAAATCGGTTTCAGCACTATAAGGTTTAATGTTGTTTATGTTCAAAATGTTCATAACAATGAATGTTGGAAAGCAGTCAGTGTCTCTGACAGAGTGGTGTGCAGCAAATGTGTTGAAATAACAGAAGCATGAACGGATGGGCTGACCATCGTAATATAATATATTGTTGGAATCGGGTTAATTCTTACCAAACCAATCAACCAACATAAAAAGAAAGTAAATCCAAACCAGCATCTGAATCACTTTCTCAAAAATATATACATCTTTTTAAGAATTAAAGTCATAGGTATTTCTGTACTGTATAGTCTCGGATTAGTATGTAAATAGGGCTTAACCGAATCTATGTAGAAATCCAACAGGGTCGTTTTATTTTCATTGCCTTCATTTAGCGCACTCCATGCATACAAAACGTTTTCGAAATGCACAATTTCTAAACGTTCCGGTCAGTATGGTTTGTGCTTTATGATCTTTCTTCTATCCTTTGGAAAACAAATTCTTTCATGTTTGAACTTTCTAAAAAATCGTACATCGCCATATTGCAGCCAAAAGGTCGTTTCGCCTGCATTTCGATGGATAAGTTTCTGTTTTTTCCCCGCTTGTTCTTTAGTGATATTCGCTAGCCAAAACACGAATTTACCCTCGATCAGACACGTCGTATTTGTATCCCACAATTTTGTACCTTTTTTGGATTAACCCTTTACTCCATTACTCCATCACGTTACCCTTTCAGATGTCGAATCCTTAAAAACCGCTGCGACAAAAACAAAACCCTTCTTTAAAGAGCTATCCATTCTTTTGTCACATTCATTTCTACTCCATATTTTATGGAAAGTCGGTTTTTATCTTTTCGTCTGCTGTTGCTTCATATTTGGACCAGCTACAAGTTGTTATATGGGGGAAACAGCTTTGGGTCATGCAATTCGACGGGAACCCAAGTCATATGAATGTCGCGTTAACATGGCTGAGTGATCAAAGGAAGATTTACACCATTCTCTTCATACCCTAAATATCTTATTGGACGCGTCCGGTTTTAGAGACGGGCTCAATGAACATGAAGCGGGCGGGTTGTGAAATGAACCGATTTAGGCTCGAAATAAATTAATACATTTTTATTGCTTTAGTCAAACGTTTATGATTTTAAGCTTTGAAAAGAATCCGTTAAGAGGGCGGAAACGGATTTTGATAGATACAAACAGACATATAAAGGAGTGTCGGCCAATACCCATTACAACTATTTCAAGATACTATTTTCGGTCATGTGAACCAAGATCAATAGATATACTTCATACCTACTATTTTAAGCATTTGAATATGCCCTTTCTCAGATGTGAGAACATTTGGTAGTCAGAAATCATTTTATATATATCTACACAGCAGTCATACTGTTATTAACTTATGGATCAAGATAAAGATTTGGTCTGTTCTGTATATCAAACACACTGACGAGTCAATGGAAGGAAATTAGATCGTTTTGAATTCTGGTTTCACATAAATATTTGGAAAGACAACTTACAAAATGGAAACAATTCACTATTCAGTGATGCAGGATAGAAAGCAGTTGTTAGAAATTACTTTTTAACCCTTACAGTGCTGGAACCGACTTCATGCCAAGTAATATGGCGTCTGGCCAGTGATCTTACCTGTTTGCTTCTTAGAGTCTTTCCTCATCAAGGCTTAGCAGACATGTAAGGTTTTGGAAAGCAGACGACTAGAAAATCTATTTTTAGAAAATTACCCAGCATTTTTAGGGTTAAAAAAGATATCATTGTGTTACCTCATAGGAAGAGCAATTCGTTATACTTTTGCCACCTTTCTTGATATTTTATATATTTTTCAGATGAAATAGTAAAGAAATTCCAACACGAATCCACACAAATGACGTACCACTGTCGAATGAACCCGCTGTGCACGAAATAAAACAGACCGCATTTCCGAGGAGAAAACTTGTCCAGAAAATATGTCAAGATGTAGAAAGTATACGCCTAAACTGGTTGACTGTCATTGTAAATCCAACCATAACAGTATCCACTGACAAGACTATCCTTTTGCGAATAGTTATAATTCCTGCATATAATTGATCAAATTTTAGAAATGCGATCCCACGCAGTCTATTGATTAAACACGGTGGTGGCTTGCCTTTATTCGGGGGTCTTCGGTTTGAGCCCAAGCAGCACCACTGCTATATAGTTTTAAAGAAATACCATTTCAATATTCAACCTTCTACGAATCTGCGAACAATCATCTCTGAATGAATGTTAAAAATGCGAAAGTGCGTATGAATGCTCGGATATTATCGCGAAAGGAGGTGACAGGGAGCAATTCAAACTTCTCCATCAATTTACCTTCTCAGAATGTTGTGAGACTCTTCAGCATGCCTACTTGACTATCAGGTGCTTGCCATTAACTAGCAATCTAAATGTATTTATGCTAAATGTCAAGCAAAATCGCTTACTTGATGCTTTTTTTATTCAATTTACCAGGTTCTATAATGTAAGACTAAATCAAACCTTGGTTGCTTATCATAAGTAAATGTCGATTCTTATAGGACAACGAGAATTGTCAACGTCAGGCTCAAAAGCACGAAATAGATAAATGAATACAGCAATATTCAACAAATGTGAATGCACATACTAAAGGGATTTAGTTTTGTAAAAAGTATAATAAACAAAAACAATTTAAAACAACCACAAAAACCTCTGCCATTTTGAATAGGTGTGCATATCCTGTGCTGGTCATGTTTCAGACCGCGATTAAGATTTACGTTTTACGCTATAGATCAAAGAGTTTTTCTCAATACAAGAGAACACACACGAACAAGTCTGCAACAATCGGGTTTTATCTGCATTTGCAATAGCGTATGCCATTAACAACCAAACCACGTCTACATGGATAGGGTCTAAACGTTGTAAAGGAAAACATGCGAAAACCCTCATAATGCTGGAGTCGACTTCATGCCTGTAATCCAACCTGTTTGCTACTCTGGGTATCTTTACTATGAAAATTTAGCAGATACAGTTGTATTTAAGGTTTTGGAAAGCAGACGACACAAATGTAAATTTATACAAAATAACCCAGCATTCTAAAGGTTAACAGATCAGTCTCTGCAACCAGAGCGTGGTTATCCGAGCATATATAAGGTACCATTGTGTTGGTATCAAAACTCTTACTGCTTAGTTGTATGCATGATGGAAATAATAGATGATGGTCTTATTCCGGAGCGGCCATTGTTGTTTAGATAAGTTGTTCTGGGGAGGCATTTGACGCACATGACATGGGGATGTCTTTCACAAAGAAGCAACTACAGGTAGTCTAACCCTGTTTACAACTGTAAACAAATCGCTAATACCTTATGAAGATCACTGAAACCAAGGCATTTGATTTCGACGTTTGTATCAACAGGTTATCTAGCTCTGCTATACGTTGTCCGATCCAAACTGTCTTATCATGCATGTACTGTGAAATGAGTTAGTTACAAAATGTTTAATGTATCATTTTAGAAAATCTTTTCTGCTTTTGTGGTTAGTAAGTTACTAGTATTTTACTAGAGAAAGGGTTAACACTTTATGATAGTTGGATACAGACAAATCTTTACTAAAAGTATTTTGACCCAAAATGAATTGCTCGCGTTGACAATATACATTTTATGACTCAATACTGTTTTCACTCCTAGTCTAAACGGGTCAGTATATCCCTCACAGCTGCTTTTCGAGAATTTTTCAAAAAAGACTAATTTCTGTCTTCGTTAAAACCGTTGATGAGGTAATAAGAGTATCGTCGTAAATCACGAACGGAGGGTTTCTTGATTTATTGATAACGAAGCGACTTTAACCCTTTACCAAACGCTAAATTTTTGACCGTCCCAAATTGAAATTTTAACAAGCAATTTCTCCTTTTCCCTCAATGTTTTCCAGAGGTGTCTGCAACAAACTGGTCAAATATCGTTATTGTATGGTGATGGGTTAAATTGTACATAGTTTTTTCTAAAGCCAAAGGGCCGTATCGTCTACATTCTAACGAATTTGGTACTGACTTCTAGTTTCACAGCTATACTATGGATGTGATACACCATGACTTAGATACCATTTCTATGTTAATGCTACCATTGAGATTTTTTATCACTCTCACACATCTTGACTTTGTTATCTAAGAGTAGTCTTTGTTCATACGTAGTAGTTCACTAGATGGTTAAGATATGCTACATGTATGTCCAAACTTGGATAACTTAGTCTACATAATGTCATACAGTATATCGAAAGCGAAATTGTAGCTTTGTTTTAACATTTCTCTACAACTAACAACTCTATTATTTACTCGTAAATATCGTAGTTTATACCATCGTCTTTCTTCCAGAGTGTACATTATTGACCATAACTGGACTACTACGTAAAGAAAACATGTCGAAAAGAAGCAATGCCATATTGTTTTGTGATAGCATTCCTAATTTTGAACACTCTTCAATCTTTTACCTTCACACAAAGGAAATGGACTCTTTCATTCGATTCTTTAGTTGCACGGAACGGATAGATATAGTAGGTCAAAGATAGTTTTCCAAAATACGGGGGTAACCGCTATACCTGAAATGGTTAATCCGAAAAACTCTGCTATCGGAGTTAACGTAATTCCAATGTAAAACTGTAAATATGCTCCAGTATGCACACATACAGAAACGTCTGAGAAGGCATAACATCTTGTGAGTAGTTATTTCATTTGAACCACAAGTCTAGAAATAACCCGATTGCATAGAAGTATTACTTCTTACTCTTGACGTAAAACAGATTTGAACAAGGACATCGTTAGCTTTATTGTGCCGAAAGGACAATTGAACCTTATTGTTTATCAAATTCGTTATTTGGTTATGTATGGGGATCATGTTAGAGTTCTTAATATTATTAACAATGTTTCCTTTTTTTAAGAGAAAAGGAAAATTGCAAAAAAAGCTATACGCCTTACAACAGCACAAAGTCCAATAAGAACACTAAGTTAATGTCAAAATACAACGAGAATGTCATATCGGCGACCTAGGCTGTTGACAAAGGCTATTACGAAAGCCGGGCGAAGTAATTGGCACCGATAGAATAGGAGACTGGTACCTCGTTCCTCCCGTAGAACCCGGCCTTTAGCGGGACCCTGGCTCCCGCTCGAACCGTTCTGTCGTCCCTTGTTTTAGTTGTTATAGAATTGCGTGTACCCGTCACTCATACGGGTCGTAAATAATCAGACGTAAGAGTGCACTCGGTATGGATTTAATCATTGATATGGAGTTAACGAACGAATCTAACAGCATTGAGCTTTGAAAGGGAAAATTGGTTAACGAATTGGTTTGAATAAAGGATATCTATTGTATGTCAAGTTAAAAATATAATATTTTTCATCATCTGCAAAATTTGAACCTTTAAAGTGCAGTAATCAGCTTCATGCTTATGCAAACAAGTTAGACCAAAAGCCAGCCGCCAAGTAAATTGTCGCATGGCCTATGACCTAACCTATTTGCTGCTCTGAGCATCTATTTTCGTCAAAATTCAGCAGATATTTAAGGTTGTGGAAACAAAACGGCACAAACGCCTTTCTTTTTTTTAGAAAATTACCCAACATTTTAACGAAAAATGACCTGCCCGATATATGATCATTTCAAACGCATACTTCCGATCTGTTTGAGTGTAATCGGTACGAAAATACATTACTTATTTACAAATGGTCCTTTGTATCTTCTCCATATATGTATGTAAGTATACATCCGTTTATGTTTCTTTCGAATAATTATTCTAAGCAGCCTAGACACTTCATTTCCTATCTCAGGATGGTACAAACTCGACAGATGACACATATACCCAGAAATTGAGCATGTAAGAATCAGCAATGCTAGATTCTTAGCTGCCTCCATATATAACAAATTGCTACAAGATGACAACTGATGCAGTTTCGGAATTCTTGTGTTTCAGGGTACCGTTTTACTAAACAGTTTACGCTTAAGATTTGCGTAAGTCTAAAACAACAATTCCTCTTATTTCAATATTAGACGAAGCAATATTGCAAAGTGACACATCATTGGAATCGTCTCTCCGAGACGCTTCCAATGAAGTGCCACATTGCAACATTGTTATTGAAGATACTATCCATGTTTATCAATTATGACTTTTTCCGTAGGTTGTTTAGTAAAACAGGCCCCTGACCATCAACGTCTCGGTATTAAAACACTGTTAGTGTTGCGTGCAGCAACTATTCAAGTACTGATTTCCAGTAAAACCCCGGCAAGACCCCTATTACTCTATTTATCGCCAATCTCCAGATTTTTAGGGAAAATAATAATTTGATTTGATCGCTGTGATTGCATAGTTAATCAATACAGAGACTCTTTCGATTATATTTTGAATTCGTTAAATTTTATAGCTAAATGTATGTGTACTTCCTGGCTACCGCCAAAGCTTTATATGGTCACTATTCCCCCTAGACTGCATTCTGGATAATCAGACATGGTACAGATGATATCAATCTTCGATAATCAATGAATTAACAAGTATATAAGCCGGAATTATCTGGTTGTTTTACATAGATTTTCTTACATTTTGAGAAAAATGCAATTATGGTGTTTTCTCTAAGGGGCTTATGATAAGGTTTTGTCCGACTTTTGCCTTAGAGGTTTAGAATCTTATACTCGCGGTTTATGCACAAGGCACCTCATCGTCAGACAAAACAAATACTAATTGCATATTCTTCCAGACTAATGTCGGATACTTATGTAAATAACTGCATTACTAGGCATTTCAAAGAAGTTATCGAAATGACCGTTTGGATGCGCACCTATAGTCTAAAACGTTAATAATAAGGTCTGGCAATGGAATTTCATCCACTCTACATAATTACTATCATTATATACGTCTGAGGCTGATTGCATGTGCAAATATGAGTGTAGCCGAATATACTTTAAAGCATCCAAAGAATGATTCTGTTATTCAAATGAATTCGATGACCATCTTGCGTGATTGAAAGGTGTGTCTTTTTGTAGCTTGTTTAGTGTTTAATTTTCTTTTCAACAATTTCTTTCATCTTTCATTCATTTTTTTCTGCGACAATTAGTATATCCATAAGCACTGGATCCGAACAATTGCTTTTTGTTAGATAAGGAACTGACATTCAAGACGGAATGATATCTCCATTACGCAAACTACTGTTGAAATAACATCACTGCGATTTCCCTGGAATTTTATAGAATTTACATTATGTATACCGGGACATTCAGCCAACCTTGTTTTAAGCAACCATAGTAAAAGGAGACCGAACCATTGGTTGTGTAAATGATGACTAACGCCTTAAGACGGACGCGAGCAATTCAGAAAGCTGCAGTAGGAACTTTCTGAATGGCCCGCTTCAGTGCTGTATTAAGATAGCCTTAGACTTACTTACTTTATACACACTGCTGTAGAGTGGTCGTTTAGAACAAGACTTACTGTACTGCAATTAACATAAAGTCTAAACTTAATTACTTTCCAGTTTCAGTTTTTAAGCATTATGACCACAGAAGCTCGTTGGTACAGTTCATTTCTCCGGTACTTTCATTACTAAATCGATTCTTGGTAAATCATGTTACGCGCTAAAATTGGTTGTCATGATTTGAACTTCATTTAAAGAAAACTGATAAAGAAAAGTGTGTCCCATTCCAGTACTACTCATCCCAACGACACCCGAACATGTATTACTCACACATCGTAAAACATATCGAATGATGTTTGAGGCGAAAGAAAAATCTCGACATAAATAAATAAACTAATCTGGCTATCGGAGACTGTATCACGAAATCTACACGTTTCTCTTCAAGACGCATTTCTCGTTTTTTACAAAGCGTTTTGTTGATATCCTCTGTCGTGTCAAACCAACCCTCACCAATATAGATGGGATAGTATGGTGTATGGGTCTTTCCCTAAGTTTGCATTTGCTTCGAGTTGCGTGAGAATATAACTCGCGAGACCGAAGGTGTGATGCACATTCAACACACGCAACAAAAAGCAAATACAAACAGCGAGAAAGATACTGCACCATGATGTTCCTTTTACTATACAGTGTATAATCATAAACCGTATCAAAAGTAAAGGCTATATCTTTTGAAACCACATTAATTGTTAAAAACAAATTAAGTCGATAAGAAAATGTTCGAATGATTTTGATTTATAAGTGGCAGGTGAATATGACATGAGGTACCTTTCCTTCATTGCAAGGATGGATATGCAGGCCTTATTTCCCCCCTGCGTGATTTGATTAACGCAAAAAATGAATATGTGTCGTAACGTCACTGCTGTATCATATGTTTCACGGATTTACCGAATTCCGTGCTTTCGAATGTGGATACCCATTTGGAATCGGCAAATTGCACCGTTTTACCGTTTGAAGCAAATGCAATCAGGTACCGGCTACGGTTTTCACATCTTCGGGGCAAATGACTTTGGAGTCTTTTACTATTTGTTGTATCCTTCAGACTGCTTACAAAAAGTGTGTTAACGGAACTTCAATGTCGTAGGAGTAGAATTATCTTTTTTTACTAATCTGCTTTATCCCGATGGCAGACTTTCAGGTAGCTGCGATCGACAAGAAGCACTAGTCCTTTAATGAAATAACCAAGAAAATGGTGTTTGCCAAAGTGTAATGACTAATTTCTGCTTCATTTAACCGTTTCGAGAATAACACTCACCTGTAGAACAAGAAAAGCAATAACTATTAAAAAGATATGATATATAGAAATGAGACAACCCTCGAAACTCGAATTTGGCGAAACGAGCATAATTTCGGCAACAGTCAAAGCCAAGCCAGAATAAGTCATTCGATAGCCTGATATAGGATGTGCACATGTTTGCAACAGTCAACATTTGAAAACATTGTAAGCCAATGACAATTTGCTCAGCATGAGCAAATTCTCATTTTGTTACAATGCATTCAATGCGACTTTACCAATGTAAATGTAAGTAGTAAATGAGCAAATTCTCATTTTGTTACAATAAGACTTTGCAAATGAAATGGTAATAAGTAAGACGACATACAATCAATCGACATCGACAATCAACAGTGTACCAAAATGAGATATTTTAACCATCTAAACAGTAAATCGTTTCATTGATTAACGACTCTTTCAAAATTTCTTGTGCTGTTCGTTCAAAAACCGTCTGCTGCTTGTTCAAAATTCATCTGCTACCGATAACCCGGAATAAAAGGAAGATAAGGGTTTACGTGTGACTAAGTGCTGCAAAAATAACCCAGGTTTGCGTGCCAGTCGCCTTTCAATCATGGCCGACCCGTTGACCTGTAGCTTTTGTATACCCCGCAAATCAAGTACGGGGTTGTACCTTACTACAATAATGTATTGTGTCAGAATTAGTTCGGCTAGCCAGATATGGCCGCAAACACTGTACCCCCAACACCTTACATGGATCTCTTGAAAAAAATGCATTTTTCACGATGTTAAATCTTTAATATTAATCGAAACACTTAATTGTTCGTGCCAATTTGAATCGTCTAATGAGACGATTCTAATGAGTACCATCAATATTGTGTTAAAATTAAAGTTTTTGAAAAAAATGCCTTTAAAAGTATTTTGTCATTAATCTACACCCTAACACGTCTTTGCCAGCAATGTGGAACAGGACAGTACATCGTGATATATATCACGTAGATCCAGGCTTTGACTGTGTTGTTGGTACGTATTGAAACATTTCCTATACGACAGGAGAGCAGATTACAGACTACGCTACTCGTTTCTAATGAAGGATTTTGAAAATGAAATACGACCTTTTATATGTATTTAGATATACGTTACTTTATTTACAAACGAACATTTTGCGTTTGTGTAAATGATTTCTTTGTTTTATTTTGGTTATACACGAGACATACATCGACTTTGCATACTTTGCATTTGTAATAACAATACATAAGATATACATATAAGAAACAATTTAATTAGTATATGATAAAGTTTTTTTCATGTGCAGGTACAACGAAATTAGTGATCGTTCTCCATAATGTACCGGGAAGAGTGAATAAACTGTCCTCGTTTAAAACGAGGTCAACCTTTATATAGACAATACTCATATTCACCTTGATTTCTGTGTTTGAATTTGGGAATTTCGTGTGGAAAAAGAATCGTTTAATTTCTCAAATGATTAATTCCTATATGTATCAACATTACAACTAAAGGCACATTTTTAACATATCTTTGGCTTCAAATTTATCCGTTCTTGAGTTTTGAAATGATTATCCAATAAATAGTCAAGAGGATTTGTTTACATATGAAGTATTTTAGAAATGTCTATAGATCGCTTTGAGCTATTCCATATTCAGCACACGTGAGGGTTCCTATTTTAGGACATATCGATATGTTCACGCCATTATTATTCCTATGGTTTAGGGCAAGACTATAGGGAGTACGTTTCAAAAATATTCGATTTGGCATGTAACTTCAGACCCCTAGCCTAGTACTGGAGAATCCAGGAAAGCAATTACAAAACTGGAAAATGTTGGTACGGCACTGACGAAGAGGACCCATATGTCAAACACTTACTTAATGTATAACTATAATCATAAATGATTCAAAAAACTGGTGGATCGTTTTATTTCGAATAACAATCCATAACAAATCGTTTTGGCGAATCTACAAAAAAAAAGACAAAGCTTTGTGACAAAATGATGAAATGTACAATGTGTGTAAACATAAACCAAGTTGTATCAGAACCTGATACATGATTGTATATCAACTTTAATGGTTTGTGAATTTTGTCATTTTGACAAATTGTTTCGTAATATCGCGTTCGTTTCAGAACCCTAACCATTGATGTATTGTTACACATTTATTTGTTTTTAAGACCGGTCTCCATACCAAAAAGAAAGTTCACTATTCAACTCTATACGTTATGTATCTTCTCACTTGAATATTCTTATTGGGATGACCTTAATGAGAACAAACAGCAGTTAGGCATTGCGGAAAATGAAACAGGAAAGAGCCCTTCCAGTTGAACCAAACACCTTTTGTTTGTATGCATGGTGTTAAACAACGTATCAACAATTATTCAGTTATGTAATGGCTTTCCAGTAATCCACCGGTACCATGCCAAGGCTCTGGGTGACTTTCCAAATGCCACTTCTTCAAAACCAGAGGTGTCGGTGGGGCTCGAACCCGAGACACCCGAGTTCTTGGTCCGCTAACCTAATCATAGGGCCACGCAGGACCCCAACACCTTTATATGAACCTTTACCTACATAAGGCTTTTTCAATATGATTAGGTAGTTGATTTGAAGCCTCCTAAGCGTCCAATAGCAGTTTATCTCAACACTGCAACATTCTTAATCCATTCCCTTAATATTCCGGGAATATGTGACTCATGCAAATTGAAAGAAACAACCGAATGAAGACAAAAGCAATTAAGCAACCAACATGTGTATGACGTTGGGTATAAATCATTGTTATTTATCTTTTTTTGTCACAATGGTTTCTACAGTATCTTCTGTAGCAAATGTCTACAAATGAGGTAATATGGAGAAATGGGTTAAACAAGACAGTGGAAGTAATGTATCAAATGATGCATTTGGGCGTCAGACATTGGGGTCATACCAGCCACTTGATATTGCTGAAAATGTACGCCGGTTTTAACTTCCGAGGCTTTAAGTGCATTTATCTTTTTTATGAGTTGATATTTAGTTACCTCTGCAGGTAAATTGATGCATCTTTGTTCCGTAAAGTACTGACACATACAAAGTATTGGATTCCTACCATACGAAGGCATTTTCATAAAAGAAACATAAAAAAGGCCTAGATTCTCTCAAAACGGTTTTGAAATCACGATTCAGATTCAATAAAACAACTGCTCGGAGTTTTGTTCTGCGGTACAATATCAACATGAATATTTACTAAGTATGTGACAAGTTAGAATAGAATATTAATCGTTAAATCACATTCACAGTATTCAGTTTTCCAGGAGAGAACAACATGGCCATCAGCTGTCCCACTGAACCGCAAGCTACACGGAGATGTAGAGGACCTGAAGAAGACCGCCAAGTTCGTCGGGGAGACTGACTTGACTGTGTAGAGCGAATGAGGAGAAGAAGAATACTATATTGTGTAGCCTTAGCTATATATAGCACTGGAAATTACGGTGAATCATGCAAATTGCAGTAATACAGTTTTCATATCGAATGTATTAGCACTTGTAATATTAATTCATGAGTAGCAGTGACAACTCACATGTTAATAATATCTGCGCCCACACGAGCAATTTTACACAGGTAAGTATGCAAAAGACTAACAATAGTATTGCCATTCGGAACACCTCGGCCATTTCTTAAAATAACCTCGGAGGCAATGGGGAGCCATTTTTGAAAGTAGGTCAGCAACGAAGGGCATGTCCGTTTGCAATCGTATCTACTCGGAAATCCCCGGCACAAGCCGGGGATTGCCGAGTAGATACGATTGACAAAATATGAATCAAAGATGTGTTGATATGGTTATCTTTAATGAAAAGGGTAAAAACAAACATTCTATTGTGATATATAACCAATTTGTGTGTATTTAAATACATATTTAGTGCCTGTGTGCATTTTGCGTTAGCCGCCGGAAATAAGGCGAATTACCCCAGGATTTCTGGTGTATTCATGTACATGTATTGCCTACGAGGTATATCTACCGACTTGTTACGGGGATTGCCGAGTAGATACGATTGTAGTATTGCATTATACCCTCAATGAAGGATCATTTCTAGCTTTCTTAGATGAAAGGATTTGAAGAGTCAGAATCTATCTCAAGAAACGTCGGCGAAAAAAGCACACCATGCATAGAAGGCTGTTGCTATACGCTGACAGACTGGCATCAAAGCTCATCAACACGTTTTACGGGTTTTATCTTATATCTACACGTATCTTCGACCATTTGTCGCGTTTAATAAGATACTGAAACGTTTTTACATGTAAGTCAGCCGTCTTTGACACCACGTAAGATAACATGGTTCCTTAGACAGACGCTATCAGGCTCCCGTCTTTATTCCAAGATAGCATTGCATTCCAGCAGCAACCAGAGCAACACGGCATTGTCATTCTGTCGAGGCCGAGTTCACACCTCAGTTTGACGCGTTGTCCCATACCTAAGGGGAATACAGAGGACTCAATTTGAAATCCTTCCTTGGTGACAATTTGTTTGGATGGTTTTTTTTTATTGATATTTGGACTATTGGAGGTTATTTGTACCGACCATTGTTTCATTTTGACTTCAGTTTTCCATTGCATACATGTAATACATTTTAAATTAAGATGTTCCAAATCGATCTGAATCGAAACTCTTCGGCAAATTCCGAAGGGATTGGTCTCACATGATCAATCGATGTAGTCCAGACGGATTCGTCTCAATCGGAATTCCTCGGCAAATTCCGACATCATGTCGGGAATTGCCGAAGAATTCCGATTGAGACCAATTCGTTCGGGCCACACCGATCGATCATGTGAGATCAATCCCAAAGACGCTTGTAACATATCAGATTTAGTCAAGCCCCGGCTCAAATGAATGCGCATATATTACGGAAAAGCGGGGAGGAATCTGAAGTATCCCGAAGGAAATTGGCGAGTATATTCAGTAAATGAAAGCATAAAGCCGTGCGATTTACAACAAAGCCTCGACATGGCAAACTAATCCCACAAGTGCTTAGATACTCTCCAATTTGTCACTTTTCGAATAAATCAGGATCAAGAAGTCGTTTCTGGGCACAGTAATGGCTTTTTGATGTTCGTTTAAGAACAGCGAAGTGTACTTGGAGATCAGGTCCGGGTTCGAGTGTGTTATAGCGGGATTACAGGACCGACGGCTCTTAATTAATTCTACCCATCATGCAGTGGATACTTGGCATGGTTTATTTGTTAGCTAAGAGGAGTGAATTAAAGTATGATAAAAGGACTTAATAAATTTTGAAAAAACGGTGAAATGAATAAAGAAAGAATTTGTGTAGAAAAGCCTTAAACAGTATACCCATCTGACAGTGTAACGCTCCTCGTATAAGCTGAACGTAACGTACTTAGAAAATATAATCAATTGATTCAAATGTATTTTGACAAATGCCACACTATTAATTTAAATGTTAAAAAACACTTTCAATCTGTCATGAAATAAATAATAGTCGTGGTCGTTGAAGGAAACAAGTTGAAAAGTAAAATAGTCGACTTATAACAAAATAAAGAGGGAGAACAATACAAAGTTTACATTGAGTTTCATTTTAAGAATTACAAGCATTTTGTCAACTATTCAAATAAATCCATACAATTGCTTTAACGAGTATGCTTAAAACACGTTTCCTTGAAAAGAAAAATACAAAATAACTAACTATACGCAAACCATTGCTTCTCAAACGACCACCGTTTAAGATTTGAAATTATGCGTGTCCACATTCACATCTTAAAGGAAAATACACTCGTGTTAAAATTTAAAAGGATTGGATCGAAAGATAAACACTATTTTCAACTTTTCTTCTCCGAAATGATCATGTCTTATAAACGATGAGCACCATTGGTTTAGGACAGAAAAGGAGGAAAAAGAAAACAAAAAAAAAAGAGAGAGAAATGCGCACATTTCCAGTGCAGTATACGTTGTTTAATAAAAGCATGAACTTTATTTTCAGGCATAATAGAAATATTCCATTTTCACATTAGAACCCCTAGGGACTTAGCCGATGTCGTGCTAGACAGATATTACAATTCGGGAAGCCAATTAAGTATAAGTGGCGTCTGTTGACCCTTTTACCAAACAAACAGGGAGTTTACAGAATTGCGAAACAGACAACTTTGAAAATACAACAGAAACGAAGCAATGGCTCGTATAGAATTGAAAGTATACATTCTACTTAATAGGGTTCTTCTAATATGAGTATTACCTCAAGTGTCTTTTGCGAACCCTATTAAATCGGGACTGTTAAAAATAAGATCAATCCTTTCTTTTATCATAATGGCTTCTACCAAAAACCACATATGCGTACCATTTGTTGTATAATATACATGCATTGTCTGCTGGTGCTTCTGCTTTTGACAAGGCGTAAAATAGCATAGGAAGCAATATGTTCAACTGTTAATACTTCTTATGTTGTCGATGCATCATATTCGGATGGGGAGGCTTTGACGAGTTCTCATTGTGCAATTTCCATTCCGATATCCCATGTTAGCAAATACAAAATAGAATTGAAATGAATTAATATTGTCCTCAAATAGAATCGTGTGTTCTGGCATTAAAGTGTACTTTTTCTAAAACAAAATTACGCTGGACAGAAGTGTTTGCCACTTTGGCTTGACACAGTTCGAATTTTCATTGACACCGTTTATTCGACACCAGACCTTGCCCAAAAGTACACTGTCTCTTCATTTTATGGCCCATAGTTTCGGGCAATAAACATTATCATCGTATATAATTATCAACTTGTGAGGATTTGCCGCGAATAAAACTCGTGATAGGTGTTATTTTGTATCTAATTATGTGTTTTACGTAATTCTTACACGGATATTTGAATATTTGTCTCATATCATGACAACGTCGACGACCATGTTATTTATAGAGCAAACTTGCTTTAGATTTCCGAAAGAAGCCATGGCGTTTTTAATTCAATTCGTTGCGGCCATTCCATTCGCAGGTGGAAGGGTTGGACCCATAAAGTAGCACGGCTCTTCGTTTATTACCGATTCGAAGCGATAGTGTATTATCAACCTAATTGGTGGATCATTTGAAGACAATAAAAAACGTATAAACGTCAGCCTCGGCGATTCATTGTGTTCAAATCCGACAGTAGGCGCGGAGAATGGATTTGAGAGACTGTAAATGTGATATACGACTACTAGTTTGTGATCGTCTTTTTCAGTTGTGTTTGAGTTTCTTCGTTGGAGCTACATGGTTGCTTTTCATCGTAAAGATAAAGAACGCAGAGAACTGGCGAGACGGTTTTTTATAACATTGTAGACGCAATGTCAATGCATCGATGGGACCTATCAAATTCCCATAGATTGTGATTGCCTTTTATTGGAGTGTGCACGTTTCTGTATCTTTTGGGTCGCGTATTATCGTAAAGATAACGGAAGAAGAGAACTGATAAGACAATATTAATAAACTTAAGTTCTGTGCATCGAGGGGAGAGTGTGTGCTAACCAATACCATTGCTTTGACATTAGGTTGCTTGTCAATAATAAAAGCAACCTCAAAATAAATCAATGTCATATTAAATATACAACTTTCATTCATGGTATTCGGTATAAGCATCATAGTAAACTAACGCATTTCTCCTTAATCTATTGTTCCATTAAAACGCTAACTAACCACAAAAAGTATGAAAGTTGTATTCCGTATGGTACTTGGTTGGTTACGTTATAACAAGAGCATATCTTGATGATAGGAAGCAAGATATTGTTCTGTCCCATATGTGCCTAAATCATTTTGCAATGGTTGCAATAAATGTATCATGGAGAAAGGGGTTAAACGATAATCAAATCGATTTTAATTTAATTATATCTAATTGTATTACATGTTATTGTTGATTCGCCTGAAGACAATGTCTTGCACAGTTCATAGTAAATATATACAAGCCGTAAACTTTTCAAAAAGATCTCGATTAACATACCCCCTTGACTTAAACCTACTACAAATCACAAGAACCATCTCTCCCCATTCAAACAAACGTCTAGCATGCGAGCAGGCATGCAGATGTTGGCAAATCGTCGAGGTGAAAACCTAAAAGTTCATATCTCATTCATACCAATGAACGCGATATTAACGTTTTGCCGTTCACATTGCCGACTTACGGAGAACAAAAACCTTTCATCAAGCACCGCTATTTCGTATCAGACTGTAGGCAGTTTTTGCCATGGGCATGTCAACGGCTCGAGATACTTGTAGAGGTCCGATGACAGCCCGTGCATTCCGCTAATTTTCTTGTTCTTGGTACTTCACTATTCACGCCGGTGAGTGAGTTGGCAGCGTTTTTCTTTGAAACACTTCACACACGCGCGCACATTGGGTTCGTCGATATGCTTTAGCTACCGTAGTGAAATGTGAACTGGAGTTGTGAAGTCAAATTCTTCTTTATCAATTGCTCTTCCGTGCAATGTTAACTTTTATACATCATATGATATCTTGTGACTGGTTCAAATAGAAAGAGAATAACAGACTACAACAAACGGTTTCTGTTTTCTCTACTATTATGAATAAGTTACCAGGTTGATGATTCCAATCATTTCGTTGCAAGTAAGTACTTATCAAAAGTCAAACGCATTTATCTGTACTCAGCTCTGCTGCTGAAGGCTTTTTGAAACCTATGACAAAAGATTAAATTGCTTGTCACGTGCAACCGATTATTCTTTCACATGGTGTCCGCTCTGGAAGAAGCTAACTTTCATAGTAAATCATTGCATGTGAATTTGTATTTGGGTGTAAGGTCAAAACCCTCGCTTATTGAAAAAGGTCACAACCTGAGATTTATTTGAAACTGCCTTAAGTAGCATTTTACTAAAATACTTAACAAAATAATGCTCGCACGTAAATACTAAAGAACATCAGAATCATTCTAATGTAGTAGCAATATCGACATGTGACAAGTAATTAGGAGCGTCTCGGTTTGTATGGTCTGTTACTTTGCAATATTGCTGTTCTTAATTTTGAAATAAGGGGGATTGCGTTTTGAACTCACGAAGACTTCGCGTTTAATACTTTGTTAAAAGCCAACCTGTTGCTCGTACACACCTAGAGATTCTATGTGAATTGATAAAACATGCATGAATATGTTACAACATTTATCTAAACGGACCACATATGTCGTAACATAGTTACATGGGCCCTCTAATATGTGACAATGACCGATATTACATGGTTGTATATGCACTGCACGTCAAAGGGAAGACAATGCCCTCTGTCTTATATGCCATAGTGACAATCGTAATAATTGTAAGGTGTACCTAAGTTTATTGTTAAGAACCAGTGCACTATTTTTGTCTTGTGATCGGGTCGTAAGGTGAATACTTAACGTATAATAGCTCTACAACGTGTTTGGGTGGTCTTGACTCTTCTTATTTCATATATTTATATATATATATTCTTGCTTTATTGTTTAGTTTTTGTGAAGAACACATTTTCAGAAACATTCTTGACAAAAGAATAAATGCTTATTATCAACGATTGTTTTTTTTTAATTATTCACAATTCTTCCTATCTGAGATCACTTTGACAATATTTCATATATTTTTCATAAAAATCCCAATCTGATTAAGCCTTGTTTGCCAAACATAGAACGGGTAAGTGTACTATTTGCATTAATAAATGTGCATCAGTATCGACATGTCTTAAAATATAATATTTGATCTCCCTAAGATCTGTTTTAACCTCCTTCTAAATCGAAAATGGAGTACCTCAGCTACTAGTATATACATTTTCCTGGTACCTCATATTAAATCGTTATCAAAATCGTTCCAGTCGTAAATTGATTGACTATTCCCCAGTATAGTTCATATATAAGTACGGATGCTTTATAGTTCTAAAGAAATAGAATTTTAACATCAAATTGTCCCCATATCTGTGAACAAGCAGCCTTAAGTAAAAACACAAAAGCGAAACACGTTGCCAAATAGATCTTCCAGTAGCATCTTTTTTAAATCAAAGAAATGCTGTTTCTACTTCGTGCCAATAAATATAACAGCGAACATCCAAGATTTGAAACAAAAAAGGGGCCGAATGGAAGCCCCATTGGCCCCCGAGGAGATACAAATCGTTCCCTTTATGAAGGGCCATGTTGACGAGTGAGTTCGAATTACGCTCTGTTCGTTATGTTACGCTAAGACGACGATCCGAGTGAATAGAAACCCAAACACGGCGGTATCAGGTTTCCCTTGTTTTATATTAACTTCTAATCTACACAAGAATGCGTCTCTTATGCCCAAATGGCCAGAGACAAAGGCGGTGGCGTAATCGTATTAATTTGTGTGTCAACTATTCTAAAGGCCCCCGTGTATAGATAGTATCTGGGAATAAAAAAAGAACCTTTTTCAAAGGCTAAAAATAATAACGCCTGTCACGCGGTCTGTACATCAATACGGTGCCAATTTGCGGAGCTCCTAACCCCCCCTCTCTCTCACCACTGACAATGTGATCATTTGTTTATATGGATTTTAAAGCCATGTCATCAATAGTGCAATTTCACTTTACGACTTTCGTGTATACACCAGAACTACACTCGGGCTCTGATGTATCCTGTCAAAGGATACTCTCATGAAACCAGAGGTACCGTGGGACTCGATCCGGGGACACCCGAGCGTTTAAACCTCTGCCATAAGCACTGGGCCACGCAGGAACCCCTACAAGACATTTTAAGATTATTGCGTCACGCATAAGTCTTCGCCTATTTCAAACATCGTTTAGGTGATATTGCGTTGGTTCATTGCTTTTTGGACTTTTTTTTTCTACCTGAACCAGCCTTTTCATTGCCATCGGAATTGTCCTTTCCAAGAGTATCACGGATTGAAGATATTGCTATCAGCTTGGTTTACCATTCTAATCACCGATTAGACATGATTGTACTAATGTGTATGTGTGTTACTGTCGATTTTAACACCATTTTTCAGTTTTATTGTATAGGTTAATTGAAAGTAACGTTTTTCTACCCAATCCTTGCTTTTCAGTGAAAATGGTATATTCATTTCCAAGAGTATCACGGATTGAAGCCATTGTCATCAGCTATGTTCAACAGCCTTACCACCGATAATACATGTTTTCATTATTTCATGTATGTGTTACTGCCGATTTTAACTTTATTTTTCAGTTTTCTTGCATTGGTTCCATGGTATTAACCCTTTTTCTACCTAATCATGACTTTTCATTGACGATGGTGTCGTCATTTCCAAGACTTTCACGACTTGAAGCAATAACTACCAGTCAAATTCTCAAGCTTTACCACCAAAAAGACATGTTTTAATTACTTTGTGTATGAGTCACTGCTGATTTCAACACCATTTTGCAACTGTATTGCAATGGTTCCTTGGTTTAAACTTTCAGCCTTACCACTGATAAGATATCGTTTAATCATTTTGTGTATGAGCTATTGTCGATCTTTTCAGTTTTATTGCATTGGTTCCATGATATCAACTATTCTCTACACAACCCTGGCTTTTCCGTGACAATTGTATCGTCATTTCCAAGAGTATCACGGATTTAATTCATAACTACCAGTCCAATTCACAAGCCTTACCACCGTTATGACATTAAGATAACGTTAAGCTTACTTTATTCATACATTTCCTTATTCATATTTGGACTGTTCATCTTTGTAAATTATCTCCTCTTTCTTATGTTTCACCATTTGTATGTAACATTTAATGAGAAGTTTGTGGCTATATCAAAAATGCCAATACAATTTATGTTATGTTATATTATGTTATATTATATGCATCGGTGTGCCCTGTTTCGTATTTTATTAGACACAGTGTGTTACTGGTTTTGCTACTGGTGTTTATAGTAATGTCGTTTATCATTTGAGTTTGATGCTATCGACAATGTCATCCACCTCCTCCACATTACCAGATGTTACAATGTTATATACATATATCAATATTGGAACATGTGAAGATATAAACAAGTACCCATCAACTGATCTACTTCTCTGCTTTAGAAACAACCAGAACAGAATGGAACAGGTTTTTATTTCAAACGTATTTAATATTTAGCAGTCCTAACACATGAGGTTTATTTATTTACAAACTATTTACGTGTATTAACCCTTATAGTGATGGCACCTACTTAATGCCTATTCAAACATGTTAGATCCAGGTCAGTCGCCAAGTAAATTGGCGGCTGACCTGTGATCTAACCTGTTTGCTACTCTCAGTATCTTTCCTAATCATAATTAAGCAGATATTTAAGGTTTTGGAAAGAACAAGACACAAGAATACATTTTTAGAAAATTATCTAGCACTATGAGGGTTAAGAACATTTTAGATACAAATCACACATAACTATTGTTTTACTCACACCCCAAATATAATTTAGAAACATGAATTTTTAAAGAACGTGTAAGATAATTTGACATTAGTAACCACCAGTTATCGATATCAACATATAGTATATCTATTGCTATTGAATCAGCATCTCGCTTTGCACTGTTCATTATGTCGAGGGTATATGGAAACGTTTAAAGAAATCTTTTTTGTAGTGCAGATTTATGCACAGTATAGAAAAACAAAACACACACAAATACAGTTTAGCCCTTATAGTGCTGGAAGCAACTTCATGCTTATGCAAAAAGGTAAGATCCAGACCAGCCGCCAAGTAAATTGGGGGCTGGCCTGTGATATAACCTGGTTGCTACTCTGAATGTCTTTTCTCGTCCAAATTAAACATAGATTTAAGGTTTTGGAAAGCAGACGACACGGAAATCTATTTTTGGAAATTACCCAGCATTAAAATGTTAAAACTGGAAATGCTAGGATACCTTTTAAGATACATGTATTTGAAACAGCGAAATATTAAGACAGTCGAAGTATCTAGCCAAGTCTAAGTGCATTACAATATGTGCACCTGGTTTACTGCCACACACCGATCTATGTAATAGTTGCAGGTTCAAAGGTCACGTTAATTATTGAAAAGGTTATTGATTTATGTGATTGATTTATTGGGCTTAAACTTGAGTTATGTATTGTGTTTCATGCTAATTGAAAACCCAATTTGCATACATGCGCAATCGTTCATTTATACTGTAATATTTACTGTTTTACGAGAAAATGGGATTTCGACTCAATCGGAGAAATATCATTCGACGCGTTTTGACCGACTTAAAGATGTTTGTTCACAGAAGAGAAAATTATAAGCCAAAATAAAATTTAGTCGAAACAATATATGTTTTATTGTTTTTTTGAAATAGAATGAGAAGTAGCTAAGGAAAGCAAAATTAATTCAGGAAACGCTAAATCTCAAAAGCGACGTCACGCTTTTGGAGAAGAATATATGTTAATTCATTGTGAACACACTTAATAAAACCAATCTGCTTTTGCTTCCAGTAACTATTCTTTAGTGCTTATAATAAAGCAGTTAAACTGCTGTGCAGTTTTATAGAAATCAATTACTTACTTCAATATTTCGACAAATATGTGAAAAGGCTTCTTAAAAAATGATTCGAAATACAATTCAATCGATTCAATATTTTCCCATCAATTATATTGCGTTGTTCAATACACCTTCCGTGTAATATGGCTTTCTTTACCGTTATATCCCATGATATGGTTGCTCTTAAAAATCCTAAAAGTCAACGCCAATCGTTCAGCATATCAATTCGACAGAGCAGTGCGTAAAGGTAGGGGGTAGAATCGCTGGTATAGATCGCCCCGTTCTACACGGTGCCAAGGACCGTCTTGTAAAACAAACGCCTAACCTTACATGTCAACTGGGCCATGCAGAAACGTTGGTTGCTACTAAGCATGTTAGTTCAAAACCTATCAACCCCTTCCCAAACAATAACGACATTTGACCACTTTGTTGGAGACGACTTTAGAAAACATCGTGGGGAAAGGAGAAATTGCTCATTATGAACAATTTTTCCTTTTCCCACAATGTTTTCCGCCCTATCAGAGGGTTATCTACCAATTTCATCACATTTTGAAATGTCGTCTGCAAACTCTTTCAATTTAGGACAGTCAAACATGTGTTGCTTGGGAAAGGGTTAAACATGATCCACCATATGTGACTTTGCGACTGGTCCAAATCAAAGCAATATAATTGACAAAAATAGCTCAAACGATATTAGATTGAAATCGTTGGGACAAAAATAGAATGCATATATCACCACGAAATGCTAAGGGCATATCTAGGAGGTGGCTTATACAACTTTTGATTGAACAAGAGTTTAAACGGTTACTAATACCATATGAAAAATTTCGAAATATGCATAAGTGTCTGCATGTGTAATAATGGTTTGAAAGTAAAACGTGTCAGTCATTAGTCAAATCAGAGTAACTTAGTGGTTCATTTCAAAATTACGAATACATGTATTTCATACATTTAACGTTGTTGTGATTAATGAGTACGCATAACTCTTGGAATTTGTATTATTTAAAAACTAAATAAGTATACAGAACAAAAATCAGTGTAGTCCTCGCTATCCACCGTAAACCAATTTTTTCATTAACGTACAACATTGTATTGCAAAAAAGGAGGCTTGGAGTGTGTCGTTTATTCTGAAGTGTTGTGTTTTAATTAGGTAGGGGCCGTAGCGTTGAGTGTTGAAAGAATTCTCGCTGGAATCATGTAAAGAAAAAATTACATAAAAGAAAGCTGGTGTGACTAAGCATTTTGTGGAAATCTGAATGAGTTGAAAGGGGATTCAAATTAGGAATGTACCTTTCCCTGGCTTCTCTTATATAATATCTTGACCCTTATAGTACTAAAACCGACTTAATGGTTATGCAAACAAGTTAGATCCAGCCGTGTCACAAAGAACATTGGCGGCTGACCTGTGATCTAACCTGTTTGCTACTCTGCATACCTTCCCTCATCAAAGTTAAGCAAATAGTTAAGGTTTTGGAAAACAGAAGACAAAAACATCTGTTTTTAGAAAATTACCCAGCATTCCAAGAGTTAGAAATGTGAAAACCTTCGCACTGCCTTGCATTGATAGCGTGACATGGGGTATGAACCGGGCGTGGTTTTGTATTTAAAACCACTGTATTCCATGGCAAACATGCTATAGACTTGGCTAATAAGGCTCGACCATGAAACACCTAAACCTGTGTATTTCTACGGTTCTAAACAATTTGCTTCCATGAGCAAATAACTCAAGCCTTGCCGTGAAATAACCATGAATACGAAAAGCATTGGTCAAAATTGACTCTACTGTCTGTCGAATTAATACTGGTTCATACTGATGTGATATGCAGACGTCTAGAGAGTGGTATTTGACAAGTACGGCTAATAAACAGTTGACAAGGCTGTCTTTCGTACGTCCTAATGCCCTTTGAACATACCATGATCTTGGAGTTTTTAAGTACTTAAAGACAAAACGGGAGTTATTGTACTGAAGGCTTTCGGTCATTAAACCCATAGAATGCGGGATAATTTTCTGCAAATATATCTTAATGTCGTCTGCTTTCTAAAAGACCTTAAATGTCTGTTTTATTCTGATGAGGAAAGGAACTATGAGTTGTTAACATGTAGGATCACAGGCCAGTCGCCAATTTACTTGGCGGCTGGACTGGATATAACATATTTGCATAAGTATGAAGTCGGTTCCAGCACTATCAGGGTTGATAGCTTAAAGAGCTCGCACATGGGTTCGACTTTCCGACAACTTTGTGAACATCGTGAAAAATTGAAAAACGTCTGACAAATTACGTAAGAACTTCATCTGTGCTGATTTAATCGAACATCACTTTTTACACGTACGGATATCTTATAAATGTGTCTTAATCAACGACGGGTAATATAGAAATTCTAGACTGCCCACATAGGAAATCTAGTCCAGTTTTAAATTACAGTCTTTGAGGAATTATGTGTATTATTTCATTGGATTTATTGCTCAATGTAATTCCGCATGATTTGATCTAAAAAACATTCATTCTTCCCCTATTGATGAATTGTACTATTTAAACTCTCCAGAAACTGGAGGAAATATATTTAAATGAATGGAAAAATACCTCATTAGGAAGCGCTAATGGTAGCTATTATCATTACCAGACACAAATAAGTTCTAGCTTGTTCAATTATTTGCCTGGATTTCTTTAAATATTGCATTCTTATTATCATTGAACCAAACCCTATCTTTTGATATGCTTCTTTTTCTTTCCATCGCATGTTTTGCTTCCAATTTAAAACGTTAGCCCCAAACCCATCCATTCCCTGTCTCATAACCTTAAAATGAAGAAAGAGAAGACAAAAAAGCTTAAAACGTACTACCAATCTGTTATTTTGGGGCGGTGAATGAAGCAATAACACATGAGAATAACAAGCACCGTTTAAACAAAATTCGACTCAAACATTTTCTACGTACTCTGATTTATGCGACAAGCTTTGATGATTTCATCAAATATTTAGAGTTAATAATATCCTGCGTGAAAATAGCGTTCTGTGCAATGGTCCATATTGTTTATAGGCCATTAATATGAATTAGGTATGCATTTATCAGTAGTCTACCGTTTAACTAAAAGTCGTGGAAAGGCAACATTTCCATTTGATATCGCCCTATTTACCCAGAAACCACCTGTAATGAAAATATGTTTGGAAATCTAATATCAAAAGTTATTGTATCTAACCCTTATAGGGCTGAAGCTGTCTTCATACTTATGCAAACAGGTTTGATCCAGGCCAGCCGCCAAGTAAATTGGCGACTGGCCTGTGATCTAACCTGTTTGTTACTCTGATCATATTTCCTCATCAGAATTAAGCAGATAGTTAAGGGTTTGGAAAGCAGATGACATAAAAATCTATTTCTAAACAATTACCTAGCATTTTAAAGGTTAGAAACGTGAAATTGGATGAACATAAATTAATTTTGTGTTTCGAATAAGATTATTTACAATCCCAAATTCGTTAAAGTCTACCTCAATTCCTGAAATTAATGCTATAACCATGTCATACTATAGGGTTTGTGATGGTTGCTGTATCAATACGGTTTAATTGTATTCATACAAAAAGCTGATTGCTATATTTAAGATAGTTGTGGTTGTTAAAACAGAATCACATTTTATTCCCATTGGCATACGAGAGTTACATCATTGTTTCAAAGTGGTCTTATTAAACAAATTGATCCTTGAAATTCAATTTGCGTCTGCGGTTTTTTCGGCAATTACGTTTTGTAGAAAAAGAACTGCAAATAAAATCGCACATACATGCAAAAAACACAATGAGTAAACTGCACATTTGTACGTTAAATATGAAATGGCAATTATTCAAATATAAACAACACAAACATATGAAAATCGTTTCCTAGGTTTAAACAAAATCTCGTCATTCAGCTACATTACAAGTCAAAAAAGATAAAAAATCACAGGTTTATAATGGTCGCAACTTTTGTATAATGGTATTGATTCTAAAAAGAAAAAGACCACAGTGTTGCGAAAAAGAGTAAAATGTATGTCGCTAGCCATTAGTTACATCGAAAATTACAAGTGTAACTTGTTGAGATCATTTTTTTGTTTTTGTTTTGGTAAAGCGATACAAAGACATGTTAACATATTCGCCATGCATCTTAATCGAAGAGAAAATAAAGATTATTTACCTAGTTCGCGCATCCTATGTACATTCCTCTTTTGATACAATTCTGAGCATTGACGGATAGATAGTAAGACGTTGAGGTACGATAATAAAGCGATCTTCGGTTTGACACAAAGACGCTTGACGAAGGACGTGAACATCGATTTTACCGAAACATTTCACCGGGACAGTACACGTGAAAAGGTGAACCGAGGTACAGAAGCATATCAGCTAAATAAAGGCTTTGTCCCACAGAATAATCAAATTATCAAATGTCCATACGTTTTACGAATAAGTCGTAAGATAAAGGAGAAAAAAAGAAAGAAATGTGATTAAAGACAATGCATTTGGATGCCCATGGCAAACCGTTAAAATGTTGACCAGACAGTGCGCCTTCATTTTGCGCAGTTTGATCCGCATGTTAACGAAAGGCACGAGTACAAAATTGCTGTAAAACCAAAATATCGCATCTCATTGATTACAATAAATGATATACATTAGTCTTGCTTTACAGGGGCGACATACATACAAAATATATACTAAAAACACATCGTAAAGCGTTCACACGGACGTGGTTCATTGCATAATAATATATGCGAGCGCCTGATTAATCATGATCGACATTGGCGGGAACGCTTTGATGTGCTGTCAGAGTATTAATCAAACTAGCGTCTTCCCGTGTCAAAGTGTCTGAATGATATGCATACAGTTAGCGTATTGTTCACTCGTGTACATCCCAATAAAAATTGGAAAGACGTGTATCATGATTTTTAGCACGTAAACGTTGGCCAAGGTTCCAGGTCGAAACTACTGTGTGAATTACAGTAAGCTGCAAAAGCAAATGACATCTGTGTAATGCAATAGCAAACGCGAACTTTACAAGTTGCACAATAAATGAAAACACTGTAAGTTGCAAAAGCAAATGAAAACTGTGTAAGTTACAAAGGCAAATGAAAACTGTGTAAGCTGAAAAAGCAAATGAAAACTACGTAACATGCAAAAACAAATGAAAACCGCGTAAGTTTACAGATTAAATGCGTTTTCGAGAATATACGCGTGTTAAGTTTTTTCACATATATTTATGAAATCATTATCATCATGGACAGATACAATTCGTTCAATACTTTGCCACAGATATGTCACTGGCGAGTTGTTAAAAGCGAAACTACCAAACTGATTTGGCCAGTGAAATAACAAGTAATGGCGTGCAATAAAATGCTCTTTGTATATACAAATTGTTAATTCTTCATAACTGAATTGCTGTTTCAA
Organism: Cerastoderma edule; assembly: GCA_947846245.1. Taxonomy (NCBI): domain Eukaryota; kingdom Metazoa; phylum Mollusca; class Bivalvia; order Cardiida; family Cardiidae; genus Cerastoderma; species Cerastoderma edule. The sequence continues at coordinate 22,862,740 of OX401409.1, read as the reverse complement.
AAACATAAGGGAGCTATTGACGAGCGTTTTTATTTACCATGTTAATATTTCTTTCATTCTTTTATTTTCATTCGTCGACGTGTGATAAGTTTTTCTGTTTCGCTTATCTTAAAATCAAAAACGTTTGGTATGCATAAGAAAGGTGTCATAATGGAGGAAAAAAAACTCATATCGAAACGGAGAAAAAGATAAAATAACGTCAAAAAATATCTCTATATCTAGCAATGAAAGGATTTGGCTCATTTCCATTTCACCAGTCAATGATTGCAGTCTTGTTGTATTCCTTTCTACAATAATCCAAAACCGTTTATGTTTTAGGTCATTTTCGTTCTATCGTTTTTTCAAACAATTTCTCCCATATTTTCATTCTTTCTTATATACGCATATTGTAAAATAAGGACCGAATAGTCGTTCCTAATTCATTTCAATGACGGCGGACAACGAATTTTGTTTCATTTCTTGCCCTTTTCGCCAATTCCTGTCAGAACTCATCATTTTTCAAACAGCTTTCACCATTTTTGTTTGTCTAACCAAGAATGAGAACTCTCCAAGAAATAAAAATATTCACATCGACAAACAATAAAACAATGCAATCGTTGCTGCAGCATAGTTGTGAATTACACCAGAGTAAACCTATTTATTCATAAAACGTCTTCAAATGTTATCAGAAAACTTGTTCATGTACAAGGATGAATCGCTCATTATGATCCACTTATGCTTTTTGTCACATTCGTTTCTAAAAAGGCCTGTAACCTATGGATCAAGGTCAAACATCATGTAAAAAGACGTAGCTACCCTACGCTATGTTATTCGTACAGTGCATTACGTTTTGCACTAACGACAGCGAACACCTGTCTTTATTTACATATGTCCAACAGTTCTTACATATAAATATCGTTCCTCGCATTCACGAAACAAACAAACAAACCACATGAGTTATACGGAAGATTTATTGCTTATAACAAGCCCTAACATAACCCTGACCTTGAGTACATCATGTATTATAAACGTATTACCGAACGCATTAACAAGGACGGCATGTTAACCCTTGTAGTGCTCGAACCGACTTCATACTTATGCAAACAGGTTAGATCACAGGCCAGCCGCCAGGTAAATTGGCGGCTGGCCTGTGATCTCACCTGTCTGCTACTCTGAGTATCTTTCCTCAGCAAAATAAAACATATATTCAAAGGTTTTTGGAAAGAAGACGACACAAAAATCTATTTTTAGAAAATCACCCAGTATTCTAAGGGTAAACAAGGAGGGTATGTTAACCATCATACGGATACGTGCTTGTAATATATATATACAACCATGTATATTACTTGTTAACACGTTAAAAGCCCGGCTGTAGCGGGCACATTGTTGACATGCGCACTAGTAACCGAGCGTTGTACATGCAGAAGCACTATCGTCCTCACAAACACCAGGAACATGATCAATGAACTTGTATTTTATTTCATGACCGGTGAATGTAATGGGGAATTTTGACCTTTGATTGATTAAGCGCCATTTAACTCTCATTGAACCAACGTGTGCTCTGTGTTTTCATATCACTGAATGGCATGCATAGTTTTACACCGTCTCTTTCCAATCTTTTCGACTACCAAAAACTAAATATCTTTCCTTGACTGGTATGATGATTAGAAACGATATTTCTTCCCAAAGTCTATTCAAACATGGAAGACGAAAAATGGAAATCTTCCTTTGACCATCGTAATGACCAAAACATATACTTCTCCACAGAGTGCATTCAGAGAATTGAAATAACGATCGCTCAAATGTATTCCATGTTCAGTTAACAGTACGATTTGAAAATCTAGTTCCAGAACAAGATCAGTATAATGTTGGATTCTATGAGGGGACCAATTTAATATAACTTGATCACTTTCAAAACTGGTTGAGACTATGAACGCAACGAACAAAGCATTAACCACTTGGTTCGTGTTTACAATCGATTAAAACGAATACTGTTTCTTCTCTCAGGCACCTGAATCTTAGAACGACTTTCTTTGTCATGTGTTGCTTCCGTAATACTTTCATTTTTGACGTCACGATTTGTGTTTTACCCTACAAACAATACCGCACATACGCGTAGTAAAAAACAAAAGGCTGTCCAGGAAACACGACATATCAATGGTTTGTCCATCACAGTGGGTTGGACGTGTGTTTAAAGTATGTTACTAACGTAGTCGCTGTAAACATGTCATGAGTACGGCTTGTTTCGGCTTCAACGTATGTCATAGATGTAACTTGTACCGATTGCGCGGGGTCAATGAAATATGTACTGCTTGACAGGCTTGTATTAAGCATGGCCTTGTTGTCGAATATTCAGTTGGTCTGTGATCAGATGGTAGATAAAGTTTTTTTTTCATCTCTCTAAATGTAGGTGTAATTAGAAGCGAATTTGACTGGCTTTTGTTGTGTAAATTTTACAAACTGACTCAAAAGAAGCGACACATATGAACGCAAATAGTAAAAGACAATTATAAATTTAGAAAATATAACAAAAAAAACCCTTCTTATGTAATTGACTTTTACAAACAATAGTACTCTTGGTATTCAAAGTAGCATCACAAATGTATAGCCATAATTATATTGTTGCTTCGAAAAAACTAAGAACACTATAGTTATGTCTATAAAATACATAAAATTGATAAAACAACGCTTATCACAATATGGCTTTTTCTTTTTACTAATAATGCTCATATTCCATTTGCCAGTAGTTTATATGATAAAGATAATAATTATTAAATAACCAATAATGCGTTATTGTATTACTGTTAAAATCAAAAAGTCTTTTTTTAATAAAATGATGCGTACAATGAGAATAAAAAACAATATATAAACCACAAAACTACCAAAGGCAAAAACAATAACAATGCTATAAATAAAAGTGTAATAGTGATGCTCACACTAATACTATAACTGATCACAAAAAGTTTACTACAATTTATGATAATACAAATATATTTATAAAAATAATGATAATAAAAATAACAATATTTTCTTTTAGTTAAATTATTAATAATATGATAAAAGTAATTTTAATAATGACCATAATAACATTAACAATTATAAGTACAGGGGGGAAATAATAATAATAATAATAATAATAATTATAATAATAATAATAACAATAATAATAATAATAATAATAATAATGATAATAATAATTTTAATAATAATAATAATAATAATGATACTAATAATAATAATAATAATGATACTAATAATAATAATAATAATAATACTAATACTTATAATAATAATAATAATAATAATAATAATAATAATAATAATAATAATAATAATAATAATAATAATAATAATGATAATAATGATATGATATTAATAATAATAATAATAATAATAATATAATAATAATAATAATAATAATAATAATAATAATAATAATAATAATAATAATAATAATAATAATGATAATGATAATGATAATAATAATAATAATAATAATAATAATAATAATAATAATAATAATAATAATAATGATAATAATAATAATAATAATAATAATAATAATAATAATAATAATAATAATAATAATAACGATAATAATAATAGTAGTAATAATAATAATAATAATAATTATAATAATAATAATAATAATAATAATAATAATATTAATAATAATAATAATAATAATAATAATAATAATAATAATAATAATAATAATTAATAATGTTAGTTACAATAACAATCATAATTAAAACAGTGGTAATAATTGCAAACGGAATAATTATAATATGATAATGATGTATTTTTGTCTATTCGGTTTTTGGTTCTGATTTAGACCGAAAATTGATTATCATAGATAGTTTTATAATTGCACTGCAATATGTATAGTCAATTCAATTATAACAATGATAATTATAATGCTTATTATAATTATTATTATCATTTTGATATAAAAGATAGGAATTTGGAATTTAAAAATATTAAAATGAAGATGTATTAAGTACTGATATTAAAAATATGATTAATGTAGACGACTTTCATAATGTATTGTAATATACTGAATACATCCATAGATTTAATGTGTATGATGGTTAAGATAAAGACAATGTTGATGATGACAAGATCTCGTATGATAATGACTTTGACAGAATGAAGAGCACACCGAAATAACTGAGATACCGAATCATATAGCACCGAAACACCACTACGACATCTGCTGTTTGAAAATGCATGGCGGTAAACATGAAACAGAAAATCGTGACCTCATTAACGAATGCGCATGTAAATCAGGCATCTCCTGAAATGATGGACGACCTAATTGTTGCTGAATTATCGATTGAGTCACTCCGAAATGATGAAGCAAAGTTTGTTTGAAGCGCCAGACTAGTAGTGCATTTAACCTTTTACCTTCACCGCCAAGTCTGGTTTTCCTATGCATTGAAATGTATCGCGGATTCATTCAAAGACAACCGAAAATTTTATGATTTTGATAAACCTATAAACAATATGAATTTGATTATTGCTTTAGCAACTAAGAGGAATTGTTTTCAAATTTGATCATTTCAGAAATAAGAACACAAAATAGATTCTTTCATGTTTTGGTTGGAGGGAAAGACATTGTAATAAAGCTACAAAGCACGCCTTAGAAACCACTGCAACTCAATAATATTGTCTTACTGAAACTGGCTATATACGCTTATATATATTGCTGGAATCTACTTCATACTTATGCAAATAGGTTGGATCCAGGCCAGCCGCAAAATTAATTGGCCACTGGCCTGTGATCTAACATGTTTGCTACTATGAGTATCTTTCCTCGTCAAACTTAAGCAGATATTTAAGGTTCTGGAAAGCAGATGACACATAAATATATGTAAAGAAAATTAGCCATCATTCTAAGGGATAAGAAGATAACCTTCAAATGTCTGCTCTAACGTATGTATCGTTCAATGCCACGATGAAGTAACACTATGGTAATAAATGGTTTATGTTTCTTCACCTTGTCGGAAACCCTGTGAAGTCGGTATGATATAATTAGAACGTCAGTTTTTCTTGGTGAAGGAAGTTCCTTCAAGTCACCATTCATCTTTGATCCCTCTACCTCATCCTCATCAAGCGTAGCCGCAGTTGATCGCAGTGAATTGTAATTTGATTCATTGTCCATGACATATTGCTTCTATCCCTAATGCTTTTTAGGTCGCCGGTTTAAGATCGATTCAAAACGGGCATTCAAAGGTTCTCGAGAATAACATTTTTATGTCATTAAAGGGTGTTTTTAAGCCATTTCGCAATGATACAAATATTCGCGTTTGATAAGGAAGTTTGTAATAATCACGGTTAGAAATTGATACTTTGCTTCTTTCTGTAGTAATGAGTGTAGATCTGGAAAAGTGTGATAAATCATAATGTCCATTCATGGATTCTACGATGATTTTATAGCTTAGATAACACATGCCAATGGTATTAGACATTCGTTGATGTCATCTCTCTATCTTAGGTGTATTAATTTGGCCATTAGTAGTATATTTCGGATGAACTACGGAATGAAAGCCGGTGATTCTACCGGGCTTGACCAGCCCTGAAGCTTGGATATATTCGTCCATATCTAATGAGTCCTGTCGCGCACTATATCTAAAAGTTTAGCCAAAATAGAAGACGAATTCGCTTCATAATGATCTGTCATTTTCATAAAGATGTAAGGGGAAATATTTGAAACAATTTCGCTATAGAAAAAAAATGTTTTGTTTTTTCAACTTACAAAACCTTTAAATTGGTCCAACATCAACACGTTAAATGGCGATAGAATATATAAAAAAAAACTCAATGAGAATTATTGCACCATGTGTTTGTACTATATCTCAGTGTTCTCATATCAAGCACGGTTTCTCGGAATGTATATGCATGTAAGTATGTCTTTGTATGTGACAACCATATTTTATGTATGTGTACATGTTATAATAAATAGGAAGCCTTAAATGTTCAAGCCATGAAATCAATAACGTCCTGTTCTATTCTAAAATACTGTTGAAGCGATGTGAAATCAATTCAACAAATCTGGGCTGGTATAGGTTAACCCATTACCAAACAATAACGACATCTAACTATTTTGTTGCATGCGACTCTAGAAAACATATTAACGAGCAATTTCACCTTTTCCAACAATGGTTTTGCCCTATCTGAAGATTGATTTTCAATTTCATCACAATTGGAAATGTCGTTTGCGATCTCTTTCAATGTTGGGACAGTCGAAAACTTGGTGGTCGGTAAAGGGTTAACAGTTTTGGTATATCAAACGAGAAGGCGGCGGGATAAAGTCACTGTCCACGAGTTTATGGTAAAGTTATTAGTAGAACTGTCCATTTCTGAGGAAGATATTTAGACACCATTTATTACTGTTTTGACTCGTCAGGTCTGAAGTTGGGGGGGGGGGAATGGTACACGAGATGACACTATCTACTTAACAAAACAAAACAGAACATAGTTTATTAAACAAGTATATAAAACATAATTTATTCGGTCGTTTCTAAGGAAGGTTATTCTAAATACAATAAAAATCAGTATTTAATATCAAAGTGTGAAGACAAAAAAAAAATAAGATTGTTGTGCATTGTCATGATCACTTAGAATATTTGACGAGACTCCAGTGCAGAGTTTATATATTTTGCCAAAATTGATTAATAAAGCTTCATTATGTGTAGACATGAATGCATCTAAACTTAATAATAGACGGTTTTATATACATGTAGTAATAATCAGTAATATATTGTTTTCTAATTATTTGAAAGGTTTCACAAATACATATAAAATGATGACCATTTGCAATGTCATGGGTTTTGCAACACATACAATATCTCTTTGTATTGACCAGACGTTATATTTCGGAAACCTTTGGAATACCACACTTCTCAAACGCTATTGTAAAATGCATCAAATGTGACATTATACATGATAGCGGTTTCGAAACACCTATACGTATTCAAAATTATCATGTTAATTCATATATCAATCTATTTTCTTTTTAAGAAATTATATAATTCAGTGTTTTCTTTAATGGATGCTTGACCAATCTTTGAATTACAAAGTAGTCTTCCCTAAACATGCATTAACCCTACTAGAAATTGATCTAAGTTCTGGAAAAAACTAATTTGATTAAAGGACAAAAAATGTTCTTGACGACGAATTCTATAAAGTGTTGAAATTTTTAGAAAAAAAGTAATAGCATTTCCATACTTAATAGTCAATATCTATACTTATATTTTTATAGACAATCATAAATAAGCCATAGATAAACATTATTTCAATGTCGTCTACTGCTATTTTAATGTTGAATCATTATTCTTGTTTAGAATTAGCAAAACCAGTCGTAGACGTCTGTTGTAAGTGTATCTACCAGGAATTTGTATTTAAACCTCCAAAACGTCTTAAATTGGCAAGTTGCTTTACATATAGGTGTTTTACGTTCTCAAACCTAATGTTAATTGTGTTTCGATTAACCCATAGAACGCTGGGTAATTATCTAAAAATAGATTTTTGTGTCGTCTGCTTTCCAAAACCGTAAACATATGCTCAATTTTGATGAAGAAAGATACCAAGAGTGGCAAACGAGTTAGGTCACAAACCAGCCGCCAATTTACCTGGCAGCTGGCCTGGATCTAACATGTTTACATAGGCATGATATCGGTTCAAGCACTCTTATGGTTTAAGCAATAGTACCTTTTATTAATTGTCATACAACATCCCATCTATTCATTAAAATCAATTTCCAATAGCATTAACATCCTAAAGCAACAGTACATATTAGTCATGAACCATTAACAGAAAATGGTTACTTATTTGTATAACGGATAGAAAATACATTGAAAAATAAGAAAATGTGCCTAAATGGCATTTTTTGTATGAAATTGTACTTAGTAAGATTTTGTTTTCGTTTTTTTGTAAAAAGTATAAAGAAAGAAAAGGGTGTAAAAAGAAAAGTTGTTTGTTGTTTTTGTCAATGTTTTCATAATCATATATCCGTTAAAACGAGCTCGTATATTCGAATTCATTGCTGTTTAGTTTTCCTCTGTGCTCTAACCACATATGCATATATTTGTGTCTGTAAATACTAACTCGTGAATCCAATTAGACGATGGAATGGGCCTTTCGATGATCAGTTTCTGGAAAAGGATTCCTTGCGTACATACTGTGAATTAATTAACGATAAAACGCTTTATCTTTGAGGAAGAAAGAAGAGAAAAAGAAGAGGGAACAACGATGAGAAAAAAGAGGAGGGAAAAAAGAAGAGAAAAGGAAGATAAAAAAAGAAGTCATCAGCAGAAGGGAAAGCGTTATCGTTCGTCTGTTTGGAGACACAAAACGCCGTCTGCAAGCAATAAATCTTAAAGATTATTATTGTCAAAAACACGTTAAATTTATGCGAAATCGTAAAGAATTCATTAGCGGTTTTTTATTGTTATTGTTCATCTTCTTACAGACACCATTGAACGGAGGTTTATGTGAAATATGGAAAACAGTTTGTAAAAACCTGAAAATCTAATGGATATTTATTTTTTCTTCTTTTATTTATTATTGTTTTTTATTGTACTGAAACCTACTTACTGAGTAAGTTGGACAAATATATGTTTTAGATATACTCCCAAATAACACATCTTTAATTCATGTTTAGTTTTATTGTTCCTTGGTAAGTATATATATGTACTATGTTCATGTATGTATGTATGATTTTACTTGTTCAAAATATTGCGTGTACGTATAACAAATGAATTTTTTGCATATAACTCTTATTCTTTTGAATATGTATATTTTTAAAATATGTGATATCTGATAGAATTAGATTCTATAGCTCAACACAGAAAACAACCCCAATTTTACTCTGCTTTTTCAAATGTATATTTCAAGCCGTTTGTTAAAAAAATATCTGTCGTGGTCTAGAAATGAGACATTGTGGTTTGAAGAAAGTATTTCAAACGACATGTGTATAGTTCATATAACAATAAATAGTTCATTTTATGTATTTATTAAAAGTACGTACTGTAGCAGAAGCAAAAAGAAAATAAGAAAACTAAAAAAATGCCTGTAAAATTCAATGAGGAGAAAAAAAATGAAACAAATAAGTGAAAAAATACCCTGCGTATTTTGAACGTAAGAAATATGCAGCCGACCAAAAATTAACCACCCCAGTACCAATTGATAAATATAAAGCAGAAACTATTAGCTCTACAGTAGATGATATTTAGCATTAGTGATATGAAGAAATACCTTGTACAAGCAAGTTCTACATTTTGGATAAAATGATATTATATCATTTACCAAATCAGTCTCAAAGATTTGGCCATATATACATATCTGGAAGCCTTTAACAAACTAACATGTGTCGTTTAGAAAAATATCTAATCGAAAGGCGAATAAATTAGCAATAGACTTTGGTAATATTCAATAAGAAAACCAGTGAAACAATATTTCTGTTTTTAAGATATTTACCTTGATACATTTTGAATATTGTACAATGAGTTGTCGTACAACTCGGTTATCAAGAAGTAAACAGGTGAATTCAATGAATTAGTCATTATATGTACGATTTTTAAAACATTTAGAATGTATTACAGCAAGCGATTCGGACAATCTGATTGATATAAATAGAAATTGCAATTAATTACCGATGTCAATTTTAAGTGGAATACTATGTGGCCCCCGAAAAAGCGATGAGAACAACGAAGAGGTCAATGTTCCCATATTTGTATTCGTGTATTCATCTGCTTTCAGAAGGTAGTGCCGGTATTTTTAAAAAATTCCATATCGGTGAATTGTTTTACATTATCACGCTTCTAGTACGGGTTGGTACGAAAGGTATTACAAACTACCGGCTTGTCACGGAATATGTCAACTTTAGATTGGCAACCTTCATTAAATCTATCTATGGTTACATATTCGTTGTATGAATGAGAAATTGTGTACAAGAGGTAAAAAAGAAATACTCATTATTTCCAAACATTGGCTTGGAAATTAGGCCTAATGATAGAATAAAACAAACGTCCTACTTCTAACCAACTCCATATACTGAGTCCTACGGTTAACCATTCATGCACATGTGTGGAGTGTTTTATCTTTCCGCCACAATGAATATGTGTATTTCAAAGTATTCAATCCTAAATGCATTTTAAATGTCGAATGATCTGCTAAAGCATACATTTATCTTCGAAAGAGAGTAGAAATTAAGTTTGTATCATATATAATATGTACATGAAAGAGGAAATCAATGAGTGACTGGTCGACAGAGTGGCTTAGAAAACCATCGTTATTTGAGTCTATTGCAAAAAAATACGAATTCGGGGATCAGAATGAAAACTGAATATACATGTATATATAGAAGATACGTCTTACTAAACATTGAAACATAAATCCAGGTAGAATGTGGGAAAATAGAATATTAAAGAAATAATACTGGTAGGAAGATTGGATGACGAAACTGAATATACATGTATGTAAAGAAGATATGTCTTCCAGAACATAAAAACATAAATCCAGGTGGAATATGGGGAACATTAAAATATGAATGCAAGTAGAAGATAGTAAAATGGAATATTTAAGTAATAACACAGACAGAACAAATGGAAAAGAAAACGAAATCTGACAAACCTATATCGGGTACAGTCTGTGGTGTGTCTGCTTTCCGAACCATCGCTTTCTTATCCTTCATCCAGGCATAATCCCCGTACTTGTTCCCGGCAAGCGTCTGATCATGACCCTCCGGTGTGCCGCTCCCGATCGTCATATCCCCGGGGGTAGGGGACGAGGGGGTCAGAGCGCCCGTGATGGCCTGACAGAAGGAGGCGGAGACACCGTCCGTATCCAGGGTAATGGACGAGGGGGTAATTCCTTGATTAATGTGGGGCACACTCGTCATAAACTCGGCTATACACGGCTCACTGTTTATGAACCCTGATTCACGCCGGTCCACCATTGTAATGCGTATAACGGTCCTGTCTGGCTGATCCGTACCGTCACATACAGGGCGAGATATATGTCCCGGGTGTCTAACTCGTTACTTCCCGTCTATTCCATTTGTACTTATTTCCTTTTTGTATTCAAAACTAAAAAACTAGGTCGCGTTTGCTATTAATACAACAGCGGTTGTAAAGTAACCCTATCTCAACACTGTACTTTTCAGAAGTGTATGCATTCACATTAACATCTCAAAAACGTAACAAATCCACTATCACTCGATGTATATTTCTTTCATTTCCTTTTCTAGTATGTCTGCATATTTTTTTTATCTCTTCCAATACGGTCCGAATAATTTATGCATTTTTCATTCAATCACTTTTGAACGGTCGCATGTAAGGTTTACATTAAACCCTCGTACGCTGTTTCTACAATCGTGAATACTGCGATATTGACAGGTCACGTGAATCCGTTAGACCAATCCGCGGCGACATATGTTTCTATTTGACAGTTTTCCGATAATGGGCCGATCGCAGATGTAAATAAACCTCTCCAGGCTTTTCGTATTATTTTTATCCGCGATATTTCGGAATTCGAATGAAAAATATGATTTGTCTATATCGTACCTCCTGTTTAGGAATAACGCTATGAACCAACACAATTTTGCTTTGTCTATAGTAATTTGTATCCCCACCATTTGTTTCCCCGCCATACTGTTTACTCCACCGTCGCTGAACTGGTGTAATGTTCACCCTTAGAATGCTGGGTAATTTAAACAAAAAGTTTTATGTCGTCTGCTTTCGAAAACCTTAAATACCTGCTTCATTTTGATGAGGAAGGATACTCAGAGTAGCAACTAGGTTAGACCACGTAAAAGTAAATTGGCGGCTGGCCTGGATCTAACCTTTTTGCATGAGCATGAAGTCGGCTCCAGCACTATAAGGGTTAATGATAATTTTCTCCCCATCCCTGTCCGAAAACCGACAATCATATAACCTTAATGACTTCTTAATGGGCTTCGACTATGGCTAATAATTTTGTTATTTTTCATTGCTTGTCAGACACCTTTTCCAGTTGCTTTGCAGAGTCGTCTTTTTTTGTGTGTGTGAATCAACGTGCAATGTATTCGCATACGGTTTTCTAACGAGATGACATTTTATATGGGTTGTAGAAATTCACCATGAAGTCATTATGGTCATTAACACGGAAGGAGTAAAGTTCTTGATTTAGACGGAATACCATTGTGAAACTTAAACACAACATCAAAATCAAGTTCGTAAGAAATGGATTATATTGTGATGAAAGAGTTAACTAAAACGGGGCGGAATTACTTGTATATTAATACGGATAAGAATTGTGTGCGGATTCTAATTAATGCATGATTTACCGAGACGAATTTTACGGAACCTTGGATAATGACTCATGATTTCACCGATCATTACGTGGATTTAATGCCTTATTCATTTCATCCCATGTAGAAATATGAAGGGAGTGGTGTGAATTAGCTATTTAAACTGGAGATTAAGTGTTGTGTCTATGTGTCGCTATATGTGTGTATATTTTTCCTCTTATTTTTTTATAAGATCGTTTGCCTAATATTTACAAGACGTCTGTTATAAATGACACGATGAATAATCATGAAAATACGTACAATTACTTTTAACAAATGTTTTCTTAATTCGTCAAAAAACATTTCTACACAATATCACGAAGAATTTCGTTTTCTCATCTTTCAGATTGCTGTCAATTTGGACCAGTTATAAAATCTCATGTGAAAAATAGATTAATCTATGAATCTACCAAATATCCTCGCGTCTTTCATTTTAGAATTTTTACAGATTTGTCCGAATCCTTAAATAGAACAGAGAAAATTATCCTTTTGATAAATTTTACTAACAACCACCGGTCATTTAGCCTTATGAAACGCCCATTATTCTAAACCAAATACGGCAAAGAAACATAACTAAGATAGATAATGTTAAAAGACAAATCTACAGCTATATATGAACGGTCACTTTATATGTTATGTCCCGAATATATATTCAAATATTGAAAGGATCTTAACATACATGTAATATATCGTGTGTCTTATACATATTCATATACAAAGAAACTATAATTTTGGCATGATATTATCCACAGGTTTAGAGTCTTTTTGTTCCTTTTGTTTTTAGAGATTTCTAAGTGAAATTCATCATAGGTTCGTAATTCAAATTGTGATAACATTCTTTTTCTTTTCATTGTAGTCTCTTTTATGAATTGATAAAAGTCTCCTAAAATGCTTGATCAAATAAATGAATTTATTCATTGCATAGATAATAAAATAATTAAATAATTAAAAAATGAATAATCGAATGAATAAATAACAATTGAACGAATAAAAATGAATAAATATAAGATGAATACTTGAATAAATCAATTAAAAAAAAAGATTAAAAATGAATAAAAATTGAATGAATAAATTTAATAAATAAACAAATACATAAATATATAAATGAATGAATAAATAGATAATCACCATTCTTATATTTATTATGGTTAAAACATGATTATCATTATGTTAATTATGAATATTTTCTTTTTATTGCTGTTATCATCATTATTATAATCATTATTTCTTACTTTAATATATTTTTAATGTCACCATTTCTATGTTTATTATCACCATTACTATCAGTAAAATTATCTTTTGCATTGTTTGTTTAATAGATTTAAATATATTTATTATATTTTTCTTTATCATCATCATTTTTTCCCATTTTTACCATCATTACAATCATTGCTGTGGCTTGTTTTGTTTTAATCATCTTTATTGATTTTGAGCAGTTATATCTTTATGGGATTTTTATGATACAGCTTTAGTTGGATATATCAAACGTTAAATAGATGTCCAGAGGAGTTTTATTTGATTTTTGTCTATCCGTGTGAACGAATCATTTACTATTCTCGTATAATAGTTCGTATACAGAACTGTACAGAACAGAACACAATTTAACCAGCAGTTTAACAAATATCTAATAGAGAAGAGTGCGATATCTATATCATATCGTGCAATTAAAATCGTTAAATGTGTTTCAAGACCTAACATAAAATTAGAAATAAAAACAACTGTTTGAGTTTAAAACAGTAGGCGTCTACTGTCCTTTTTCGGGGGTTGTTTAAGTTGGTAAAAAGATTTAACTCATTCTCACTTCTGCAATATGTCTTCAAACTCATTTATTTTGTTGAATGATTTGGTTAATTTCACATTCTTACATCACTGGCTTTTCAGTTAACGTCTTTGTTTTTATATGTTCTTTGTAACGAATTAATTTATTACACTGTATAAGTATATTGCTATGAACTTAATTGTTTTTGCAGTAAAAGATAATGATATGCAATGTGTTCTGACAGTTTCTGATATATTGATATCGATCTCTTTTTGTAAGAATAAATTTAGTTCAATTATCAGCTGACATTTCTGTAAAGACCTGCAAAAGTAATTAACTGTCAATGTTATCATAAGGGGTTTAAGACCGACCTAAGTATACTGCATCCATTAGTTTTAACTACACGTACATGTATGTTAGAAAAAATTATTTTTACCTTTTCACGTATCGAATTCTAATTCATATGTACCCTTCCCTAAAGAAATATGAATATATAACGTTAATAAGAGACAAAAAAACATATTCAGGGTAACACTATACACAAGCTTCATAAAAAAATACTTTTATTGTTTCGTTTTAAGCGTACCAGCGTATTGACCTTTATTCTAATGAGAAGAGAGAGAAACATTTTATTTCATCTGAAGTGACAGTTTATGTTTGTCAGAAAATACAACAAAACATTATTTTCGCACATGTATTTCTACACATACAATTTACAAATGAATGAATGTTAAATTAATTTTTAAAAGATGAATCGTTCGGCCATTGATGTGTTTGGGATTGTTTAGGATGTTGTTTAAGATATTTCCTTTATAAGACATGCAACATATGGTTATATAGCTTTTATTTCCGAAAGTGTTTAGCTCCATAGAAAAGGAAGAATGCTTTTCAGTTGAGTTTAGAGCACAAATCTGCAAAACTAATAAGAGGTTATAGACAGTGAGTTAGATAATGGCTTCAATTTAGTCGGAGTTTTAACAGTCTAGATAACGGGATGTGTTAGGGTTTTTACGCAAAATGTTTCACAAAAATATTAAACTTATCATACGTTTTAGCTACATCTCTATGATGGGTTCCGACAATACAGATTTAGAACAAGTGGCAAAAGAGTCATATAGAGGAAAATACATCTTACCTGGACCTATGAATATGTCAAAAAAGATTGTGGTAATGTTCAATGTTACAATAATTATGTTCAACTTCTATAAGAAATAGACATGTAAAACGCTAACTACTGAGAGAGGACACACTTCATTATAGTTCTTTTTGTCTCAATCTATACTTCTAAAACTACTTGACTAAAAGGATTGAATCGCACATAATTAACAATTCCTCATTTCGTCAGACCAGTCAATTTGAATATGAATATAACGTGTGTTATACTCGACAATATTTTGGGGTTTTTTTTATAGAGAAAACTTTTGTTTGGAAAAGAAGAAATAAATCACACGAGAGACTGGCAAATTCTCCTCCAATAAGTTCTTTAAAAGTATGTTCATTGGCTTCATTTTTCAAATTCATAATCGATAGAGTATTCAGAGCAAAAATAGGAATTAGAAACATTTCCATAGGAAGACTAGCCATTGTAGGGAAAAAACACCTATAATATTATATAATAATAATATTCTATATTTGTCTGCAACATTTTGGTAAACCACAGAAACTATTACGTTAAGGGTTAGGAATCATCTGCCGTGCACGTTTTTACGTTTTAACCTCATGGTGCAAGATACCATACCGACAGACAGTAAGGTCAGACGGCCCGCTAAAGGACTAATTGACTATGATTAATAACGCGCTACGTATGACCACTTACTAATTCGCGCCCAGAAGCAGCCCACTTGAATAAATTATAACGCGTAGATAACATATGCCTTTCTAGTTGACCGCCTTCCCAATATATCACCATCGTTAACAGATGATGTATTGTGCGGTACTGGTCAATGGAAACGACCGACGCTTTCGAAGGGCAATGTGGCATCTACTGCATTAACCCATTACCAAACAATAACGGCATTTGACAAGTTTGTTGCAGACGACTCTGGAAAACATTGTGGGAGAAGGAGAAATTTCCCACATGGGTTTTCTGCCCCATCAGAAGATTATTTCCCGATTTCATTACATTTTGAAATGTCGTTTGCAAACTCTTTCAATTTGAGACAGTCGAAAATTTGGCGACACAAAAAATTACCCAGCATTCCAAGGGTTAAAGTTGAATTTTCAATGTCCGGTTGTGAGACAGTTTCGTCTAACTTATCGTTGTTAGAGAATATGCGTGTATTTATAGTATCCCCTAAATCGCTATGAACAATCATTTTGATTTATTCCATAAAGGTAACCAAAAAATAAGTAGGCCATATTGCAATACAACTATTAGATATTTTATCATTAACAATGCAATCCTGCGTATGCCAAAATCTCAAAACGTGTACGCATTTTTCAGAATTACTCGTAAATAAAAGATCGATCATTTGATAAGATATGAAGGTAAATAAGAAGACAGAAGAATTAAGACACAAGTAAAGTAATGCATAGATAGTTAATTAAATAAACGTAGAAAATAACTAAATAAGTTATAAATAAGTAAATGCATAGATTTAAAAATAAATGCTTAAAAACATTTCATATACACATTATTGATTAAATGAGTAAATAAAACTATCATTCTCTCAAACATGCTTTAACACGTATCATTAATTGTACAGTGAACCCTCGTTTATCCGGACACCGATTATCCGGATGTCTCGCAATCCGAACAAAATTGTAAGGGAACGGAATTATTGAACCAGCTTATTGCAGACGACTTTTGAAAACATTGTGGGTAAAGGAGAAATTGCTCGTGACGAACAATTTCTCATTTTCCCACAATGTTTTCTGCCATATCAGAAGATTATCTTTGAATTTCATCACGTTTTGATGTCTTCTGCAAACTCTTTCAATTTGGGACGGTCGACAATTTGGCGTTTGCTAAAGGGTTATAACTATACACCGCTCATACAGACCGTTTATGTCTTAATGTGAATAAGAACATGCTCTGCTTCATTAGTCCGGATTATTCGGTAAACCGGACATTTTGTTGGGAACGGACGTGTTCGGATAAACGAGGGTTCACTGTACACTGTTCATTCCACTCAAATCCTTATGCTTTGCCTTTTTATTATCAACAGTCATGCAAAAGCAAGTAAACATTGATCAAATGCGCTGAGAATGCAATCGTAACTAAATAAATTAAACCGATGACTCATAAGACAGGGACTAACAATACAGCATTGTTTTTCTAAAGCACTTCTCAATCACATACTATACGATAGAATAATAAACATCAACCCACCATGGAGGATACGTCTCTATCTAAAATTTCTCTTTTCTTTTATAGATTTAGCACACCAGACAATATATAAAATACTCTCGAAGGGACAAGAAATATCCAAATATCCAACTAGATCTGAATAAATGATGCTAAGATTTTAAAAAGATATATGTTTCATCGTTCTTTTTTAATCAAATGTCGTATGATTTTATGCATTATTTTATAGAAGACCGGATAAACAAGTGTAGAGAAAGAAGAAATTGAACATGCTGAGCAACTCAACCTTTTGTCACGCAGGTTTTTACTAGATAAGCATTAAACACCACAGACAATTTATATAGAAAAGGAACGAACATGCAATAAAAAAAATGGCGACTGGTCTGTGATCTACCCTGTTTGCTATTCTGAGTATCTTTCCTCATTAATGTTAGCAGACATCTAAGGTTTCGAAAGGCAGACAACACATTAATATATTTTCAGAAAATTACCCATCATTCTGAGGGTTGAAATACCAGGAGTTCACTGTTGTTTTTACACAAATGATCTAGTTTCTCTTATGATTAAACGATTTAGTCTTTCTGACAATGACTATTAGATACTCATATATCTGTAGGAGCATACCCCATTGGTATTTTCAGGATATCCATCAATGGTGCTTCATCACTCAACTATAAATGGAATTGCAATAAACATGAGACAGCATTGTCATAATTACAACATATAACATTTCATGGGGATATTGCTATTACTTTTATACAATTAATGTCGTCGTCAAAAAGAAAGACTATACTAAACATTTGTAGATATCTTTCGGAGAGCTTTGCCAACTTTAAACACTATTGCTGTTCCTTAACCAACGACTTTCTAAAATTCCTATAGTATCACCATTTTTGAAATTTAATTTTTTGTATACTATGCTCAATGTTTGCTGCTCGTTTTCTTTTTTGTCTAAACCATATTTTATTTTGTTGTAAATGGCCATAGACAAATTCGGTCGATGATTGTCAATAAAGAAATCGTAATGCTATTGGCCCCCGTTGTACAGTGGTTATAGGTCATCACTTGGGATTATATAACACCTCATTGAATGGGTTCAAATCCAAGTGAACGCATTCGGACTCTCGCGAGAGGCTGTCTTCTGAGTGACTTACGAAGTTCTACCCAGTTCCACCCAGCCCCTAAAAGCAGTTGAGTATGGGGTCTTTGGCTTCCTCCATCATGAAGAGCCCAGCTTAGCAACATTATCTAAATAATATTGACACGATGTAAAAGTCGTACAAATAAAAAGAAAATAAAGTCATTGCATATTTTGTTTATGAATCAATATTGTCTTTTGCGACCATACTGTTTATTTACTATCACCATGAGGTATCTTCATGTGGTTTGTATTAGCTTTGAGTTTCCTAATATACGCTTCCATCTCTCGAGACCGAAGGTCAGTTCATCACGGGAAATGTACTACTATATGATATCATTTTCATCAAATACTAAAACTAACTTTATCAACAATAACAACAATCAAATTTTATTACATATTTTCATGAAAGGATAAAATTATATAAAATGGCTATGATTTATGAATGTCGGATGAAAGTATCTCGAAATAATGTAACGTGTTTTCCGCATGGTTATAGAGATTTTTTCATTCTTGTGGGATTTGATCCTTGAGAAAAGAAGGAATTAGTGCCGGAGTAATCACTGGTATATTACAATTTGATCAATGGAAAATCATGCAACAGAATAACTCATAATTTCTATTCCGCACGTATTTGCCTTGTTTCTTATGGTGAAAGTCAGAACATGCAGAGCCGCTTAATCGAAATTTAGTTTGACTTCTATATATTGATGAAGAATTAATTGAAGACGGTATTAAGAATACTATCACGTTTGAAACATATCCGGAAAAAAATGGGACAATAGAGGGAAAATGTAGCCATAAGGAAAAACACTAATTTCCATTTTTGTTTTATTTGTTTACATTATAACAATGTCTGTTCGATTAACACATTCAACATTTTTATGAGAGAATATTAACACATTTATGGAATTTCATCTTCTGTTATCAAAGTGTCGTCTTTATGTTTATTTAAGTTACTAACAATTTATATACGTTTAAATATATTTTTCTGGTTGCAATCAAACATTTCAAAATTGATCTCCTCATAAACAAATACAAAGCTATACTCGTAAAACCAATTCCCCACATGGGAATGTGTCAAACTGGTCAAAAATAACCGATTATAAATAAATACCAGCGTAGATAATACATTTTCTTTATAACACAGGTCGAAAACATTGTAAGAGATGTCTTAATTCGAACAACAAACTATTTTTTTTATATTATGATCTAGAGACCTCCTAGGTAAAAGGCAAAATTGCTCATACAGATCATACTATCCTTTTGTCCCAGTTATTTCTACAATCCTTTGTAGCACATGTATAGAGGTAGTTTCTATGAGGAATGGATTAAAATATAATTAGAAATGCTTCTATACAGACAGTAATGTTTAACCCTTAGAATGCTGGGTTTTTTTGTAAAAAAGAATCTTGTGTCGTCTGTTTTCCCAAACCTTAGATATCTGCTTAATCTTGACGAGGAAAAGAACTCTGAGTAGCAAACATGTTAGATCAAAGGCCAGTCGCAAATTTACTTGGCGGCTAGCCTGGATATAACTTGTTTGCATAAGCATGAAGTCAGCTCCATAAGGGTTAAGGTTGAATGAACCATACCAGGTATGCGGAAATTTATGTTTACAACCAGAACAACTGATCTCATTAACCCTTATAGTGCTGGAACCGACTTCAAGCTTATACAAATAGGTTGAATCCAGGCCAGCGGCTTCATAAATTAACAACTAACCTGTGCTATAACATGTTTGCTTTTCCAAGAATATTTCCCTATCGAAATTAAGCAGACATTTTATGTTTCGGAAAGCAGACGACACACGGATCTACTTTAGAAAATGAACCAGCATTCTAAGGGTAAAGGTTGAACCATACCAGGTATGCGGACATGTACGTTTACAACCGTGGCAACATATCCAATTAATTAAGGGTATAACTGGATAAAAAGGCCCATATTAGCGGGTGACAGATCGCATTATCGACTCTGCTAAAAATACATTAACCCTTAGAATGCTGGGTAATTTTCTAAAAATTGAATTTTGTGTAGTCTGCTTTCCAAAGCCTTAGATATCTTTTCATTTTTTTAAGGAAAGATACTTAGTTTGGCGAACATGTTAGATCACAGTCCAGCCGCTAATATACTAACCTGTTTGCATATGCATAAAATCGGTTCCAGCAATATACGGGTTAACATTTTCCTTGGTTACAAGTTTAGAAAGTTTATTTTCTAAAACCACATATAGGATTTTCTTTTTATTACCTCCACATTTCAGTATTAAAATTTATTTTGTTTTTTGTAATTTCATGACTTAGTGGTGTTGTAATTTTACGACGTATTTTCGTATTTTGTGCACGTGATTTTATTGTTTGTAGAAAAGAGCTGTAAATAAAGATTGTTACAACGCGAACTCTTGTGTATCTTAATGTCTTGTTCCACATACTCTTTCATACATGGCGACTTTTCCCCATATTGAAACTATTACAACCCTTGTTGATGCTAAACTGGCTCCTAATGTGTTACTTTACATCAAATACCCAGAATACCTTGGAGCAAAGCCGCTGTTACACGTGGTCTAGCCTTTAGTACGACCCAGGTTTGGTATCAAGCCGATACAATCTGAACACATCGGGTTTATCAAATGAAAACACCTCTGAAATAATAGGGATGACGCCATATTGGTTCCCAGCGGAATGACGTCACTTCACTTTCGTGTTTAAAAATAGATCTTATATATGAAATCGAAAAAGTCGTTAAAATTGATTGAGGAAACAACTTTACATGTCACAACAACAATTTCGCCATTTGGTATGAGTTACTGATAAAACCATGATTAAAAAGGATGTCCAACACTTCCATACACATTGAACTACTTAACGTGCACGCTAAGAAAATGTGTTTATTGGCGGATTTACCCGAAAAATTGTAACCCTACACTTATATCCGAGGTGTATTTCACAGCTCACGGAAATACCCGAGTAGTTCCGATTGAAGCCGATACATACGATATTAATACACATATGTTTATAGTTGCTTTACTAACCATTGTGATAAAGCTTAAATGCGCTATTGTCCTTTTAATCCTTTGTCACAACGGATACTTTTCTTTTATATCCAAGACGTATCCAATGATGTGTAACTGGACTAAAGCGTACTTTTGTTTAGGATAGAAAGTATTCACGTACACTGGTGTTGACTTACGTAAATTTTCCCCTTGAATAATTTGGCAAAACACATCTAAAGGCCTTCATCTAGAAACTGTCGGGATAGAAATGAAACAATGTTGAAAACGGCATGACATTAATGCGTTTAAAGTCTCACTTTCCTCGTCTGGGCACAGCATGAATCTCCAGGCATATGGCTTTTCTATGCACTAATGCATATCTTGGTCAATGTTGGATAACCACTGGATAAAGATGCAACTTTTTAGGCAAAACATTTAAATACAAACAGAGTCAATTCAACCGTTGGCATGTGCTCACTGTTTCTATAATAAATATCCAGACATTTTGTAGAATTTAAACAAAAAAATGATAAAGCAAAAGCAAGTTCAATAGGGTCTACCACCAGTCCAAAGAACATGTCAGTTCGTAGGAAACGAAATTATATAGCTCTACAACAAGTCTATATATAACGTCAGTTCGATGAAAACCAAGTCATTTAGGTCTACAAAGAGTATATACTATATATAGAACATATTGGTTTGAAGGAAACCAAGGTCTACGAACGGTCTAAATACCATGTCAGTCCGAAGAAATACATAAAACTCTTAAAGGTCTACGAACGACCATGTCAGTCCGAGGAGAACCAAGTTATAAAGGCCAATGAACGGTCTAAAGACCACGCCTACAAATACCTACAACAAATAAATGTCTACGACAGATCTAACGCCCATGTCAGTTTGAAGAGAATCAAGTCACAAAGGTCTATGAACAGTCTATATAACATGTCAGTTCGATGAAAACCAAGTTATAAAGGTCTACGACTAGTCTTTAGAGCATGCCAGTTCGTAGAAACCTGAATAACAAAGGTCTACGACCAGTCTATAGAGCATGTCAATTAGAGGAAAACCAAGTTAAAAAGGTCTACAACTAGTCTTTAGAGGATGCCAGTTCGTAGAAAGCTAAATAACAAAGGTCTAAGACCAGTCTTTAGATCAAGTCAGTTCGAAGAAAACCAAATCACTATGCTCTACAAAGAGTATAAAGAACATAGTATTAGTTCGAACAAAACTATAGACTACGTCAGCCCGAGGAAAACCAAGTTTTAAAGATCTACGATCAGCAGATAGACCACATTTCTAAGAAAAGCAAGTTATAACGTCCTCGACCAATCTATTTACCATGCAAGTTCGAAGAAAACCAAGTCATGAATGTCTTTAACCTGTATGATATATACTATGTAAATAGAAGAAATTCAAGTCATACAGGTCGACTGTCCCAAAGTGAAAGAGTTTGCAGTCGACATGGCAAAATGTGATGAAATTGAGAAATGATCTTCTGATAGGGCAGAAAACATTGTGGGAAAAGGATAAATTGCTCTCAACGAGCAATTTCCCCTTTTCCCACAACGTTTTCAAGAGTTGTTTGCAACCAACTGATAAAATGCCGTCATTGTTTGGTAATGGGTTAAAGGTCTACGGCCAGTCAATAGAGCATGGCGATTCGATAGTAGCCACTTCACGAGACTGTCTATTGGAAAGGGAATTACTGGCTTCAGGAGATAAGAGGAGGTACACTTATAGAGAATCAATACCCAATGGTCGGGACAATTAACTCATTCCCTTCCAGTGGAAATATGACTGGTCCAAATTGAAAGCAATATTCGACGACAAAAATAGCTTAACATAAACAATGCATTTTTTATATTCCTAAGAAACCATTTGACAAAAGGAAACGTTGCTCTCTGTAAGCATCTTATAATTTGCCTACAAGGATTTCTCGATGAAGACGACGTCTGCACCAAATGCGTCATAGTGAGATATCATGGAGTAAAAAGCTGACCAGATATTAAGGGCTGCCATTGCTTGCAACACACAAGTTTGGACAACTGTATCGAGGATCCCTTGCTATACCAAAATTCTCCTTACACGTGAGGGACTTCTAGCGAATGCACGAGGTTTGCGTTAACACGGGGTTTGCGTTTTACGAGACGACTTAAAAGGATATTTCTTAACTGCCATAGTGCTGAAACCGACTACATGCTAATGCAAATATGTTAGATGTAACCTGTTTACTACTCCGATAGCTTTTCCTAGCATAATGAAACAGGTATTTAGGGTTTTGGAAAGCAGTCGACACACAAATCTATTTTTAGATATTTTCACAGTATACTTAGAGTAAAGGTAGTACAAACGTAAGCTGGCTGACGTAGAAAACGCTCACAACGTTTGCAGAGGTGTCCGAATGCATTTTATACTTGTTCAGTCTTAACCCTTTCCCAAACAATAACGACATTTTTCCACTTTGTTGCAGACGACTTTAGCAAACATTGTCTGAAAAGGAGATATTGCTCGTAACGAGCAAAATTTCCTTTTCCCACAATGTTTTCTGCCCTATCAGAAGATTATTCTCCAATTTCATCACATTTGAAGACTGGTCTTAGACCTTTGTTATTTAGGTTTCTACGAACTGGCATCCTCTAATGTGAAATGTCGTCTGCAAACTCTATCAATTTGGGACAGTCGAAAAGGTGTTGTTTGGGAAAGGGTTAAAACAGCTTTCCATGAGTGAGACGAAAGACCATCTGAATAGTAACGCGATACCTTGTCCGACCATTTTCACCCACTCTTTGAAGAATGTCCAGATACTGCATTTTAAAGACCGGTCTGAAAACATAAAAAAAGGGCTTACCAATACGATGTTGCTTGAAATATGTTATGGTACATACATTTATATGAAGAAATTTTACACGGGTTAAATGATAAAGCCAATAGCATTCCATTCATGAGACGAAAGAACATCTGAATGACACCGTAATGCCTTGTCCACACTGCACATTGAAGCACACTTTGATCGCAATTTAAAGAACGTCCAGATAAGATCGAAAAAGGTTTTACCAATACGATGCTCACTGAAATATATTAAGAAACATATAATTTTATGTATACGACTAAGACGTGTTTGAAGCCGTTTTCAACACATTTCAGTCATTTCACGACAGCAGCTTGGTTATTGGTGGTCGAAAGGTTTCATACCAACTTGGGACAGGAATCTATGCTTTCTCCATGGACGCACATGTACGCTTTGTATCGAGCCCCTTATGCCCAAAGCCTTCACAAATGACACTGGATGACAGTGGTCCAGGGGTAGAGCGTCGGCCGCCGAACGCTAGTGTCGTGGGCTCGACTCCCGGGAGTAAGGGGTTCCGTCTGGCGGCCTTAATTCACATTAACCGTGCATTAATGAACATTCAGCGCGAGTACTGGTTATCCATCCTGGAAGCAAACCCGAGAGTGGTTAATCTTAGTTGTAAGAACTTGTTACGATGTAAAACAAATAAGTTTAAACTTAAACTTAGCCCGCACAAAGCATCACCAAACCACCATCCCCTCGTTCCCTAGAGGCAGGTGATGATTTCAACAACGATATACAGGGGCTGCGTATAAATAAATGGATGCATGGCTACGTTTTGATAAGCGACGAACACTTAATTTTGATGGACGTTATCTCCGAGATCTTTTCACTTCGCTTGGGTTGTATGTTGACTCCCCGTCACCTTGGGTGTTGACGAAAGCTTGCTCGGTCCTTTTGCGTAAAAACTTCGCCAGCGGCGTAATGTTTAATATATGAACCGAGCGGCGAATGGAGCGTACCCCTGTATAGGAGAAAACCGGCCAGGAACACCTGCGTAAACGTAAATACCACGATTGGTCTGCGTAGTTGGGTTTGATATAGTTCACCTCATACCTCATAGCAATTATAAACAAGTTATAGGGGTGTCATCAGTTAACCGATTGACTGGTCGATTGATCGATTAATCTGTTTGGAAAGCGATAACCAGTTACCTGGCAAGGAAAATTAAAATGGACAAATTAAAGAAAAAAATCCGCTGAATGTGTTTTCAAAATCAAGGGCAATAATCAGCAGTTGTTATAACGCGTTTTTCAACAAATCAATGTCGTTTTTATATCTAACACGAACTAACGTGTGAACAGTTGATGACTTGTTTTATCCCATTTCTTGCGTTCTATTGGGCGAACCTACCGTTATGCATATCATTGACACAATCCATTTAAAAATTTGAAAATCCTTCATTGGAAATCGGGTTTGACTATCGGCCAACACATAGAGAGGGGCGGGTTCATTAAACAAAATTGTTTACGAGCCTTTGTAGCCTACTTGATACCTTGTCAAGCAAGCTGTACAATTGCCACAAAAAAGAAAAATATCATATCACATTGACATACGGACAGTTTGAATGTAGTATTCTCTCTTAAGAACACAATTTTTACTTGGAAGGAAATCATCAAATAATTCAAATAACTACTTCCTATGCTAAACAATTTAGAAATGTTTTCCAACCAAACCAATACCAGTCCAAGCTCTAACCTTTATTCCCTACCTAGTACATCGTGCTTGTCTAGCTTCGTTTTACATCATTTCAATGGGGACTTTAAGTTGTTTTAACAATATTTCTATATACTGTATTACGACTATCAGTGTACGTATCTTTGATCTTTTTTTCCTACATATGCGCCTCATTATTTCTATTCCTAGCCACTGACTGGATTCCGATATTAAAACATAAGGATAAGAAAATATTGGAACATTCATGTTGGTATGTCAATTTAAGATAGTATGCCAAATCAGGGCATACGTAGCCCTCTAGTAGATTCGTCAAGGCTTTGATAACAACTTCGTAAATAACATTAAAATTCCAGGCTGAGTTTTTATATAGGTCACTAAATGTCCCTACAAGCTTCATACGTCGACTTGGCTTGAAGGAACGGACTTCCGGATGAGTGAAACGTAATGCATACTAAAAAAGGCAGTATTATACATGAAACCAGTCATGCAAAAGGGTATATATGTTAAAGATTGGGCTTACTAAGTTAATATTGCGTTAATCCGCAGTAATATACAGAATAACCATTTTTAACAGAATGCTTCTCATGCAGGAATCCAAAATAGAAGTTTTCGATTCAACATGGAGTTTGGCATCGTTTCATGGAAAGGTTATCTCTGTATTAAGCGATCATCAAATAGGCGAACTTTTTGAGACGAATTCGATATATCATAACCTGAAGCAAAGCGTTATTTGTCTTGGCTGTTTTTGGATGATTAACAGTTTTAGAGCATTCTATTAGACGTTTAATTAGGGTCCTTGCAAAGGATTAACGTCTAGCTAAAC
The DNA here is from genome assembly GCA_947846245.1 of Cerastoderma edule. NCBI lineage: Eukaryota > Metazoa > Mollusca > Bivalvia > Cardiida > Cardiidae > Cerastoderma > Cerastoderma edule. The sequence goes on along the minus strand of OX401409.1, from coordinate 22,835,886 downwards.
AACATTACAAGGATGAGTGTACCTAATAGTATATACATGTACTGTTATCTTATAACATACTTCATTGCATTCTTAGTATTACGTACGATTACTACTCAGTTATGCAGTGTAATATTAGATTAGCCGTCGATGCAACCAGTATTGCATCGATACCGTTGGGCTAAAGTGCATATATGCATATGTTAAATGTAAAGTGCTGAATCAACCAATTTCATCGTATTGGATATTGAGATTGGACTAAACTGAAAGCAACAACGTTCCACAAAATATGATAATAAGTAAATACAACCCACTTGAATCTTCCCTTTCTATTTCAACAACAAACTAGTACTATTATTCAAGCATAAGAAGTTTCATACTATGGTGGTCGTTCATTAATACGAAACGTTTTCATCAAAGTTAACTGTTTATTGGACCTTTTTCGCTTTATACAGCAGGGCCAATTAAAGGCATCGTCCCAATATATAATTTCTTAAAAAGCATGCAATTCTCTGAAAAATCCAAAGTCACACCAGTTTTTTGGTTTCCCGATTCATCAATATCATCGATGCAATTTCAGATTATTATCAGGAATAGTCCTCTTCGCAATTTAAGGGGAAAATGCTTGTTTTTCTTTACGATTCATTCTTTTGCAGCAAGTTCGCGCGAGTGATACATTAAGGGGTAAGCGGTAAATGCCTGAAGATTGTATGTTAGGAAGTTTATAAAAAGTGTAACGCTGTCTCAAGGTTACATGACCGTATATCTTTGCACCAATAAGTAGAAAATGCAAACGACCCACTGTTGATGGCTGTACTACAAATATGCACGATCAGATAAAATAGATGTTGCGGAATATATTGGGTTAATGCATGCGTTCGTCTGTCTATCAGGGCTTAATGTCCGCCTAACTGTATGTCTGCCCGTCTGATAAGCTGTAGTAAGCGAATTTTGTACATACGTACGTGTCTTTGTTCAATCATAAGCTTTCTTGCCACGTGACTAAATATGCCAACGTTTCGATATTTTGATACCTCTCAGATTTTTTTATAATTCAGTATCTGTATCTGTCTTCGGATGCAGTGCATATCAAAAATGCCTAAAGCTCCGAATGAACGTTTGTCTGTCATTCAGTAATGTTAATTCGACGGTCTGAAATGTTATACAAAGGCCGAATTTCGATTCAACTCTAGATATCGTGATTTATTTATTTTCTACTTTAGACTTGCTGCAAAGACAAATATGACGAAAACTATTTCATGGACTTGTGAATTGAATTCATTTTGTAATTAAGTAAACTACATAATTAATGGGTTTATTTTCTAACTTGTACGTTTAGCGTTATTTATACAATTTATTTTAGCGTTATTTATACAATTTATTTTATCGATATATGATTGGTCTTTTCTGTATGTGTACACATCACTTCTATTGTGGTAATATACATGTCAGTCCCTTCGTGTGTTTCTGTCTATCTGTTTGAGTGTCTGGAGTCTGGTGAGCGCATTTTAGTGTCAATGTATGTGATTGAAGAAGTGTCTATCCTTGTAAATGTGTATACATGTATGTCTGTCGATGTGTACCCGCCCGCATGTACGATGTTTGTCCCCCTCTCTCGGTCTCTTTCCGTCCGTCCTTCTGATTGTCCGTGTATATATCTAAAGCTTGTTTTAGGCAATTGATTCTTTTGTGACAAAGTTTTCCACTCAATACGATTGAATGCGTTTCTTTTAGGTTTCATTTGTCATCTGTTGTCATTTTCGATTTTAACCGGTCAAACGTTTCCATTACTGAATGGCAAACAAAGTCAACCGATCCCACATCCTCGAAATGAACCACCGGGCCAGAATATACACTAGTATGGAGCGTCTGTACTGGGCAAAAGCATAAATTGGTAATATAAATTATCCATTTGTGACAACGTTTTTCCACTCATTAAGATTTAAATACATTTGTTTTTCAGGTTTCTATTGTAACCTGCTGCTATTTTCAATATAAAATTGTCACACATGTCCATAACGGAATTTCATACGAGGTCAACCAATCCTAAGTTCTTGAAATGAACCACTGGTCCGGAATATAGAACAGAACGAAGCATCTGTACCGGTCGAACCCACATTGGACTCCATCCCGCTGTTTTTCGACATTCGCACAGGCTGTACCTCAGCGCGGAGCCCTCATCATTTCGCCATTTACATCATATTGACCGCTGCGCCGTAACGACCAATTAATAGCCATCATAGTGGTCATGTGACTAAAAGCGTCCCCCGCTGTCAATGGCAACATGTGGAATCGCACAGGGTCAATAAAACATGTGGTCGGTGTTTGTGTGCATATGGATTCTGGGAGAAACGAGTACAGTGTAAGGATGGGTAGGATTGTGAAAAGACATAATGGTTTGTTGGTTGTTTGGTTTAACTTCCATATTGAACTCAAGTAAAACGATTTGATCTTGACAATACGTTTTCGAATGGGCGTCTCTTTTATTGTTTATGATAACCCCTATAGTTCTGGAACCGATTTAATGCTTATGCAAACAGGTTAACTCTAGGCCAGCCAAGGAACACAGCTGACCTGTGATCTAACCTGTTTGCAACCCTGATTACCTTTCCCCATCAACATTAAGGTTTTGGAAAGCAGACGGCACAAAGATATATTGATAGAAAGATACCAGATACTATGTTCATAACACCCAAAGTATCGTCCTCATATGTCATTCGGTCTGCAACAAATAAGTACAAAAAAAAACCCGTTCTAAAACTTTTGAGTCGACAGAGCGTTAATTCGATCCGATATGAAAGAAAAGACGACAGGCGCGATCGTAATCAACCTTCGCCCATTGTAATTGTACAAAAACATATATCTTCATAAAGATACATTTATCGATTGAAAATGATTAAATGAAAGATCAATAAGAAAACATTATTTATACTGATGAGAAACGCTACATCGAAAGACATTTAACTAGTTCCGTTTTGCAAATGCAAACCTCGACAGTCTATACATGTATACACGAGAATGTATCGCCATAAACCAGCACGCGAAGAGCCTGTTGCACAACGTGCTGGCAGCATCTTAGTTCGATCGACCTTTAGGAACCCATTTTTCGCCCACACGGCCCAATACTAATTGATCGAATAACGGATCCAGAAAGCTCTATATCTCTGCCATTTATCGGGATATAAACAGCCGTTTATGATGAGATTTATTGAAATAAAACTGTTTTTATGTGCGGTTTATACGACATTTTACTTCCATAAACCAGGTAAAACAACGATTGACTCACCAGACCCGAATTGACAGACCGACGAATTGTTTCTTTCATTTTATTTTGATTTGTTTGTTATTGTGAACTCAAATTGGGATATTCTTACATGACAAAAGCATGTGATTTACAATTACGCTGTTGGGATATTTTTTCGGATTGTTTCTTGTTAAACTTATAACAGTAACCAGTGCACACAACGCTGCTAACCGAATTTTTTACCTGTACTTTTCACCATACTTTGCTTAACCGTAAGGTCAAACAGTTTGTTTTGTACAAAGAGCCAAAGAAAATCATATTTGTCACATCATGAGCAATCTTCACTATATTACGAGTTGATAAGTAGTCCATCGCCGCCGAGGTAAAAACGCGTGTATTTGACTAGAATCATTGAACATCAGCATTTGAGTGACATACTTTAACTCAAAAAACAATCGGTTAAACTACAAAAGAGTCTCGCAAATCCCGACTCCGATAATCCAGATGTCTGTTAATCTGGACGCTTTAATTGTGCAGTAATCTGCCCCGTTATCTCCAGAGTCTCTCGTTCCGGATCCGGACTTAGACTTGCGGGAACCGATCTTCGTTCTTAACCTGTATTTGTAAATCGTTAATTGCACATGTAGAGGATCCGTCTCTTAACCCATTACCGAACACCAAATCTTTGCCTGTCCCAAAATAAAACAGTTTACAGACACTATTTAGAAATGTGATGGAATTGGAAACTTATCTTCTGATAGGGCAGTAAACATTGTGAGAAAAAGGAAAAAATGCTCGTTAAGAGCAATTTTTCCTTTTCCCACAATTTTTTTCCAGAGTCGTCTGCAACACAGTGGTTGAACGTCGTCATTGTTTGGTAAAGGGTTAACCAAAAGAACACTGGCCAGACTTACAGTCGGACATCGACTCTTGGCCATCCACTGGAAAAGGAAGATGAATAGAAAGTAAAGAACGACTCCATTTGAATCAAAGGTTGAGTAAAAAACCCCGTTTTGAGCAAAACAGGCGATTTCAGTTGTTTCGATATAATGTACATTTCGATATACCGGTTCCTGGTTAAGCCTAGGTTGATAAACAAACACGACATTCTGCGAAACACATTACCGGCATAACATGGCAAGTGGGAGGGCAGCTCACATATCATATAACCGCTTTAACACACTTCCCCGCACTTTGAAGTGATCCCCAGGAAACGCGGGATACCAGCGGAAACATGCAGTCTTTTATAGATCACGATGCTTTGTTGTGTGCTGATACTGTCAATATAATTCTTATCTGTCTCTCTCCTCTCTGTTCCCATTTTTATCTGACGTTAGTTGGTACTTGTACCTGAGGTATATGTGAAACGTTTTTATATATGAAACTTTTGAATGCTAACCGATTCTTTGGAGTTTGCTTTTGTGTCTGTTGGTAATCTTATATACGAATATTTATATATGAAAATGTTATATTTGTTGGAAGACACCTAAGAAGTTTTAAAACACGTTTATACACGAAAAATTGAAACGTTTATATTTGATACCTGTTTGGGGTCAGTGCTTTATCACTTTTTCTTTTCAATTTTCTCTCTTCTTAAACATGTGTTCACATATGCTATGCTATCTGTATCTTAACCAGTCGTTCAGTGTTTGATATTTCTTTTAGCTTTTTAAGCCTTTTTTCGTAATCGACATGATGTATGTCGGATGGATTATGTTGTTTGACCTTGTCTATACGTTGATACATATGACTATTAATTCATCGATAGCCGAGTATAAAAGTTCCCATATCATATAAGTTAAGAACCCTCTATTCTGTACAGTTAACGACTCACATGTACATGTCAAACATACAATCTAATTCCAGATCCGGAACGAAAGACTCCGGACATAATGGGGAAAATTACTACACAATAATTCCGCTCCCCTTGCAATTTTGTCCAGATTGCGAAACATCTGCATTATCAGGATCCGGCTTAACAAGACATTATATTATACAGACTGTTCATTTTTCTTACAAAGTATGCTACTCGGATTCTGCTGTTTAATGCTTAACCCTTATAGTACTGAAACCGACTTAATGCTTATAAAACATGTAAGATCCAGTGGCGGCTAGCCTCTTATCTATCCTGTTTGTTACTCTGAGTATCTTTCCTCATCAAAATTAAACAGATATTTAAGGTTCTGGAAAGCAGATGACACATCAATATATTTTTAGAAAATTGCCCAGCATTGAAAGGGTTAAAGTACATCGCATTTAGCACATTCATGTTCCATTCAACATCTTTTTCCACCTCAACAGACATACATTTGATACAGCATTACAGTTTCAACTTTGAACATAAATACCAATAATCAACAAAATTGAATTTTCTAAACTGATATACAGCCACGCGTGTTTGAAATATGTCTGTCCATTCAAGCGGTTAACCGAAATTCAAAATTAATATCGAACGTCTGCATTCGTTTTACCAATATGTCACTAGATAACATATCTGACACATTTGTCATAAAATTCTCTTGGTTTTACCGCTAAAATTCAGCCATGTTTAATGTGTTCTTTTCCTTTTGGTATCTAATCTGTATCGAAGATGAAAAGGGACCTCAGTGGCCTAATGGTTTGTGCAATGTACTTTAAACAGACATCGCAACTCTCTGCATTGGTTCAAACCCCGGTTCAGTCTTTTGGGTTTTTTTTATTTTATGAAACATAATCATCCGATGGACTTACTTAACCCTGTTCAGATTTCGTTAGTTATTTCTCTAGTTAATTCATTTGTTCGTTTATGTGTTTGATCGTTCGTTCATTCGTTCGTTTGCTTGTTAGTTAGTTAGGTAGTAAGATAAATTAATAAGTTAGTAAAGTTAGCTAGTTAGTTCGTTAATTAATTGTTCTACCGACCTTAGCCAAACACACCCAAAAAATATTTTAAGTTAAAGATAATGATAATGCGTTAAGCAACATTTTCGCTAGATGCCTGGCTTTAATATTGATAAAGACCACAAGCCTGGCAAAGTGGTTAAATTTGCGGCTTGCAACTTGCAGGTCCCAGGCTCAAGTCCATGTGGAACTTTATGCCTTGTTTGAGTGTCATAAAGCCAAATAATTAAGAGCCTTAATCTTGTATCAGATGATCCCATGAAAGCCGTAACTGAAACACCGTTGTCACGGCGTTTGACACATATCGCATACAGGAAAAAAGCTCGCAACTGTCCTTACCATTTGAATATGCCACAACATCGAGACTAGTCAGCCCCTTTTGATTGTTGGTGACATAGTTCGAGTTTGCCAAATATCGGGTCCATAGGTGATGGCACTAATTCTACAAAATTGTATATGCATCACAACAGTGGCATGCTCTCTACTTCACACGCGAACCTACCATTAACCAATTACGCCATCATTATTCGTTTAAATGTGCCCTTAGGATATTTCGTGAGAAACCACTGCAACCCAAAAAAGAAATTGCTCGACCCGAGCTTTTTGCTGCAGTGGCTTCTCCAAATTGCAAAATAACTGAAATATATAGATTAATAAATGAATATTTATACATGTAAGCCATTATGTTCAAATAACAAATGTTGATTTCTAAATGTTTTATTCCTTTTCTTTAAAAATTTTATATCTGCGTTATTTGTATGTTTGTTTGAAGATGTAATTTTTGAAATGCACTTGTTTTATGCAAAGAGTATCATGATTATCGATTTCATGATATTATCACATTGATACGATCCGATTATTGCTGAATGGGTTAATCAGGAGCGTCTAATGTTTCGAATCACAGGGGTCTATAGCTAACCTTGGGTCAGTACTATGTAACATAATATACAAGGGTATATCATATTAGAAAATACTGACCCAAACATAACTATACACCCCTGTGATTTGAACACTACGCAGTGTTAGCTACTATTTGAGTCGCGCTCCGTCACCCCATCCCATCCCTACCCCCGGGTAAAGGTGGAAATATGTCAACAGGATCTGGGGCGTTAATTTTCGGACAGGAGCAGATTTCTAAATCACTCAAACGGTGTTAATTATATCCAGAAATAACACATCCCCTTCGTCCGTCGCTTTGTATAACAGACTGGGAGCAAATTGAAACTAATTGAAGCAATCGGGTTCAGTCGAAATGACTTCCAAAACGGGGCGACATCACCCCTTTTGACATCAAACGCCCGGATCAGTTTGGGCGGCTAACGGGTTTCCGTACGCTTCGATAACTCGATATTATGAAACCCCGAAATTCGTCCCGGGTCTGAAATTGGTTTCCCCTCGTCAGTGGCGTAGCTTGCATATTATTTTAAGGGGTGTGGGGATCATGCTTTCTGGGCGGAGAAACTGTATCTAAAAGATGCTTAGGTGCTTAATACCCCTGGTTTGTTTTTTCAGGTTACATATCAAAATTCAAAAATAGAAAACGATGGTTATCTTTATTTTCAACAAACAACGTATTTTGCATCGAGAAAGCATACCTAAAGATCAGCATATGACATTAACCCTTAGATACTGGGTAATATTTCTAAAAGTGGATTTTAGTACCGTCTGCTTTCCAAAACATTAAAAACTCATATCTGCTTAATTTTAATTGGGAAATATACTGAGAGTAGTAAACAGGTCATAGCACAGCCCAGTCACAAATTTACTTGGCGGCTGGCCTGGATCAAACCTGTTTGCATAAGAATGAACTCGGTTCCAGCACTATAAGGTTTAAGAAAAACAGATTGTAAGGACATAATATGTAGGTATTGTTTCATATCTGACCTTCGAGTCTTACTCTTACTATACTTAAACTTTACTTTCTTACCTGTATTTCACTTCCTATTTAATTCTTAGAACGCTGAATAAAGCATGTGTCCGTAAGAAGCTACGCCATTGCCCACCCTTTAATCCTATGTACAGACCCTCGAAAGCGATGATGTCGTAACCAGGGGTGAATTTAGTGGAATTTGATTGACCCCTGACCTTCTAAACACTGTATTGTTGTTCATTTTTAATTTCCTCCTTTGATCTAAGCGACTTCACTTTAATCGGATTACTCGGGCATTTTCGTCAACCAGAAAGAGCCCTTTGAGGAGCACGTTTTGTATGACAAATAGGACATCGCGATCAGATGCACCATCGCAGCGTGAATAAAACTATCGGGAACAGAAACATCGCCCTGTCTGCACCAGTCAAGCACGAAAACGGACTCTTTGCGAGTCAATCAATTGTGGATCAATCTGCAGTTCATGGGATCAATAAACGTTGAATATAATCGAGAGGCAGGCGATCCTACCTTCATGCACCGTGTGTGTTTTCGGTGCTTTCTTTACGATCAGTGAAAGGTTGTCTATAGTAAAGCTGTAATATAACTGAGACACTGTACATACGGCATTAAACCTCACATATGAATACAGTGTTATGTTTTCCCTGTATATCGTGTTGAGATGAGCTAATGTCTAATCTTTTTGTGGCGACTTGCATTGTAAGTTCATTTTTTTGAATTGCACCTATATCCAATCGACGTAACTTTGCATCCTACCACTATATATGTTTGGGTATTTTTGTAGAAGACTGATTATAGGGGTAAGTTCATTGGGACTAAACAAACAGCTTTTGCTAATATTATCAATGTAAACCCTGGGCTCGATGTAAGAGTACAGAACTTGAAATCACATGAAGCTTCTCAGCGTGGGTTCAAACTCCGATAACTGCATTTGGATTGTCATGAAAACAAGCAGTATCAACACCTTTTTGGGCAATCAAGAAGGATAAAGCTGTAAAATACATGCATCATTGTGGCTTACTCTCGGTGACTACGATGAAATAAACATAGTGATTGGAATAAAAGATTTGTTTATTCTTGGTTATACACTTTTTATCATAATACACCCATTTGTATTTGTATTTTGACCGAAAACTGAATAGTTTTCATTGTGATAAGGTAAATCTTCATTGACATTGTCATAAATACAAGCATATTATAAAACAAATGTCTCTCTTCAACTTAACGAAACTTTGGTCGGCGATGTCTTTCTAGGAATCGAACATGAACCTTATTGACACGAAATCCTCAAATACAGCCACAGTATCTTTCATCGATAAATACATGCAAGTAGATCTACTATTAAGTAAGTGTTTATCAACAATCCCATCTCTTTAGTCATCAGTTGCGAAAAATTTTAAAACAGGATGGAATTAACTCGACCGTTTGCCACAATATTTAACAATATTCTAACCTTCTTGAACTGACTTCATTTTATCAAAATATTGAACGATATTTCGGTTTTATTATATTGTAAAGGTAATTATTTAACCGAAGACAACGTGTCGTTTGGTTGTCGATTTGCAGCCGTTTGCAATATTGCTTCCGGCAAATAAACGTGTCGGGCCTTACTTTGTCTTAACCGTTTGTGCTTGGCTAGCGAACAGAATGTAGAATGATTGGTTTTTATCTGAAGTTGCGTAATGGAAACTGTGTCGCCAATTTACACCTGCATTCATAATATTGACAGACGGTTGTGTCGTCACCAATAACTGAATTTGAACTCATGTTGTGAAATAAAACAACATTTCTGTTTATCAAAACATGTACATGAAAAGGGATACATTTGTGATAAGTTATGCATACAAACAAACACAGTTTTCCATGTACAAAAGTACAAAAAAAAAATCATAACAGAGAATACAAGAAAGTGTTAGCACAATTGCATGAGCACACATTTCTTTGTATGCTACATGCTACAATAAATCACATACTCACAAGCATGTTATGTTTTTACCAAAGAATGCCATTGATTATCCTAAAACGGGAGGCTTTGATTTTTGTTTACTTTATTTCCAAATTACACGCACACGTTTAAGCCAAATATAAAATATGGGTGATGCATTGTTTTCAAAACACAAATAGTCAATTTTCAGTTACTTCAAATATACAAGGTTGAGCCAAGATACTACAGGAACTTCAAGAAATAGATAAGGCGGGACATCACGTGACCATTGTTCAAGAACTTATGTCCGACCAAGATGGTCACACCACAGGAACTTTTTGTCACATACGTTTGCCAATGATAGCCACACTGTATACTTTCCGATTTCTCTACCGGGTGTTAGACGTAACGTCGTTATAAAGCATTGGTTATCATATATCACCAGAACCAAGAAGTTGATGAAAAAGCAAAAATAACTGTTACGTCAAGGGCGCTGCCATGTTGTTCTGACATAACATTGTAAACATTAGGCACGTGATTCCCCTGCCTGTGTGACAATTTGGGAAATACTTCCGCCAACCAATCCCGCAGTTATATCACAAAAGCTCCATTCCAATTTTTCAAAATAACAATAAAAACAAAAACCCAAACCTGTCATCTTGCATACGCCATTGCTGTCCTCTGCCTTTGTCTCTTTTACATTAGGACCATTCACAAAAATAGATATATATAGACGGGTTAGAGCATTTATTATATCTAATTGTAAAATAAATCGTACACTTGATAATGGGGAAACGTTTTATGCATGTTGGCGATTCATGTCTTCTTTTCAACAACGGTTTCAAATATGATTTGGTGGAGATGCATGGAAAATGATAAACCGGTTTCTGATTATATAAACCAATCAAGTTGTGGTTTCAGCTTACTACACTTAAACGCATGGCTACATATGCACACTCTCTGTGAAGTAAAAGACCTTACCCACCCATAAAATCAACAAAAAGCTAACGGAAAAGAAAACAAAAGAACAGCCATAAAATATGACATGGCAACTTGGGGTCAGGAGGAGACATGGAAGCAATGCTTATCTGTGTGCGAATCATTGGAACACGGTATTGAGAGAATACGGGACCCGTTTGCGTGACGACACGCACAATTTGCCCCCACCCAATCACATGACTGTGTCCGCGGGAAAAGAGTTAAAACGGCACGTCACGTGTGAAATAGACACCCATAGATACAAGGGTAGTAATTACCCCGTTACTATGACGTTTCGTCGATTATTTCCGATCGGCGGATCGGTGTTTATTTTGATACATTTGCCTTGTCGATTTCAAGGTACCCACATTTCGGTCCCTGGAGCCTGTTTTCGCGCCAGGTGAAATGTACAATTATCTTGTCCGATTTTATCTCGGGAAACTGTCACTTTTGATACCCAGTGTAATCCGCGCTGTGATACGAGTGGGTCTGACGGCTGTTCAAAGCTATCTGACCATCTATATAATTAAACGATTTCTTTTCCATATTCGTTCTCTCAACCGACCGGGTCTAGTCGGTTTTGCAAACCTTTAAATCAACCTGATGTACTCCATGTTTTGTACAATGGTCTCTGTCTCGTCGAAGGCAATACCGTCAATTTCCTGCATGACATTGCTATAGCTTGGTAGGGGATATGGTATTAACCAATGTGTCATGTTTCTTTTAAATTTTTTTCTTACACTTTGTATAAATGATTTTATATGTACACTCTATGACACGTCTCAAAACAAGAACAGCAATTGTAGATATCGCCACGAAATGACAAATCCCCTTTTCTCTTACAATGTTTTGTTTTCTACTCAATCTATAAAACCAAAGCATAATTCGGGTTAGTTACTTCTCAAAGGCTGCTTTTTGTAAAGACAAAATTGACAACTCCAATTTATTGAGTGAGTTTATACTCAACCACATTAAAGATGTATGACGTGTAGAAAGTTTAACGTGACTATAGACGACATGTTCAAAGATATTGATTTTCGTTTCAAACTGGGCTTTTACTTTTTGTTATACATGTTAACATGTACATGTAGTTAATTCCTAAACTGATGCGGCATTTATCTGCTATTTACTTCAGTTCGTTCTTAAATCGCTTCAACATTTCTTTAGTTATATAGCTAAGCCCACCTTTTATAGATAAGGCAACGTCTCTTTCTCAACTACATATAAGGCCTTGCGAACTACAGTGATTTCTCGTTAATCCGAACACGCCCGTTCCCAACAAAATGTCCGGATTACCGATTTATCCGGACTAATGAAGTAGCGCATGTTCTTATACACATTAAGACATAAATGGTCTGAATGCACGTGTATACTTATAACACTTTGGCAAACGCCAAATTGTCGACCGTCCCAAAAATAATCTTCTGATATGGCAGAAAACATTGTGGGAAAAGGAGAAATTGCTCGTCACGAGCAATTTTTCCTTTTCCCACAATGTTTTCAAAAGTTGTCTGCAACAAACTGGTCAAATAATTCGGTTCCCTTACAATTTCGTTCGGATTGCGAGACATTCGGATAATCGGGGTCCGGTTAAACGAGGCTTCACTGTATTGGTATTCTATCAATGAGCCAGGAGACTTTCTCCTATGAAACCTGAACCTATCAGTACTGTTATTCAAAGTAACATAGAAAATGTTTTGTGTATTCGATTTTGAGAAGGGAATCGCAATATATCTGAAATACTGTTGAAACGATGTAACGCAAACCAGAATTACTCTGAGCACTGAGTCATCTGGATATGCATAATGCGTTAACCCTTTACCAAATACCAAATTTCCGACTGTCCCAAATTGAAAGAGTTTGCAGACGACATCTCAAAATGTGATGAAATTGAGAAGATAAAGTTGTTGGAAAAAGAGAAAGTGTTGCTTTTTTCTTTCCACCAATGTTTTCAATAGTCGTCTGCGACAAACTGGCCAAATGTCGTAGATTTGATTTTTCGTAATGTGTTATGACAATAATATATGAAGTAAGGGATTTTAAATAACAAACAAATGACAAGGCTTCATTTGTAAATTCCGTAAATGAACAAGACATTTGTCGTCGACGTTTGACGGTATCTTTGTCCAAAAAAGGTGTTTCTCCTAAAATCATCATTGTCTTATCAATTATTATGTACGTTGGATATTGATGCGACAGTGTGCCCAATAGATTCAAAACATATATGAAATATTTCTGGAAATGTTATCGTCGAGAACAAGTATTGGATGCTGATCATTGGCTGGTTGTTACTCAACGGTTCATTCATTGGTTGGATAGCCATAAATACATGTAAATCCATTCAAGTAACGAGAAGAACCGTTTGTATACCATTAAATGTTAAATAGAACTGCCTAATCAAAGCACGTTAAGAAGAAAGTCGTCGTTTCCAAAAAAAATATTTACTTTCAATAAATTCCATATTCTTATTATTAGACATTTGTGTTTTTATTATTATCTTGGATTGAAAGCCCATTTTTCTATGCATTCTATGTATGGTATTCCTCCAGTTTTATACTAGGGATTTTTGGCTTGCAAAATGACGTTCAACACCTAAAAGTCACCAGCCCTTATCGGGGATCGAATCCTTAAAGCCTGGTCTAATACCCGCAAGAGAATTTCTACAAGTGTAAAACGAAAATGTTCCATTTATAGTAATGTGACATGGTGAAAGTGTTATTCTATACTCTACATGCCTCTTATAAATGGTGAATTGCGTGTTCACGAAAGTTCTTTGATATTTTAATCAGGAATATACATCAAATAATTAAGTAATTCATGCAAATTGACCGTGAATAAAAGCTATTCAGCAGGTGCAATTTTACAGATTTTCGTCCCTAGCAGTTTTTGTACCGTTTAATATTTTCAATGCAGCACACTGATTCCAATTGAATAATTGTTAATCTTTAAAAGGTAAAAGCGTGAACTGTTTTTTGTCCCCTTTTCCTTAATATGAGACACGGGGTGTGTTTTTCATAGATTTTTTAATATCAAACTTAACCAATGTACTCTCACAATTGGTTTGCATGTCATTTGCAATATCATAATTCTATTAAAGATAGAGTTAACTTCCACTATACACTTACTTACAGCCTTTGGACAATAGAGGACATATTGTATAGATTAACCGCTATGAAGAGAATCTCACAGACATAAGTTCTTTGTGAGAAATAAACGTTGACAATTTGAATACACAACCCTCGTAAAAAAACGAAGACCGTTTACCAAATGGTTTACTTATAATTTGCTAAAGCCTGTGTTATCGTTTATTAATGTAAAATGAGCCTTTACGCCTGTCTGTTCTTCTTTGGGAAAGAAGATTTATAAATAAGCGGAGGAATTCTTTATCACGCCCCTTGTTAGTGTCATTTTACAACTAAAAATAAAAACATCCCAGATAGATTCAGATAATGGGCTTATTCCTCAGTCCAATCTCTTCATTGCTTTGCCATTAACCTATGCTGTGGGTACTCATTTGAACCATCTAGATGAAGAGAAGATCCCAATGAGTTCCAACAGAAAAGAGGATGCTTTGTAGTTATTCAAGGACGTTTTCTACAGTTTTACAAGAAAATAACCCTTTCATAGAATTTTCTAAATTTTTGATATATTATTTAAAATTTTATTGTGAATTCAAAAATGAAAAGAAAAGTGCAGGTCGACGAGTTATTTTTTTTTTGTAAAATGGCAGTTTTCGTGGTAACCGTTTGGGGCAAAAATGTCAAAATGACCATACTATCTTCAAGATGATAAAATAATTTGTCGAAGATGAATAAATACAGAATACATGAATTCATACATGGGAAATTTTGTAATTCAATGTCATTTTGAATGTCATTTTGAATTATTACAATCCGAACAATTTTTGTTATCCAAATCAGTTTTTCAAATTTTTGTATTCGACAAAAAGCAATGAAAATTGGTATGTATGTTACAAAGAAATACAGACATTAAAAAAATTCCTTTCAAAGATTTTTTTCATTTTTCAGTACGTGAAGTAAAATTCAATCTTGAAATACAAAACGAGAAAAAAAGTATGTGTCAACCTGATAGTTTTCTGTAAAATGACAGTTTCCATGGTAACTGTATTTGAAAACATTTATAAAAACAACAAAAATAACTTTATACTTCAAAAAATAGAAGCTGTGGCCTAAGTATGCATGAGAAATATATAAAGATGTGAATAACCTATTATACTTTTTTGGATAATATGACCATTCTTTCAAAATAATTGCATACAGTAAATATCATCCGTATGCAAACGTCTATCCGACAACTATGCAACTACCTCTTTGGTAACATATTTATTATCTCCCTTGTATGCGCAGATGAAGTGCTCAGAAAAAACTACCGAGAACATCCTTAAGTATTATATTTATGTAATATGACCTAATATCCCCTCTAGTATATAGCACTGACCCATCTTTCGTTTCATAATACGAAGATGAGCATTGCTTGCTCTCTTGAAATGACATCAAACTTCTGATGCTACAATGGTCAGGCGTTTGTGATACAGGGTCATTCAAAATTATTTCAAACAAATAGTAAACTCAATGTGACATACGTTATGGGCCTCTTGCCACTAGGTGATTGTGGCTGATCGGGAAAGTCGAACGTAGATTGGAAGAAAATGGAATATTGTTTGAGCATATATATGAACAGTGCCCCCCAAATGTGGGGTTTTCCTTGACCCAAAACTAATGTAGTAAATAAGCCCAAATTCCTGGATATGACCCTATAAGACCATTACTTATTATCAACAAGTCCATAAATGAGGGGTGAAAAGTACCCTAAAGCAGCATGGATCAAGGTGTCAATGGAAAACTCTGACGGTGTGTCAGAAATGCTCTTTAAACGATTTTAGACTAAATTACACTTTTACAACTTATAGCTCAACATTACGTTGAAACATGGGTTTCCTCGACGTGACACGGAGTCGCCTTTTATAATATCGTCTAAAACATTGCCAAGCGTTTCATAGTTGCCTCCCTTACATTACGATCTGCCTTCGATTGAAGATCAATATATGTGTATGTACTCTGTCGTTGAATTCAGCTTTGTAAAGAAAGGGAGTCGGAATGTACCCATTTTTAATTGCCATAAAAAGCATATCAGATGGTGTTTTAGATGTATTCATTCTTAAAAATAGATAAACAAAGAAAAACAAATTAAGTTAAACCAATGACATGGGATTTTGAATACTATGTTGCTTTGGCATTTTCAGGAAACTTAGCCTTTCCACAAAAAAGACGAATGCATTGGTTGTACAGAGTGATGCCAGTCTGTATCGATGCATATCAATATAAACCGTATTTATCAACCAACAATCTAGGAAACGGGTATGCATAATTCGATGGAATAGAAGAATAAATTAATAAATTCATTGATATTTGAATGAATTAATCAACTTACATGGCAGGAAATCATTCAATTTATAAATCAATCGATCAATCAGTCAATCAATTAATCAATCATTTTGATTTATAGAAAGACAGGTCAACACGACTCATAGAACAGCAGAAAATTGGGATAAACATCAATTAGAACATTTTTATCATAAAACAAATCAAAGCTTCATCGAACAAACAAGTATCAACTTTCTGACTTGTTTTCAATCGTCTTGTCAAAACAAGTTGAGCGTAAAAACGGACATAGATATAAAGCTTCGTCACGCAGTCGACCGACACCATTTTCACGCCCGTGACTACAGTTCTCTTTCATCTTTTTAACTCTCAAAATGGATGGAAAATGACAAAAGAGATTATTCGCCGGATTCAATTATAGATCAAAACGCGCATGCCTCGCTGATGATACATCCTTAGTTTTTTCTCAAATCCGCTTAAACCCTTCTCTTCTGATAAACCTTTTGAAGGGTTTACAATGTGAAAGAGTATTTTGCCAAGTGCACTGTCATATACACTATGGTTTAAAATGATAAGGTATGTTAACTCAAAAATATGTCCAAAACAAACTTCCCTTTTCTCAAGATAGTATAAATATCATCTACAACACGAAAAACACCAACTATGAATGTACATAACATGTTTAGAATAGCTAGAAAATTGATGGTTTGTATAAAAAAAAAGCAACAAATGCAACAGAAATGATTTTGACTTTGAAACGAAGCGGTATTTATGCTATGTTTGGGCAACATCGGAAAGCCTGATCATATACAATGTACTGTATTAACGACATTTTTGAATCTGTCATTTTCTATAAGTTGATAAAAAATAATAACGTGGTGATTCATCGCCACAGACGCAAATGTACAGAAAAACATTACCAAGAGTAAAAAAGGGAGGTACTGGAATTTGTAAGATAGATGTAATCGGGCGAGAAATATTACTACGATTCACATGTGAAGCGAAAAGTCGGAATTCAAAGGCGAACTGGCTATAAACCATCGCATCAAAACGGCGACGAAGAAAAATCCGTTTAAAGGTGTCGCCGGCTTCTTTTATTTCGAATTGAATGCTACATAAATTTCTTGTTTCCGTTTAATTTCCTGTTTTCATGCCGTAAAACTGTCGCTTTTACGACTTACCAGAGAATGTAAAGACGGTTTTTATACCAATTACAATTCCGCTATCTGCCTCTTTCTTTGTGTAAGCATGTTTCCTCATGTGTGAGTTTGTGGCCGTTATAACTTGTACGCAACAGCATATGACATTTAAGGTGTCTTTGTATTTAACGTTTGTTTAATAGAAACCGTTGCGACAAAATAATAATTTGCCCGTTTCGAGCATTTTTATGTCAAAACAGATTCTTGAATATTGGACTGTACATGTGTTTAAATGAGAGTATAGGAATACAAGGTTTGAACAATACCATTTGTCCTATCGATTGGTATTTCAAGTTTATGGATAAATTTACCCACTGGAGAACTGAAGAGATATTTTGGATTTGGTAAAACAAAGAAACATACTAATGCAATATTTAAGTTGGTCTGTATTCCCATCGGTCAATATCTCGCTCGATTATTCTTTCAGAAAACAAAATGATTTGCTAAATCGAACAATAATAAAACTGAAAAAAAAATGTTTATTTCGAGTCATTGGAATTGAATTCTAGATAGTTATGTCGCTGCATTAAACCAAACCAAATCGTAATATTCAGTGGTTACCACGAATTTCTATGAATTAAGAAAACGTGTTTTTTTTTTTTTTTTTAGATAATAGAAAGGATATTAACAACCAATACTACTAAATGTGTTGAAGAAAGCTGCACTCTAGAGACAAGAGTTTCATTCTAGGATTGGGTATTTAAAAATTCCGTTCGTCCAATTGCTAATCCATTCCGGCAATAAAACTTGATTTATGTACCAACAGGAGCGAGAAAATTTTCTCATATTGAGGCCATCCCATCTCACACGTGCATGTCATAAAGTCTTGTTTAAGTGTCATGATGGGGTTAACCCATTACCATACCATAAGGACATTTGACCGGTTTGTTGCAGAAAACTGTGTAAACATAGTGGGAAAAGAAGAAATTGCTCGTGACGAGCAATTTCATCTTTTCCTACAATGTTTTCTATCCTATCAGAAAAGGATTTTCCATATTCAAATGTCGTCTGTAAACTCTTTCAATTTGGGACAGTCGAAGAATTGGTGATTGGTAAAGGGTTAACTCCCGTTGGTGCAGACATTGGGAGCTCGATTGATCAGTCCAATACCATTTTGCTTGTATCTAATTATCGATGCAAAGACAGTGTCAATCACTTTGAGCAGACAATTTCTGTTGTAGCAAACGATAGTTTCTTAAATAGACGATTTTCGGCAAGAGGTCAAATATTTAACAGCAAACAGCAATTGGTCTAGTTACGAATGATAGTTTCTTTACTAGACGTTTTTTTAAAGAACAGATAAACATTTAATTTCAAACAGGAATTGCTTTGGTAGCAAACGATGTTTTCTTTATCTAGACGGGTCTTTTGACAACAGGTTAAACATTTAATAGCAAACAAGAAATGACAAACGGTTCGATCATTGATGCTGCGTTTTTAATGACCAAACATGAATCAATCAAAACAAAGAATAGTTTATCACATGGATCAAACTCAATTTAATGTTCCATCCAACTGTATAATTCATAAAAATCTTTGTGTCGTGTAATTTATCATTTAATATACTCGAGTTTTGTGAGCTAATTTTGTTGATGAGGATGGACCAATTGGCATGAGGGTCCTGCGTGGCAAAGTGGTTATGTTATTGACCTGAGAACCCAGTATTCATGGGTCGAGCCCAACCGATACCTCTGGTCGTATGAAAAGACATTTCAGAGCCCAAGTCTAATACTGGGATAACCAGGAAAGACATAAGATGACCGACAATGTTGATATGGCGATAAGCCCGATATTAACCAATTGACGATTATAAATATCTTTCGCCATTAAATATTAGCTCTCCAAATCCCTGTATGTTAAGACATATCAGTTCCAATTTTAAGCAAGAGAGTTTGCCAGATCTCATCAAATGGTTTTTTTAGTTTTATGTTCATCCATGTAGAAAGAAGAGCTAAAGAAGAGTCAGAATTGAATTTCATATAATTTAACCTGGTTTCGTTTTGAAGATACGTAATGAGGTAGAAACCATTGTGACAAAGGGATAAATAGCTCATAACGAGCAATTTATCATTTTTCTTCCACAGTGGTTTCCTCAGCTTTATACAGCGCTTTGGAAAAATGTTGGGTTATTATCATGCTAAAAAGATCTACTTTTAATACGAGAAAGAATGCGTTAATCCTAGTAAAATAGATATACAACGATTTATGACTCATAGTTTCAATACAAGATATTATGCAAATCAGCTCTTTCAATAAGTGCAGATTTTATTAACAAGGGTATTTAATTCATTCAGTAAAAACACATTTCTGTAACTGAAAATCGGCCTGTGGTGTGCGGCCAATAAAGAACATTCCTGTATTGACGTTAGATTGAAAAGTGGAAATTAAATTTGGTTTACCTTACACACATTACTACTATTTTAAATAAAAAATAAAAAATGAAATCGGTATTTAGGTATATAAAAGTCAATCGTATGATCTTTTGGACATCTGGTCCTTCGTGACACTTCACATAACTTCACCATGCTTGTTTCAAACCAGAAGAAACATAAATATGGTGTTGTTGGCTTCATTGTCTAAGTGTGCTCACCTATCATAATTACAGCTATGATCATCCGAGTTAGGACTGGATTAGTGTTTTGCGAAAGTCAAAATGGATATACATGAACAAAAGTACGATATTACAATGTGACACATCATTGGAGAGACGTTTCCAATGATTTGTGACTATTGCAGTTATCAATTTTGAAATGGGTCACGTCACGGAAAAATGGGCACTCGGACATAGAAAACAGTGAAGCCCCAGACCAGCCGCCACTTAATGAACTAAATATAACACACACAAAAAAAGTACAAAGTAAACCTTACAGACAAATTGGCATTTACGCAGACCCTTTGTTATCATAAATGTAATACAACATTCTTGGTATATTGCGACAGGAATCTATTTCACAATCGTTAGTTCTTTCTACCTATTCTAGCCCGAAACTTAACCACAAACATACAAACAACACATGGCGCAATCGACTCAAGTAGCCTCGCAGCCTCTCCGTCGACACGTTGATATTATAATAATAAACATGCTCTATTTACATAATTAGACTTCATCCCTACCACTCAGTCACGTCCATCAATCCTTTACAGGGGGATGACATATCAGCGTGTAGAATCAGCTCTCCGGTTTCGGAGGTACACATAATCAACGCGAAAACGTAACTCTACACCGGAGAGTACTTTCAACGAATTATTTAAATCCATTACCTCATTACCAGCTCATAGGATTGTCGAAATTGAAAGCATCATCGTTTTGCCAGAACAACATGTTTAGATGATGCATTTGCCTTGTGGTGTTGGGAGGAATCATTTGTCTATTATCAGCGAATTTTGCAATCATTCCTTCATTGCACTGGATTCTAAATATCTGAAACAAAAAGAAAATGTCAAAGTGATGGAGAAAGGGAAAAAAAGACCAGGCTCTTGATAGCATCACCAGCAGGTGAGTGACATACAGTAATGGAGTCCAGTCGTGCACCCTTATTTCTGCTTCCGGTCCAACAAGAAGCGCGACTTTAAAGTTGGGGTACTTCCGGAGGTCATGGTACGGTAGGATATAGTTTTGAAACTAAAATTTAGAATACTGCATTTTTCTTTTAAGTATTGCCAACAACATACACGAGGATATCCTTTTAACTATATCTGATGTTTTCGGGTGATGGCCGTGTATTTGAACCTTTACGTTGTTGATTGGTTCTGAACCACTCACCCTATAGCTCTATAGGATTAACGATGACAGTTTAACTGCAAAACGGTACAGTGGATGCTCTGTTATCGTGTTTCAGATAGTACCAGTATAACGATCAAAACATTTTGGACGTATTGCGGCTCACCAAGACTTTAATGGTGATTGGAAAAGTATTTGGAGACCCATTTTAACTTCGAGAACAATCATTCGTCCGAAATGGTTCAGGGTCGTCACACAAGCACTATCATCGAGTTTATCCAATTGAAACATCTTTTACACAATAAGGAAGCCGATATGTTGCTTTTTTCGGACTATCTCGTTGTTTCTTCGTTTTCAAATAAAAATGTAAAGAGCACCATCAAACAATCCATTTAAATTGATTTAAAAACAAGCAAATAATTATTACAAATTATAACTCCTTCGTCAGTTAAGTGAGTTACGATATCGAACACTTCCATATGCATTGGACTACTAAAGTGGAACTTCACAGGAAAAGCATTGTAAGCCAGATCCCAGAGCCCAATATGCGTAGCTTAATACTGTGTACGAGATTTATTTCTCATGTATTGATACAAAAATGTCCGAGAAATTATTGGTTGTAAGATTATCTCAGGACGATGATAATTCGAACACCTCTGTTATATTCGTGGTCGAGAATTCATTCAAAATGTTGCAGAACCATTGACATAGGTAAATGGCCGTTCCTAAGCTGTGAGAACTTCTGGCCAGACCCTTTTGCCAAATTTGATATTATGTCTTCTTACCAATGTTGTATATTGTGTATTTTATATTCAATTATCAATAAAATAGGTTTAAACTAAACTAACCATTGCCAGAATAATACATTAATGTTGCCGTTTAGGTATTTATGCGTATCGTCTTTGCGAATGATGTTGAGTGACGTATCCTAGATCAGAAGATGTGTAAAGTCATTCTGTCAATCATCCGCCGATTCATATGGTAATACGTGTATTTCTATCTACGACATTTTAATTAGAAATCGTTAGTTACGTGGGAAACTGATAAGATCATGTCAGATATTAAATGAAATAGTTTACCAGGATATATAATATGTATATTTTCTTAGCATCATTGCTGTGAGTTGATTCAAACTTTCATAATTTCCGAAAAAAGTATGTGTATGTTGGGCCTATGTTTATTTATATGTATGTGAGGATCACGATCTGGATACTGTTTGATTATGTTACCTGACGAGGCGAGTGGTTTAAGTTATTGCAATATCTATCTATCCATATCACAAACTATGGTTGCCGTTGAGTGCTTACACACCAATATAAACCAAGTGAGCACATACTGTAACTTTTGCAGTTGCAAAAGAGAATCACGTACTTTTATAGTAATTCATACACTGACTTTTAAGCAGAAACATTAACAGAAATACACAAGATCATTTAACAGATTCATGTAAAATTGATTAAAACCATTTAAAACTTAAAAAGACGCAGCATTCCAGACAGTAGGTACATGTATCTGATTTACCCAATGGAATATCTTGCCAAAGAAGTTTAAAAAAATAGTCAGCAGAGAACAGACGGACAGCTAGGTATTAAAAATGTCCATTGTATGCGATAAGTGTCTGACCAAAGATGCATTTTTTGCTTTAGAGAAGTCACATTGGGCAAGACAAATTCCAAATAGCAGAAGCGTCACACTGTGAACGCCTTGTTTCATGATGCATGGTGGGCCTAGCAATCTTGCAGTGGTTACAGATGCAACATTTGGTCAGTTTAGAAAGTGCATTTTTATATTTAAATTTCGAACATTCTTCCTCGCTTTAGGCATTACACAAGTCTTTGTTTTACGCCATTCTTGACGACTTGCCACTTCCTTAGTTTACAATTCTGTCTCAAAACCATTCATATACCCCTGTAAAACGTCATAAGCTAAGTGCACGTCTGCAATGCAGATCATTATATGTATACCGCCCTAATAATGTTTTAATTAGAAAGACAA
This sequence comes from Cerastoderma edule, assembly GCA_947846245.1. Lineage (NCBI taxonomy): Eukaryota > Metazoa > Mollusca > Bivalvia > Cardiida > Cardiidae > Cerastoderma > Cerastoderma edule. Next base: position 22,812,676 of record OX401409.1, on the reverse strand, counting down.
CCCGAATGGCATAACCCTTCTTTGTAAGGAAAATGGAAATTATCTTAATTCCTAACGTTTATAACAGTGTCTCTCTATGCAAAGGACAGCACTATGCCATATTTTGTAGTCTTACAATTGTTACTTTTATCAAAATATACAATTCAAGATCCCTATAAATTAACTGATCCCTTTTTCAAAGGGTGTTTTACACAAATTCATAAGTTTAAAAAGATGTTCTCTTCGACCGGTCGGGTAACCATTTAATAATGGGCAACTCATTATATAACTTTACCAATATGACAAATAAGTCCAATAAGTTTTTTTACCAAAGCAATTTGCCGCTATAGCCATCAATATTTAGATCAAAATAGAGTAACTATATTCCCATCGGCATGTTTCATATGATTCGCATACTACATTCGATTTTCAAGGCACCCTTACGAGACGTTTTATGACTCAGTCAGGGTATATAAGCATGAACCTTTTTTACTCGTCGAATACAAAAACCGCTGTCTGACTTTGTTAACCTTTTTGTCAATCAACACAACCCCGAGCCCTTTCATAGGCCTGACGGTTTCGTAACTCGATACCATATGTGACCCGATACCCATACGGTGGCATGCAAAAGTACGGCCTTTCACCAGACTTAAAATTAACTGGTTTCAAATAGGGCTTCCTATGTATGGTTCACAAATCCGCAGCAACGCGAACGAAATGTAATGATATTACATCCAATATATGATGTGAATGCTACTTTCTGAGACACAAGAAAACGAATTTGAAGAAAGGTTTGTAACGCATCTGCCTGTGCCAAATATGCACATGTTGCTTCCGTTGCCTTGCATATAATACATCTTAAGGCTAAGTTACTCTTTATGAAGCCTCAGTTCATCATGGCACACATTTGAACAATGGCAATGAGCCCCATACCTCAACCGAAAACTGAAATCCCGCGGTCGAGGAAGAAAGAAAGACTGACAACAAACGGTAGCTTGTAAAGGGTTGGTATGTCTATATATAATACAACGGAACTACAACAACTGTGTTTGGTGCAGAGGTCGAGTATTCAGTTCATGTAAAGAGGGATGTGGGCTCGATACACAGCTTATGCCTTACCAAAGGCAAATAAGTGGACTATATGGTAATGATACAGGAAAGCTAGTTGTATGGATTTAACAGCAGGAAACGCTATTGTATTACTTATCCTGCTGTTAAAATAACATATAACCACAAATAAAAAACAATGCATATAGACTAAATGTTTGTAAGTATAGATCATATGTATGGATTGATCCATTCAATGCGTCTTTGTGATTTTATTAAATCTACGTCGGACCTCATAGCAGAAATAATAAGATGGTATAAGCAATGATACTCTTGGTTATAGGGATTGCATAAAACTCATAACAGTATTTCGTGTTAACATAAAGGAATCCAAGATTCAACTTTTAAGTCAACGAGTATTTTATTATTTGTTTTGATATGACTTTGTGACTTAAATGATTTGGAAGACGAATATCATTTTATACTTATCTGTCCCTACTATAGAGTATCGAGAGAAACATTAATACCATCCTTCTATATCACGAGACCAAGTTTGTTTAAATTAATTCAACTCCTTAATTCAACATACAAAAGAGTACTGCATAACCTTTCAGCATATTGCATCAAGGCATTGAATAAAAGGAAAAATACACTTAACCTGCAAAATTAATCTGTTACCAAATAAAATATAAATCTTTTCAGTTTTTTCCTTATATTCCCGCATACATGTGTTTTTACCTGCTTCCGCAGTATAGCTATTGATTGACACACGCATGTCCAATTTCGAAATAAAATTTATGTTATGTTTATGTTATGTTTATGTTTTATGACAATAAAACAACAAGCATACCAATGTCTAAAGTGCTATATTCTTGGTAACATAGATTCGCACAGTTCTATACAAATGTATCAAATATATATAGACCAAGAATAAATAGTCGTTTCCGTGCCACATTGTCACGTTGTGCCATAGGTACGGGCTTTTACAACTCAGCGTATTTGTGTTAACAGAGCGAGTTTAAATACACCCGTACCATTTGTTTTGGATGGAAAACGACAACGCCATCAGGTGTTCGGGTAATAGTTCCAACGATAATGGCATATACTGTTTATTTGATTTTGTAAACCGCTGGGGAAGTGTGATTTAAGTTTAGTAAATTAGTCAGGATTGGAAAGTATTTTGCTTCCCTTTCGATATTGTTACAAGATAATAATGCACTTGCCAATATCTATGTTAGCATTTCCAAACAAGAACTATAATCAGCCAACACCACTTGCGGGCCAATGAATTTCATTTTTTTTTTTACTTTTTTTTATTATTATTTCGGTGTTTTTTTTTTATAGAAATGTGGTATTTATCTTGCAGTTCCGAATACTTACACAATGTTAAGATTTCATTTTTAACAAAATAAGAGGTTGCCTTTATTTTTTCAACTTAGATTTCTATCTTTAACGAAAGAGTTATTGAACAATTTTAGAAATGTATTTAACATAAGCGACGGCATCACTTTAGCCACCACAGACATGTGCATATACTACAAACATTTTACGTATGTTGTTGTAAGAATATGTCAGTTTAATTTCACAAAGAGAACCCAGTACCTGTTCCAATCAAAAGTATTTTCACAGCTTGACATGTTTTGATTTAATACTTTATTAAAATCATCTAAATCAATACAATGCTGTAACAAAAGCAAAAAAAAAAATTACTAGAAAGTAAGATATTGAGCGTTACTTAAATTTAAGAAGGTTTTAACTTCAGCAATCTACACATGGTCACCTATCAAAGAGACAACGTTTAACACCTCCTACATAATACGATGGTCGTAAATCACCGTTAACGCTTGGAGTCCGCAGACCGCAATAAACCATCATAATTTAATTAAGGATTCTATCGGAATGTGCTAATTGACTGTTAAATCCGGCACGGTTTCAGAACCATAAAAGTCGCGTCTTTCAAGCGTCAACGCGAATATGCCTGATCCCTTCTCCTTTTTACGCACAAACCAGTGAAATACGTCAATAAAACATAGGGCAGCGCCATTTTTGTTTCGGTTTAATTTGATTTTCTCAAAGCTTTATATTAGATAATTAACATTCTGCCAAATAGTGAAGCTTGATTCTCAATACGTTTTCTCCTTTTGGATATGTTTTTGAAATACTGGTTGGATTTAAAGGCATCGTGTAGAAGTCTTTACACTTCAGGGTAGGGTATCACTAATTCGATACTAATGTCTATTCAAATTGCCTAATGGGCTAAAAAGGTTGGTACCCGTAAGCGTGATAATTACTTGTTAACGCTGTAACCCTCAACCATGTACCACGGAACCGGGAGCCAGTCAACCGGAAGGACGTAAACTGCATCTTGGGTAAACGGGACTAATTATTCTGGTGTGAGCTTAACTCGGAGGATCTAAGCTGTAACTAGGTTACAAACTTAAAATGAAATATCTACGTCGGGATCATTTCGACAAAGTGTCAGTTCGGTGTTCGGCCACTCTTCTTTGTTTTTGTTTTTATATGGGAAAAGACATTTTGACTTTTCCATTGCGATGTCCACAAACAGCTTCAACCTTAACAAGACCACAATCTTTCCATTGATATCAGATCCATGCCCTGTCCTAAACACTTAAGAAATCAGGGCATCATCATATTGACTTTTCTAGAGCCAAATTCGTTACACCACCCGCTATCTTTACTTACCAAACAGAGGTCACCGTAGTCAACTGTCATCTTTGATTCATCCTCTATAGCATGTAATTATGAAATAAACAAGGCAATGATTCAAATTCTTGGCTCCCCAAAACATAGAAATCAGTGAATACGGCATCCTTATGTGCCAATGCATAAAATGCAGCATTGTTATTGTTCAATAACTACTCAGCATGGTACTGGTAATTTAACTGTTGTGTCACAACGTCTAGAACTATTTCTACTGTCGCTACGTCTCTTCTATGGAGACATCTGGGGCATAACGGCTTGAGTACAGAACATCAAACAGTCCTTCGCCGCGCTGGCTTAAGCCACGGCGCTGGTATTTGGATATTCATGAGAGGAAGACTTCTGACCGACATTTGAAAACTACTTCTACAAACACTCTTAGCAGTTTCTGAAGTAAAAGTAGTAATATTATAAGTTGTGAGTGTATTTTAAAGCCGTTTTACCCTTTTTTCAGGTATAAAACAGTGTCATTTGTCAAAATATTTGCAATCCAGGATTTGATATGGAACGTTGTTTTCAAGGCTTTATTCTAACCTATTTTCCATATCTATAGGAAAGACTTACCTTTCGATAGCTGTATATAAGGTTCACTTCAAACTTCCTTTAATTGTACTAATTGTTTTCTTGGAGTCAAACTCTTACATTTTGTCACAAAATCTTCATTATTGTTCATATATGGCGAAGTAGATATCAGACATGCAAACAAGCGAATAAAATGAGTCACAATAAAATGATAAACCAGTGTAAAGCGAAATTCGAAGAGTCAACCCTAACTAGGAAAATGATATTTACAGAGGTAAATGACATGCTTTTGTATTTTACCAAAATTACGATTAATCTGGTAGTGGTGTGAAACAAATCCTTGGTACCGATGTCAAGTCGTTCCGTCAATTCTCCAACGGTGGAAATGTGAAACAGAAGGACCTGCTTTAATCTTGCAGTAAAGCAACGAACAATTCAGTGAGACGGTGCTATCTCTGAAACAAATCCTTGGTAACGATATCAAGCCGTTCCGTCCATTTTCCCACTGTGGAACTAATACGGTAATCTGACTCCCTGTCTTGTAGAATCTCTCCAAAATCAGCAGACTCGAAGCTTAGCTGGAAGCGATAACAGCCTCTTAGATTATGTTCCCCAATTTGAAGTATAGTGAGAATCTATTAAGGTTACCATTTTCTTCATACGGTTTGGTCTACTTGTAGAAATTCAAAACAATGGTAGGATGTACGAGTAAAGCATATGTATGGACAAATAAAGCTACCTTTGTGGTACATGCACTTTTATAGATGTGTTTTAAGATAATGAGTAATTCCATGTATCGATCTCTTCGTATTGCCATACTTGGTTATTGAGCCGCCTCAAATATGTGAGTTAAAACAAATATATTTGAATAAAAGGGTGAAATTGAATCATGGTGATGAAACAATAATCGCTCTCGTTTTCGGTTGTCGTTTGGGATTAGGATGGTGAGTGTCTTAACGACACGGGTTGTTATCGCCTTGATAGTACAGCATTTTGTTAAAAAAAATCGATAGATGATCACTTTTAACAGGCATGCATCTTAAAAGGCTCGTTTTAAAAGAAACATCCCATTTAATCGAAAAATACTGATTCACGGCTCCTCATGAGACAAAAGTCGTTTTTGTTCAGGTTACCCGAATAATCAATGCAATGACAGACTATGTTCAATCAGTCAAAACTAATGTCTTATACAAAACATGATGTCTTTAAAATTTGCACCATTGAACAATAGCCTCAATGCTGATAAACTCGCAGTGCCTTGTAAAGCATATTTTACGGTACTGATGTTGGCAAATTAAGAAATTGGATATATGAATCGGTCACGGCGATGTTTTTGGAATGATGTACAATCTCAATCGATTATGAAGTAGAAGATCGCAACGCCCTCTCATCAACAGTAACCGCGTCTGATTTGGTTGTCTGTGTGGTATAACTTTTGCCGGGTATTGCCTGAAACCACTACTTTCTACTTGTTCTTACTCTAAAACAAGACGACCAAAACCATAAACTGAATATGATGCAAATGCATTATAATGCATGTTAATCAAATGATGTTAGAAGAATACTGTGACAGAGAGAGACATATATTGTCCAGAAATATAGTCCTATTTGTCATGCGTTCTCTATCAAACATTACAAGAAACTATCCCTAACCAACATCTGTCTGCCACTGTTTCATATTGGACTTCTCACACAATCACTATCGTTATTCTATGAGGCTGTTTCCTGAGTATCAAAACTTACCGAGAATCATCAACCAGAAATAAGTTAGAAGAGAGATGTGAAAATACATAAGCAACATCATCGAAGCGTGTGCATCTTTTGATCTTGCCAAATGCAAACTTTTTTTAAATAACACTATAACAACATACGTCACGTATTGCTGATTTGTAGATGAATTTCGGTTCCATTTTGCATTCTCGGGTGACACCAATAAATGTGTCTAAAACCCGCTTTATATGGTAACAAATTGGGGACAAAAGCAAAATTGAAATAAAAGTAATATGATGGCAAACATCCATGATTCTTATCAATGTGGAAATATAAAGATTGGATAGTAGTTACTGATAACAAACTATTGTGACAAACGGAGAAAGCACTTATGTATAGCGATCTTTTGTATCATGCTACCGACACATTTCTTTGTATATTCATTAAATGGCAATACACGGCGGATGTGAAGGGCAAACTAAACTTCTTGTATAATTCGAAGAAACCATCGCAACACAAGGAGGAGGGGCTCATTTTGATGACTTGTTCCTGTTTGTAGCAATGTAGTCTTCTATCCTCTGCTGGGTTAAATCACTCACTACATTTATGCAAGGGTTACAAGTATCAGTGAGCAAGCGGAGTTTGCCTTACAAGTCGAGATCATGTCGATATCCCAGGAACCCCGTGTGGAATACACGGAATCGCCTCCCCAATCTGGGGTATAGAATTCCCCCATTTTACAAGACCACTTTATTACATTAGCCTGGTGATATCTATCGACCCTGGCCCGGTGTGAGGAGAAGTGTTTCGAGGAGAAATATCAGAAACCACATCAAAGGCGAAATAGAGGGAGTTGGTCTTTTGTTTGTCGTATGAGACATATTTAGATATCGAATCATTATCATTTTTGTCGTATTGCGATGTTCTAAACACAAGTGTTTTTTTTTTTTCGATTGTCACAATGGTTTGTTATCAGTACCCAAATAATATTGTCATTCACTACAAAGCCGTCTACAACCAGTTTCATAATCCCGTTTAAATGAAATTGTTGGCGTATGTATTTGGCGGGAAATCTTCAGTGATGTTTTAGATTACACATGTGTTATGATTTTCTGTTGTATAGAGTGCGGCTTCGCTTCCCCACATTCCAAACATGGGATTTGACAATATGTAACTCTCATGACATTTAACAGGAAGAATTCAATGGGTAAAATTATAGTATTTCATATACCCAAAGAATGACCGTCTTAGTCATTAATATAAAAAAATGTAACATAATCTGTAACTTTAATGATTTACTTGTTTTCTATTTTTGTGCATGCTCTTGATATATAAAATTGAGTTGAATTGAATTGAATTGAATTGAGTTAGGGTAGATCGAAAAATTACCTTGGCTATTTAATGTTATGACATTCCCTGCAACCTAGATGATCTTAGACTTACCATTGGATGAACGTTTATAACATTATTGAGGATTCAATGGTGCCATAATGGTATGTATCATTTAAGTTTTACCCAGAAATGCATCATTTAGAATAACCCGTTTGATATCAAAATATATGTTTGGGTTTATGACATATGTAAGAAACATACATAAAAGTATGCCGTTTTCCAAAACAATTAAATCTTAAACAGTACGTTTAATGCAGAATTACTTACAAATAAGACTTTCAATGTAAACTCAATGTTTCTTTGAAATGGCATTTATTATTGAAGACACGTATGAGTAGTTGAACCTGAAAAAACCTGATTACCAGAACAAATTAAAGATTATCTCGCTCGGCGTATACTTACTCGGATGATCCAAGCTGTAACTGTGTTATGTCGAATGAAACAACTACGTCTGGATCATTCGAACTAAGCCAAGATCCGATAATGTAAACAAAGGGAGAAAACCCCAATACAATGGTGCGTTTAAGTATCTAATTTATGCAGGGGGTTGTCGTTCTTGATTACGGGCTCGAATGCCTGTCCAAATTCCTGTTGCATCCATTTGGTAAAGACTTTTTCTTGAATGGGGAGGGGTTGGCATTTGATGCCTTTATTAAAACATACGTCTCCCAATAATACCGTTTTGATACTCGATTGATGATTGCAATATCTTGCTGATGAAATCAACAAGCACCAAAGCCATGCATATAATACCCTTTTTAAATAGCCATATATAATAAGCGTTAATAAAAACATTTCACACATATTAATGAGAACTGTCCTTAGCACTATTCACAACCATTCATGTATCGCAAACAATCTGTTCACAAACTGGTACATGTATATTTTTTTATCCTAATAGTTAACTAAAACATAATTTTTTTCATCGTCCTTTTTAATAGTATTTCTTTAAAAAAAATTTGGTTTGTGGCTCTGCGTATCAAACCAAGTTATATTAACCATACTTGTGCTGGGATCAACTTCATGCTTATGCTACCAGATTGGATCCAAGTGAATTGGCGGCTGGCCTGGGATCTAACGAGTTTTCTAATCTGAATATCTTACCTCATCAAAATTAAGAAAACACCAAAGGCTTTGGAAAGTAGATGACAAAAAAATACATTAAAAAAACCCATATGATTATAAGGGTTAAGCACTGATATTTGACGGAAGCAGTGCGAGGTTTTGTCAAAGCTAAAACATTTTACATTCAGTATACGAATGGAATAACCATTTCTAGACATCTATAAGGTTTGTGGAAACCATAATGGCAATACCTTTTGCAAAACTGGTTTTTATTACACTTCTGGTTTACACGTTTCAACCAGTTTTACAAATTCCAGCACCACACCCGAATTGTTTTAAAGATAACTCCAAATACGGCGCAGCATTAAAACATCGTTTAGAGAGTCAATCAATTCGAATGTCATGTTAGGCAAAGTTGAAATCAATCCGAACAACGTTTGAAACACTATCCATAGACCAAGAATACCTCATTGTAGTCCTTAAATGTTGCGACTCATTGATTTGCCTATCATTGTCCAGAAAAATCGGTAACAGACTATAGTTTCCTAACCATAACGCAAGCTATAAGGTTACAGTTTAAGAGCTTCGTATAAAGAACTTTGAGTCCCGGATTCGAACCGCGTAAACGGCGAGGTGGAAATGCCGGAATTAGCCAACTTGTCCGCTTGAGTTTTTATTCTGTATCCAGGAAGCCGAAATTAGAGTGAATTTAATTACCCCCAAACTTTCGTCACATTTATTGTAAAATATATTATCTAAAGTTTGGATGATCTGTTCGATATCGATATAGAAAGAAACACGTTTAGACTGAAGAGAAATTAAGCAATTTTCCCCATTTTCTCTTTTTTTGTTATTATGTCATTTTATGCTTGTATATACTTTAATTGGTATGTTAATAAATAATGGTTTAAAAAATGTAGAGATAAAGATAACAATGTAATTAAATGTTTCTGTAAAAAGGTGGTTGTCAATTTTACAGACACATAGGACAGTCAAATGAAATAGAAGCGGCTTTTGTAACAACTTCAACGACACTGTTGAACATTTGTACGTTAATTACGCACGTACGCGTGCCTCTATTTCCACCGGGACAGGCGTCAGGGAACCAAGGGCGTAACCAAGGGGGTATCCAAGGACAATACGGTAACAACGGAAACACTGTCCACTTCTCTCGACCGATTAGTGCAGGGCCGTTGTTGAATTATTGGCGCCATAAATCATTCAGTGCGCTCGCCATCGATTTCCACGTGGTCAGCGCCACGGGGAATTACGGTGACCATGGTGACGATAGCACAGTGGGCTCCGGAGATCCGGTAATGACCCCCGGGCTTTATGCCCCGAGAATCGGCGTGCACATTGATCCGCTGGCGATTTATTTTTCCAGTTCCGGTCTTTTTGTTGCTGTTTGTACGTGCATGTTGTATCGACGGTGTCATTTTGCTTTAGACCTTTACCAAACGCCAAACTCGCGACTGACCCAAATCAAAAGAGTTTGCAGACGGCATTTCAAAATGTGATGAATGGAGAAATAGTCTTCTTTTAGGTCAAAAAACATTGTGGGGAAAAGGAGATATTGCTCGTTTAGAGGATTTCTCCTGTTTCAACAATGTTTTCCTGTGTCTGCAACAATCTGATCGAGTGTAGTTATTGTTTGGTAATAAGTGAAACCAATATCTGGTTAAGATTGAATGCATAGTTTTGATCCAGGGAAAACGCACTCCGAAAGACCCAGACGCGTATGTGTTTAATGTTTAATATGTTACACTGTCAATGTCAATTAACAATTTGAAATATCTGCATCAGGAAAAACTATATTATAACTGTTTTTTATTGTTATAAAAAGACTTGTTGAAAGTGAAGTTTATCCCAAAAGCAACCGTTTCATGTTACGTTTAATTTGGTGTCATGTCATTGTAGGTTGATATGTAGAGCATAGCCCTAGTAGTGCTTGAACCGATTTCATGCTTATGCAAACTGGTTTGATCCAGACAAGTAAATTGGTGACTGGCCTGTGACTTAACATGTTTATTCTGAGTATCTTTCCTCAACAAAACAAAGCAGATATCTAAGTTTTAGAAGACAGACAACACAAAAATCTAGTTTAAGGAAAAAAACCAGCTTTCTGAGGTAAAAAGGACATTAGTAAGCCCTTTGAATGCATACACAAGTAATGAATATAAGACAATTTGAAGCTCTACTTTAACACACTCCCCTAAACGGATTTTTGTGACAGGTACATTTTTTGTAATGTGTTTAACGCCGTTTTAGCCACTTCTAAGTTATGTAACGGCTTTTCTGGATCAACCAGTATTAGGCTAGGGCTCTGAAGTGATTTGCCAAAGGTCACTCCACGAAACCAGAGGTGTCGATGGGGCCCGAATCCGGGACCCTGAGTCTTAAGTCCGCCACCTTTACCACTGGGCCACACATTGTGACAGGTGCAATTGATAGCAACAACGATTGAAAGGCATACGGTATGCAAAATTATATTTCATTCGTAAATTTGTTGGAAACTTTTGTGACTAAAAGTAAATTGCGCATTATGGACAATCCTCTTTTTCACATAGTTGTTTTTGTAGAATGTATAGATTATCTACGTCTTGATCACACAGACAAGGCAAAATGGGAGCTTTGAAATGAAGCACCACCTGCTTGCTAAAGGAAAGCCAATGGTTCTACCTGGATTGACTGGCCACTGTGAGCAGTTAATATTGAGGACATATATCGGGTCAGACATCATAACGTTACTGAGCAGTTGTTACGATGCAAAAAAATACCCATCATACATACAAGAAAACTGTTCATAAAATAGATATCTCTCATCGGGACAAGAACCTATACCACGTGGTTAACGCATGAATGGATCGATGGATACTTGACATACCGGGGACCTTTTTTTTGAAACATTGGCACGACAAATATCTTTTTAACAACGTTCGATGAAAAAGATGGGATATTATTTTTTCTACTATTGACTACTTCACAATAGTTGTTGTATGCATTGAAACTGCCAATTCTCTGGGAAGACTGGTTGGTGGTATTGTTGATTAAATTGAAAGAGTGTGTAGGTTTAAACAACGGGATGCAACTGACATTTTGTGGAAAACGGCTTTAAATCCCGACACAAAATCCCGAATAACTTTACACGTTTGGCGCCTTATTCAATTATACCTACGTTTGACTCTTCAGCTACAGAGGGCTTTAGATACCATTGTAACAAAAACAGATTGCTTCAATTGAGCAAATTATCATTTAATCACAATGCTTCCTACCCGAGATAATAAAGATTTAATGAATCATTTTACAATATACAGTATTTACATTATGTTAACGATATTTATTAATAGACCTATAGTGACTTTTTCTTTTGTACAACTTCTCTTTAAGAGATACATAAAATGGAGAGCCAATATTGTGAACAACAACAAGTCTGTTCACAGCGGCCATTTTGATTAATTTCCGTCGCTGACCGTTGTACACATATTTCACTGTATGCATATGTATCCTTTGCTCTTTCTTTCACTTTTGGAAATGACTAAGTGAATGGGCATGGTTTGAAATGTGTTACGGGTATTGAGTTAATATAATGCCGTGGTTTCGACTAACTTACAAGGCTTTTGAATTATAAGTAAACACATTATTTCATCATGGAACAGTTTATTAAAGCTAAAACTTATAATCGTACATGAACAATTTTCACTTTACACAAGGGTACTTTCGTAGAACAATATTGAATTTACCGATTTCCCCACCCACACTATTCCAAATCGACGGTTCAGTGCAAATCTTTGGTAAGTGCTTCGCATCTTTAAAGCGCTTACCATATTCTTGCATTGAACCCTCTATAGTAAACGTTTATTTATGCAACGTTTTTTTCAGCCGTTGCTGAAGTATGTCAATGGTTAGATGCTGTCGACAGCGTTTGAGAAATATCGTAAACAAAATACATTTACAGAAAAAATAATCAAAAATAACTTCAAGAGCGATTCATATGTTATCACTCACTCATTTTCTCGAGGTTTTGAATATCAACTTTCTATGGAATAACGATTTCCATTATCATTTGTTCTCATGGATTTCTTTTACATAAATGTTTTTACTTATTGACCGAGACATATTTCGGCAGTGCGACGTCAAACAAAATATAACATCCATTCGTCCACATAAACGGACTCAACTGATTGTAAGGAAACCTTTCTTCCTCGACCGGAAACGGGCTTTAAGAGCAATGTACATGTGCATCAACAGAGTTAAATCATGCGTATAGCTGACTTATTGTGTCATTGCGTAAGGTATTATTGGAAGTAATTTGGATAAAAAGAAAATTTGCTTAAACCTTTACCAAGGGATACTTTTTCGACAGTCCAGAATTGTAAGAGTTTGCAGATGACATTTCAAAATGTGATGAATTTGGAAAGTTATTGAAAAACAATCCTGATAGGGCAGAAAACATTGAGAATAAAGGGAGAAATTGCTCGTTAAGAGCAATTTCTCCTTTTCCTACAATGTTTTCCAGAGTCGTATGCAACAAGCTGGTCAAATGTCGCTTTTACTTGGTAATGGGTTAATAGAGCAAGTGTTTCTTTTGTTACATCGATCTCAATATAGAATTAAAAGTCGTTGACCGAAAGGTTGTTTGTTCCTTAGTACCAATACTATTGTAAAATTCCCTTAACATGCATACATGTATATTTATTCATCAAACTTGCATTCAAAGTATGCAAACAATCAGATATGCTTACATTGTTGAAATTATGAACCGTATCAATACATATCAAGGCATACATTCAACCGTTCTTTGAACTTCTCTCTTCTTCCTTAAAACTTGTCGAACAAATTTACATACATTTACTATGTATAATTATTTCACGAACATATGATAAATTAGTTTCATTCAAATATATATAAATAAAACCTTTCCGGGACATAAAAGACAACACCCTTTATTTATCATTTTCATCGGAGTATAATTGGCGCCAGTCCACACTAACACTTTACTATTTATCGACGGTAGATATATTTAGAAATAAACAAAACTTTAATGAACTTGAGAGAAACCTGCAATTTACACTATTCTCGAATTAAAAGAAAAAATCATTTAACACAACCTCATGAAGGAAAAACTTATCAAATGTAGCGGGAACTGCATCTATAAAAAGGATTTTAACGCGAATTTCAATGCAATTTAAACAGATGTCAAATAAGTAAACTAATGATGTATTAGCCTTTAAAAACATATACACTGTATTATGTGATAACCCATTACCTAACAGTAACGAAATTTGACAACTTTGTTGCAGACGACTCTTGAAAACATTGTCGGAAAAGTTGAAATTGTTTGTGACGAGCAGTTTTTACTTTTCCCACAATGTTATCTGTCCTATCAGAAGATTATTGTCCGATTTCATTACATTCTAAAATGTCGTCTGCAAACTCTTTGAATTTGGGACAGTCAAAAATATTGCGTTTGGTAAAGGGTTAATTTGACGTAAAACGATAGTAGGTCCGTCACAATGCTATAGTGAATGCGTAATGTATGAAACTTTACGTAAACATGTATCCTAAATCGCGAGTGTTAGAATGGTGTGATCTCAAACTGATAGCAATATCAAATGACAGTTATCTTATATTTCGCAAAAGTGTCAATTGCCGATATTATCTATTTTCTTAACCTTTGAATGCACCATATTGAACGCAATTTCACACAACAAGGAAAAAACAAACATAATGCATTATCTTTATAATTTTGGACAAATACCATTGCCTCATAGAGAATTAATTGCAAAACTGCATTCCTTTTGTCATAGAGTTTTTATATATACTGAAGTAGTTGTAGTGAGATGGTGTTTACCTGAGTAAAGTGTAAACAATAGAAATAAGTGTTTCGACCAGATTACCTTGCGATTGTGATAAGTGTTTACCCGTGTACCTGTATTTTATTCAAACTACTTAATAATGTGCACCACGTAGGTCTCGTGGCCCAATGGATAAGGCGCCTGACTACGAATCAGGAGATTGCAGGTTCGATCCCTGCCGAGATCGTACATTTTTATTTTCAATTAAATGAAACACTGTGAAAATTGTCTTTAAAGTAATCCGTTGACTTATTGGGTTTTGACTCTGCATATGAAGAGAAAGAAGATCCAAAACACTGCCCGTATGGGCTTTTCGATTTATCAAGGTGTTTACATGTTACCATGCATTGGAAAACAGTACAACGGGTAGGTCACCTAGATAATATGCCTCAATGGTTTAGGCGCATAAAAAAAATGGAGTTACAAAAATATTTTTGCCGAGAACCACGACTAGCATTCCATCCAAAATTACGAAAAGGTAAGATTGAACAATTTCATATCTTTGCTAGTGCAATATTTCTTTTTTTTGTCGGACATATACTTTAATGAATAAAATCATTTACATTAAAAGTAAAAATAAAACATATATAGATATATGCTTAATCATCATGGAAACCGAATACTTTTCCAAATGTATAAAAAATAGAATTAGAGAAAAAATTCAACAAATCCAGGCATTTCCATAATCCATTCTGACATTTTGACAGCGTTACGCCGAAAGCATGTTCATTCCCGAACATGATCTAATAATCTTATCTTATAATAACCCTTTACAAAACTTGTCCATGATCCTAGTTTCTCATTACAGTATGGCAAAAACGTTCTTCTTAAGGTAGAACACAAATAATCCGCCATTTTGAAACTCTTTCATCGGATTAATTCGGTAGTTCTCGGTTAACCTCGGTCTTTGCCGGAACTATTCGCATTGAACAGGACAGTTCCGGAACCTGACCGAGGTTAACCGAATACTACGTGACCTGTGTTTCTTATCTCAATATCGAAATAAAATGGAACGTTTTTCGAACCTTAAATTTTAACATAATATCATTAATATGCTTAGTAATTGGCAAGCCATGTATTTGACTATTTCATTAGAACTCGCTTACCACTTCCCTTGTGTAGAATTTATTACTGACCGTATTTAGAAACAACGATGATCAACAAATACTATATCTCAATCTGTATGCTATTGAGAAGAAGTTATTGTAAGAAAGGGATAAATCATTCGCATTTTGAGCATTTTAACTTTTACAATAGTTGTTTATTTTGAGATACAGGTAAGTTGCAAAAGCTCTTAAAGGAGAACAAAAGCTAATATAAATTAGAAAGGCTAATTCCGTATGACATCTACAATGTGTATGGTTTTACGGCACCCATGTGCTTACGTGTTAAACATTGGCGTCTTGGGTAAAGAAAATGAGTTAAATCGAAACTCAACTGAGTGCAATTCATTTATTAATTTCATACAGATCTAGCAAATGTTTCACGATATCGACCCAAAGGGTAAATTATGCACTAATAAAATTAGTAAATTTGCAAACAAATGTTTAAACGCATAAAGTTATAAGATAGATACTGTTTCTCCTACATGTAAACTGAGGGAAGATAAAATGAACATTATAAAGAAATATCTTTTATTTTATTTAGATTAACAATTATATTATCATCTATTGATTAATTGAACCCGTGGCAATATAAAAAGAAATCATATATCGTAAGACATTTTTTTAATCGTTTACATTATAAATTTCTGACTTCTGACTTCTTATTAATCTGATATTATCATATCGCCAAACAAAGCTTCCCGAATACCTTCTTAGTAGATAATACCATGCATTTGTCAATGCACTATCGTGTTAAAATGGACAACGAAATATGCTGTTGAATATCACTTTCCTAAAGTAACCACACCGTGTACATACATTTAGAGACTCGTATAGATAAGTTGATATAGGCAAAGGGTGGCCTTTATAGGCAGGAAGGCATATCTGGTAGTAAGTGATGCAGTCACCCATGTATTAGATACGCGCAAGTGTAAGATAGTGGAAATAAACAATACTAATTTTGACAGATGTCGAAAAGGCTTTGGCCAGGATATAGAGCATGTATTCTAACAGGTACACATAAAGTACATGTGTTCTATGTTTATATGTTGAATGAGGTTCTGTTGATCATCAATGATTACATTATGTCCCTAGAATGAATGTAGCATGCTCTCTCGTAAGCTTTAGACAGAAATGAATATTTGATTAGAAAAAAAAAACAACTGCTTTTGTCTGTCACCGTTACTTGTGCAATAATCCAGTTGTACATGATATCATAATGTACCTTTGGAGGATGCCACGAAACTTAATGTACACAAATCCTAACAAACACTCTAAATTGCCTTCATATATTTCTTTATTAGCGACTCCATTCAAACCCAATTACGTTGTAAAAGGAAAGTATGCAAGTCTGTGCGAAGACGTTCCTTATCAGTTTAGTATTGTGTGCCTTAATCCTTCTGTCATTCACTTAAAACATTAGATAAACTCAAAGGATAACCTAAAGATAACATTGATATAGGTAAATTAACACTTTTGCTATTTTTTTGTGGGGTCTGGCTGTATACTATTGTGTCGAAGGGTGCTGGATATGTCACATGGTATTACCCGGAAAGGTTAAATGGAAATACACCAGCTTGTTTAACTGCTAAGAGATACTAACAAACCGTTTCCTTGTCGAAGGTTGCGCGGGAAAACAATCTGACTGTCAATCGTAACATTCACGAAGAGGTCAAATGTGAGTGTAATATTTCTAAGGGAAACAGTAGTACATTTTCATGATGCTGGAAAACCAATAAATTAATTACAATGAGAAATCTAAAAAGGCCATTGCTAAGACACTTGACCATATCACTATCTGGGGTAGTAACATGAGAGAGTTCTCGTAATGGGTGCTTTTCACAATTACCAAATACAAACATACTTATTACAACAACTATATGAATATATGACCTAATATCCAGATAAGAGGGAAGTAATTCGGGTGTTTCATCAATTGGCTATGTCATCACTATTTTCATCAGAGAATGCATTGAATAAGTCACTCGGAAAGACAAGTCCAAGTTTCCAAACTTACGATGCTACACTTTACCAAACACTATCATTCTCTGATCGTCCTTCATATAAACAATTTGAAAACGACTGAAAAAAGATTTAAAGGATTTAAAGGATAATTCTTTGTCATGGTCGATTTTAATGTCGGTATAACAGAAATTGCTCGTTATAACGAGTTCTTCCTTTTTCAACAATTCTTCTAAAGGAATTGGTATAAGGTACACAAAATTCGGAGAAAGGAACTTGACACAATCAATGTAACAGAACAGAATCGAGAAAACATCCACAACAACCATCCATCTTTTCTGGACCTGGGTCAAACTATAAATGCGTCAGCTTTGGTATATAATCGAAAGGTCCATGAGCGTAACCATTCATTCCCCCACCCACCCCACACGTTATTCCTGGTGACGGGATCATGTGACCGCCATGTGACATCGGCTCAGGCTCCTCGTGACCTGTATTAACATCCGGGTACATGTGGTACGAGTTCATAGAGGGCATGTAATGATGGCCACCGTTTCCGTTCCCGCCATTATAGCCCCCACCCCCTCCTCCTCCTGCTCCACCTCCTGCTCCCCCAGGGTTGTGTGAGTTGTGACTCATGTGTTGTAGGTAGTGATGGCCCTGCATGCCGGGATGATGCCCGTTGTGCATGGCCATACCGCCACCGACGAGGTTATTATTGTTCATGCCGTTGTTATTCATGCCGTTCATCGGCATACCCATGCCGCCATTGTTCATGTGTTGTGGATGGTGAGGCGGTACCGGGGAACCAGTTTGTTGTTTTAGGCACGTTGGGCTGCTCTGTGCGGGCGAATGGTGGCCGGCCCCATACATGTTCTCCACATGAGACGGGGGAGGATAGTGATGGGCCATGGAGGCGTTTGGTGGGTGATGAGATCGCAGTACGGGGCTCGGGGTTTGAGTCTGCGGCGATGACATATGCCCGCCCCCACCGCCGCCGCCCGGGGGCATGTGGTGCATCCCTGCAGAGTCTGGGCTGCCTGTGCCCCCCTGGGACTTGTTTCCACAATCACTGAGGGAGTCCTGACCCCCGGAGTAAGATTCCTCGCTGTCACTGTCACCTGACATATCGTCTAGCTTACCGAGACCTTTGTCGGCATGCTTCTGACGCTGCTCCTTCTTGTACTTCATACGGCGGTTCTGAAAGAATCAAATTCAATGTACATATTAGGTATAAACGACGTATTGTTTTAGTAACACATAGCAGGTAATTCGCACTTATCTTCATTGGTTATATTAAAGAACATATAACATTTTTAAAAAAGATTTTTTACAATAGACATGCAGAAGGAAGATAATCCAAACGACCTATTGTTTCAGTTCGTCATGGTAACTCTTCGCCAAATCCACTGGTTATCTTGAAGACCGTGTCCCCTTTATTACAAATGAAGGATGTATGGTTGTTTAAGAGGATCTATTTCAAATGGTCATAGTGTTGGATGGTTGTTTTGAAGAATCTCCATGAAAAATGTTGTATAGGTCTTTGTGATGACAAAGCTATTTTTGATACTTCATAATAAAATATCTTTTCTAAGAGGGTTGAACTCATTTCCCATTACAGTTAAACTGCTAGTGATCTCGTGAGGCTTTCTAGAACATTTGAATTAAAGTACATATTGTTTAGTAATATTGTTTTAAAGCGATTCTGATGACATATGTTGCAGAATATATTCATTTGAATATATATTTCAATATTATACAAATAAAAGCATTCAATATTAGCATGAATAATCTATATTATGAAGTTGAACAAATGATGTTATTGTTATTGTTTTTATAGCACATGAATACAGAAAATTTGTATACTGTGTGTATGTAGCATTGACATTTTGTTAGGATTAATTATGTAAAAGACACCAACACAGATATTATTGATTTATATTTATCAATGATTATATTTATTTATTGCTATTATTTGAAATGTGTCCCATGCTGATATATTCAAGTCCAAATAGCCAGTCATGAGGTCCCCAAACGAGAAAAGATGAAGACTCTATGTGTTACAAACACAAATACTGTAGTCAAATCTGTAAGCATCAATAGATGAGGCACATGTAACCTGTCCCTTATATATGGATAGCATTTGTTGACTAGACAAGATAATGAAATAGTGCTCATGATAGTGTTTGATAGTGGTTGTCTTCTAGCTGTATGGTATAAAAATCGGTCTAACACAAGAAAGGAGTAGATTTTTATAAGCAAGTTTCTCTGTCATCGCATTATTTTCTCTTATCCTCGTTGATGTATTCATGCAATGTGTTGAAATGTATACTTATAAAAGAATGTGAGTAATTTACAAAGTTTGAATAATATACTCACTTGAAACCAGATTTTAATTTGCCGTTCTGTTAGATTCAGTAGTGCAGCCATTTCTATCCGTCGAGGCCGGCAGAGGTATCTGTTGAAATGGAACTCCTTCTCTAATTCGACCAGTTGTGCACTGGTATATGCCGTTCTAGCCCGCTTCGTTGGTTCTGGAAATATAAATGCAAACAGCATATTGATGTTCAAATCCTCCTTTACACATATCTCGAAGTCTAAGTCAAGACGACATATGAGTGATGTATTCAACGCTATCATAATTATTCCACTTCATCTTGTAACACACATACACTCTTGGATGGCGTATCACTAAACGTCATATGCTGAAAATTGGTGGAGGATCATAACCAGATTCTTATTTCAATTTTAAAAAAAGCATTCTTGCAAATATCAAACCATTAATGTGTCTGAATTAAATACATTCTTCTGTCAAAATAGATATATGAATACATGTACATAACTATATGTACCAGTTTTACAAAACTCAAAAGCATCCGATAGAAAACCAAATGAGAAATGATTTAATCAAAAAGCTATTATGATTATCTCACGGATACATTTACAATTATACCGTCTAGCTGATCCAGTCTGTATTCTAGAAAAAAAATATATTTGATGAAAAAAGAAATCTTTAAATTTTTCCACAATTTAAAAAAAAAAAGGTGTCTGAGCAAAATTAAAACCAATTTCAAGCGAAGAGTTTCAAAGATTTTTTTTATTACATAAAAGAAAATAAGGAAAAAATATTGAATCGCTCACAAAAAGCAAAGTGTATTTATTCCATATTCATTTTTTATTCCTCTGCAACAGATGCTCCAATATGTCGTAATGGTTTTACCATATCCAATTTATATTTAATCGAAAGGATCGATATTCTATGTAATTAATCAACTGATAATTCAGCTGTCCATTACCACGTTATCGTTTTGATTTTAAAGAATAATTTTAAAATGTGCTATTTATTTATTTTTTTAATCATATGTTTATAAGCATATCAAAATCTTTACCAAGTGACAAAAATATGGAATTATATTCCGTGTGGAGATTTGCACCAACAATATTTTGAGTTGTTAAAGTTTTTTTTCCAGTAAATAAATAAATGATAGTAATATGGAGCAAAAGAATATGCGAGAGAAACAGAAAATTAAAACCATCGATGCTGCTGCAATTCATCTTCCAATTATCATCTAAAATATCTCATTTAGAACAAAGAATATTCTCAAACGACCAATAAGGTTACAAATGCAAGAGATAAATACATAATTAAAAACAGATGATTAAAATAATTAGATAAATAATAAAATACATGAATGTACCATCAATGAATACAAAAGGAAGAGGAAACACATTGATAAATATTCTCATATAGCCAGTATTCTAATGCTATAATCAGTTAACAAGAACAGACGGCAAATAAATTAGCAAAATTTTGAGAGCATAGTCTTTCATTATGTAATTCTTAAACGGGTTTTCTTTTCATTTATCTTATATTTATGTGTGTTTGTGTGCACTTGTCATTAGTATATTTATTCATTAACCTATTTACCTAGATTTACCTAGATGAACGTCTTGACGTTAGATGCACCGAAACATAGCCAAGCCATTAGTGAAAAAGTAAGTGGGGATATAAAGCTATTTCGTAGTGTCTTTTTCTTCAATTATCCTTTCTTCCAGTTTTTCAGTTTACGTTTGTTTGACGTCGGGTTTTTTTTCATTGATATATCTAAACATTGGTTTAGCCAATTTGTGTTATGGTTTTGACATAGGACACACCCACGTATCATTAGGCCACCAGTAAAAACAGAAAGTTGATGTAAGAAAATACAGCCTTTTGTGTGGGTAAAAATCATTGAAGAGGAATACGATTACCTTTTGCAATTCATACCATTAGATCTAGGACCTCGTTGCATGAAATATAGATCGAAGACATAAATGAAAGCAATATATGTCTTTGCTTACATCAACAAATTGCCACCACAAGTTATAAAGATAACGAGAGGATTTGAGAAAGAAAGGTTGGATCAAAACTATTCACACACAACAAAAATATGATCTTTTGAAAAACAGGTCTCGTAAAATGAATATGATCGCTGCATACCCAAAAGATGTGTCTACTTCATTCAAATAAAAGAGATTCGACCTTTTGGGTAAACTGCGACGATGTGAATCGAAATAAAGCGATACTGCGTGAAATATAAACGCCCTAATTATAGGTTTACATTTGACAGCTCAATGGATAATGATTTATGGTACAGACATAGATACTAGCAATAAATCCATCAACCCAACACAAACATCTTCTACAAGAGTCCCGCGTGGCCCAGTGGTTATGGTACTAGTTATGGAACACGGAGGTTCCGGGTTCTATCCCCACTGAGTCCTCTGGTTTCATCCGTTTGTTTTCTTTGACAAGACACATCAGAGCCCCAGTCTAGCACTGGTGGGTCCTGGTAAGTGGTTACATAACTAAAAAGTCGTTGCCATGGCATCATATTACATACAAACAAACGAACAAGTTTTAAAGGTTGCCGAGACTGTCCCCAAGTCGGAGCAACATTGAACGACAGCCAAAAAGTACCAAAGGACACATTCGATATTCTATATGGAATATGGTATAAACGCAGCAGGCTGTCTCGTTTATCATCATTTAAGCCAATCTGAACACATCGAGTTTATCCAATAAAAATGCCTCTGAGATAGTAGGGAATCCTCAATATTTTTTCTCGCAAAACCTACGTCGTTGTACTTTCGTTTCCAAATATAGTTCTTAAATTTGAAATCTAAATATTTATTTTTTTTGATAAAGGAAACAGTTACAAATATCACATGTAAATGCGCTATTATGTATGAGTTATCGATAAAATATTATCTCAAATGATGCTCAACACTTTTATGTACATCGAACTACTTAATATGGACGCTTAAAGAAAATAGGTCAGAAGTCAGAAATATTGCACCCCTACACTTATATCCGAGGTGTATTTCTCAGCTCACGGAAATACTCGAAAAGTTCCGATTGCATTTAAGGTTCTGAGAGCTCTGATACAGGCTCATTAAACATAGTTATGATCACATACACATACACATATATTTTTCAAAATTACATATTTCAAAAAGACTGTGAAACTAGTTCTTACAACTTTGATTAATCACTCTCGATTCTGCTTCCTTGAGCCATAACTTGTACTCGCGTCGATTGTGGCTTAAATCCCGTGAGCAGAGTATTAATGACGCTAAGGGGACCCCACTGCTCACGGGATTTGTGCCCAAAACTCTCGTATTCCGAATCATACGCTCTCCCTCTAGACCACTCTATTTCACTATGTCTGAATTGATTCATGTTAATTCGTATTTGATTTAATATATCTCAAGCTGAAGAATTAAAAACAACTATCACAATTGTAGACATTGCCCACAATGAATCCTACCAAATAGATAAACGATATGTTATGGTTGTAGTCTGTTGCTGCTTGTAAAAGTTAACACGTCACAAACATCGTTATGACAGGAAGGATAAGATAATCGTGTTCTTGCTCATCTGTTTTCATAATTACTGCTTACAATTGGTGCGGTATGTTTAAAGTAGTTTTTATAAAGAATTGTGTTAAGATATATACACAATCCCTCAGGATAAAAGAGAGAAACCTACATTTCGTCTAAAAGAGCCTGTGGAAGGACTAGGGTGCCTCCACATTTCAACACTCTGTCCCATTCCGTCTTATGATTCTTTTTTTGTGATTGGTCTAAATTGAAAGCAAACATGTGAAGGGAATGATAAATATACGCCAAACGAATTTTTTTTGAAATAATGAGAGAACGATATTGCGACAAAACGAGGCATAGCTCGTCTCGACCAGTTTCTCAATTATTCTCAATAGTTTCTTTAGATCTTCGATTGAATCTAAGTAAGACGAATAGGTATACATACATACAAACAAACGAACAAGGGTTACTTTCACTGGGATTGCATCTGGGTTTGCAATTTTCTAGACGCGGTTTCATGTGATAATAGAAACCCGTAAAAACCTTCGCTAGACAAACACCGAGCCCTTTCATGTTCGAGGAAGCAACGTTACGCCCCATCTGTCACAGATTCCATAAATCTTACACACGGATATGTGTGTATACACGGGACGGTTACTGAGAAAAATAACCTATCTTAAAGGTGTTTCTTCTCAGCGAAAAGGAAAATTGGATGTTAAAACATAATTTCTTAAAACCTTTACTTATATACCATAAAGCTCGTTATTGTGGTTATAGAACAAAACTAGAACGAAGAATGCTCGTTATGGTATCCTGCGAACGAAACTGGTCCCACCAACGTCAACAGTAACACCACCAACAATAAAAACAACAACTTCTACAACCACAACAACAGAATATTGGCAGTCATGACTTCCCTTCATGCGTCATGAACAATAAGGGGTTTATTGGTTGTTTATGATAAAGCAACCTAGAGATAGAAGTATAATAGCTATAAAAATGCATCAAACAAACAAGTACCCTGAATAAAAGTCATGAATAAGTGATTGTATGTTCCGTCACAAGAAGTTGAAATGCATGTAAGAATTCATTAAGAAGAAAAAAACAAGAAATATATCTTAATGGTCATATATTTCCAAATAAATTTCAATGGGTTTTTAATGGTATTTCTAGCAGGATCATATTTGGAGGCTCTTTAATGATTAAAAGAAAAGCATTTTTTCGTATTGGAAAAACTTGAACATGTCTTTTCCCAAAGAACACTTCCTCATTTGTTATGCCACGTTCTCAGCTATACTCATGTTTTAACAGTCTTTTGGAAATAGGAAAAATTGTTCTTACTAGCTTTTGCACCCTGTCAAAATCCTACTATCTATGTTTAAGCAGAGTATACTAGTTTTACTCAATAACTTCTTAAATGTGAATAAGAACCAACACGATGCTTAAATAAAATGTAATATGCTGCTGCAAATATGTACGTATACGGTAATGAGCATATGCATCAGGTAAATTAGGTCAACTTTTTCAGAGAAAAGAAAATCGTTCCAATAGTTCTGCGCTGAACTGTGGATCAGGTGCGAATTCCATTTAAATACCATCGTGTTTAAGAAATTTTCGGGTGTGAGTATGTGTGTCAGGGGTTGCGAAACCTAATCTTGATCTTCTTGTTGATGAATGCCAAATTTTTTTCTGAAGTTGTCCGTATAACTGTTACATAGTTAAATTAAGTAAGAATTATCTTGTCCGTGAAGGCTTTTGGGCTTACTCAAAGTTCAAAGTTCAAAAGTTGATTGCTGTAAATAAAGGCCACTGGCCCATAATACATCATACAATGAATACAAATATATAATTGTTTTTATAAAAACAAATAGTTATGTCCCTAAACAAAATAAATGATAGAAAATAGTGTTAAACATGTTGATATTTAAAACACATCAAAGTATAAAACATTTTACTTTTATGCAGATTGCAGTGAAATGTCTTTTATATGCATGACAACAGATACAAATTTTACAATCTTACGGATAATGACAGCATTGGTATTTAACATAAGACTATAGAAATGCGGAATGTCATTTCCTCCACTATACCAAGTGTATAGAAGATTTTGTCTTTCTAGACTGTACATGGCACGGTGGAAGAAAGCATGATACTCAGTTTCGACAATTAAGGATCCGTTGTGCAAAAAAACAGAAATGACATGTCCTATTTTCTTTGCCAATGTTGAAGTGTCTACCCAATTCAATATTGAATTTGTGACTTGAACACCGAAATTTTGCTAAGGCCTTCCTTAGATCCGGAAAAATATCTATACATAGATATTTCTCCGGATCTAACAAAGAACAAATATGCCGGTAAAGATCACATCTTGAGGAAGTATCCATCATGTTTTGCAATGTTTGTATTGAACAGTCTGATATTCTTGTTTTGAGTTGTACAATCAAATTATCAATATTGCCAATATCTTGGTAAAACCATGCGTATGCAAAACCATGCAAACTTAGAAGATTTTTACACGGGAAGCCCGGGCAATACAGACCACTCAGGAAAACGTTGTGGGAAAAAGGAGAGTGTGTGTCTGTAGGACCGAGTCTGCTTATATGTGTTTTGATTGTGCCTGTATTTTCGTTTAGTTTATACTATATAATTTGTATCTGCACCATACATCACACATGTATAAGCTGATAGATTAACCCATTACCAAACACAAAGTACATTTGACCAGTTTGTTGCAGACGAATCTGGAAAACATTGTGGGAAAAGGGGAAATTGCTCGTACAGAGGAATTTCTCCTTTTCCCACAATGTTTTCTGCCCTATCAGA
The DNA here is from genome assembly GCA_947846245.1 of Cerastoderma edule. Lineage (NCBI taxonomy): Eukaryota > Metazoa > Mollusca > Bivalvia > Cardiida > Cardiidae > Cerastoderma > Cerastoderma edule. The sequence goes on along the minus strand of OX401409.1, from coordinate 22,786,632 downwards.
AGATTATTCCCCTTAATTTCATCACATTTTGAAATGGTGTATCCAAACTCTTTCGAAAATTTGGCGTTTGGTAAAGGGTTAAACAAACGGTAGCAGCCATTTCTCGTATCGCATACACTCTGAACGTACACCCGTCACTCAACATCATGGTATCGTACAACCGAGAACCTTTTAACTGACATGTTTTCATTTACCACTCACTCAAAGTAAATAAGCGGGGTGATGGGATTTACTCGAGAACAGATCGCGGATCCGTTATATATATATAAAAATATCTATCTCCGTTGTTAGATGTGGATCTCTTTCTTTTCCCGATGAAAGGTTGCGTTGTCGAAAACACTACGGATTTCAATTCAGATTGAAATGTATTTGAAACATTGGTTAAGCCAAAAGGGATGGCATTCCTATTTTCAATATAATTGTTAATTAGACTGTTATTTCGTCGCAGATTATTAAAACAATTTAATTGCATGATATGGTTTAACCGTTAATAGTTGACATAGTGTCTATCAAAACGTATTAACAATTAAAGTGCTGGAACCGACTTTATGCGTTTGTAAACAGGTTGGATTCAGGCCAGTCCACGAATAAATTGGCGACTGGCCTGTGATATAAACTGTTTGTTTCACTAAGTATCTGACCTAATCAAAATTAAGCAGGTATGTAACAGTTTGGAAAGCAGACGACACAAATATCTATCTTTAGAAAAGTACCCAGCATTCTAAGGATTGATGTTAATATGAATGACATATTTGCTTGTTAAAGTATTCAATATTGACGATAAGTTCTTTGGTGAGCTAAACTCATATGTCCCTCTTGTTCTGTTACAGCAAAAATAAAGCATGTTTGAAATGACATCAAACTAGAATGATTTATTCCTGTTATAGTTCTGTCTAAAACTGTGCTATTTGCAAAAGATAGTGTTACTCTTCAAATGCTACAATTTGAATCCAAGGATTAATGAAGTTTTAGCTTGCTTAGAAATATATTCAGGAACAATAGGATCCATTGGTCTTGTTCATCGCAGAATAGAAGGTAATGCATTTTCCGAATCAACTACATATCCATCTTGTATCAAAACTTATAGAGATAATCTCGTGTGTTTAATAGATAAATTTAAACCGTCTATAACCGTAGCAGCATGATAGCAAACCGCTCAACCCTTATAGTGCTGGAACTGACTTTATGCTTATGCCAACTGGTTGTATCCAGACTAACCACCAAGTAAATTGTCGGCTGGCCTCTGATCCAACCTATTTGCTACTCAGAGTATCCTTCCTCATCAAAACTAAGCAGATATCAAAAGGTTTTGGAGAGCACACAGCGCAAACATATATTTCTACAAAATTACCCAGCATTCTAAGGGTTTAGACATCAACCATATGCATACAAAGGTTTCTTACACCAACGTTGTTGCAACAAATTGCAAACAATCAATCAAAAGTATCCTATATTTCTCCCGAATGACAAAGGCATCACTCGGGTGATGGCGAGAGGCCGTGAAAAGATTTATATACTTTACTTTGCCATCTGGTAGTTAATCACTATAAAGATTCCATGAGAAAAAGCCCCTGTGAAAGCCCTGGTTTTCTTCCCATAATTTCGACCGAAATTAGTCAGTGTGCTACACAATGACCGGCGACCGATTTTCGCAAGAGTTATCATAGTCTTAGTTCGAAATCGATTGAATCGTTATAAATATAAGTATATAATGTTGATCACAGTCAACTCACTGGGTTGGTAATGGATAGAACCTGTGTAATTACAGGAGCTGAACCGAGCTAAAATTGTGAATTCAAGTCTAGTTTTCTTTAAGCTTAATAATTATAGTAAATCTGAGATCTGACCTGTTTGCTAGTCTGAGTATATTTCCTCATCAAAATGAAGCAGCTATCTAAGGTTTTGGAAAGTAGACGGCACAAAAATCTTTTTCTAGAAAAATCACCCAGCATTGTTAAGGTGAAGAGCGATTGATATATTAAATCACAGTCAATTCTCAGCATCGGTCTTAGATAGACCTGTGTAATTGCAGTGTGCTGATCCTAAGCTAAATTACAAGTTCAAGTCTAGTTTTCTTTTGGCTTTACTCTAATAATTATGGGTAAATGTCTAAAGATAGATCATTGTGTCATCGGCTTTCTAAAACCATAACTAGCTGCTTAATTTTGTTGAGGAAAGATACTCAGAGTACCAAATATGTTACATCACAGGCCAAACACCAATTTACTTGGCGGTTGGCATGGATCTAACCTGTTTGCATAAGCATGAAAGCGGTCCCAGCACTGTAAGGGTTAAAAGCGGTTGATATATAAATATTTATCAAGGACAGCTTTTAGCATCGTCTCGGATCAAGCTGCGTGATTTTACGGTCTAGTCCTACGCGAAAGTGTTAATACAAGGTCAGTTTCTCTTGAGTTGAACATCCCCCCTTTTTGCGGACCGGCCCATCTATTTCCCCATAAACGTTATGGCCGTTTTGAGAGCGTCGTCACTCGATTAGCATCCGATTCCGATAAAGAATGATTAACGGACCTCCGTCCCAGACACACAAATCGAGCACGGCTACCGAAACATGGAGAACCTTTATTCTGTCATGACGAAATTATTTCTTCGGTTAAAGACATGGAACAAATTCCAAAAAGCACGAATAGAAAAATACCAATGTGCATCAACCCAACCGATTTGATGGTGTATGTTTAATTCGACAGAGATAACGCGTTCTACATCAGTTATTTCGAAACAGTGTATTGGAACTGTTTCACCAAAACACCAACAGTTGTCATAAAAGGATGTATTAAGGGAAAACCGACTAAATGAGGTTATTTTAATCAGGACAAAATTGATTAGATCGATATGAAATGACGCAATTTATAAATCTGAGCGTTTGTCACTCACAGTCACGAACTATGGGAGTAATGGCTTTATTTATGGGGAGCGACGCTTAATCATAGAGCACCGACCCAAGTGCTCCCTCGACTTAGTTCGAAGCCCTTGAAGGCCTGTCCCATGTTTTTGTGAACATTTCAAATGATTCCCCCGCAATGTGCTTGCTTTGCTAGCCACCACAAGCATAGTTAAACGGCATTACTGTTAATAAACTTTGCTGAACGTGCTGTCATCTTTCTACATCGCAATTTCTCTATCTACATTTCAAATGATTCCCCCACAATGTGCTTGCTTTGCTAGCCATCACAAGCATAGTTAAACGGCATTACTGTTCATAAGCTTTGCTGAACGTGCTGTCATCTTTCTACATCGCCATTTCTCTATCTAGTTTGGTATCAGGGTTGAGGAAGTAAGTTAGAAAAAGTTTGAAGCTTCTAATGTTTGAGGCGGAACATTTAAAAAAAAGGTTGCGCAGATATGGAACTCGTTGTAAACATAACAATAGAAACATTTGACAATAAGGTCAACTGTGTTAAAGGAGGCTTGATACGATGAGTGAAATCATTTCAATAAAAGCAATTCAGGCAGAATGATAACTGTAATTGGAAAAGAAGCCACTGCTCGATTAATTGAAAATGGTTTCGAATACAGAACTGCAAGACCTTGACTGCAAGACCTTGAGACTGAAGTGCACATTCAATGAGGGGATGAATATATAAATGATGAACTCATCATATAAAGATGCCGATCATTTGCATAATTACTGTGATCCAATCAATGTTTTATAAAAAAGAAAAGAAAACTGTATATCAAATAAATTATTTCAAGGGAAAGCTTATACTTTGGATACGGCGAACACAGCTAAACAAAACGTATCAACTATCTATGGACAGAAACAATTTGATCAACAGTCAAATTACCATCAATGGAATGGGAATAGTTAAGCCTTATAGCGTTGAAACCCCAACTTCATGCTTATGCAACCAGGTTAGAACAAAGCCAGCCGCAAAATAAACAGGTGGCTGGCCTGTGATCTTACCGGTTTGCTACTCTGAGTAGCTTTCCTCATCAAAACTAAGCAGGTATTTATGGTTTGGTAAAGCAGACGTCACAAAGATCTATTTTAGAAAATTACCGAGCATTCCAAGGTTTAAACAATTTGGTCAACACTCAGATTAGCATCAGAGAGATGGAAATACCTATCAAGGATATCTATACGAGAAAAGGGAAATGAAATGGATTAAACTGTATTTTACAGGGATTCTGATCCATGACAAACCTATACTCTCAAACGCTGTTTGTATATTCAAGTTTCTCACATGAAATTTCTAAAGATATTCCTCTATGCAAAAAAGGGCCTAGCTGCCTACGCAGTGAATAGTTAAACACCATAGATTCGAAATGAAACGTCGATTCATTAAAAATCAGAGCTAAATAATGTAAGATACAGTTAACTCATAATACTTGAAGGGGTAGTCGAGGAGGCAACTCTCGTTTAAATCGTAAAAAGGAATTCATAAATTTAGAAAATGATTATGAATAGCAAGTCTTAAGAAAGACGACCATATAATGTTGGATTCTCCTTTTCTTTTGACAAATCTGAAAAATGTTCATTTCATTGAAACATGCACTTTGCACAGTTTGAAGCCTTTGAAGTCGGCCCAGACTAGATGGGGAAACCATACCTCATATCCACATGTGAACCGATCTAGAGTTCTGCGAACGCCGAGGCAAGCAGAAACGGATGACCAAGTTGTTGCGTAATGTATTGTACAAGATAAGGCTATTCTTATAATAGACGCAAACTATCATGAGCGACGCATTCTTTCCCTTTAAAGGGAATAGGTGTCTTAATTATTTATTTTCTTCTTAATGTAATGTAATTTCTAAAACAAAATCTGTCGCCTTCGATTGGACAGTGCTATTTACACAAGCCAATTCAGGGCGTTACATTTTCGGATATGTATTAATGATTTCTATGAACCTAGATTTTGCCCAAGACACAGCTTGCTTTCTAGACGTGTGATTATGGAAACCTGGAAACATAATCTAGGTGGGTTAGGTTACGAAACTTGGGAAATAGAAATACCTCAACGGGGAAAAAAGAAAGAAAACATACAGGGGAAGTTTGTGATGTGTAATACATCGCACATCTTTATTCGTTTGTGTGGCTTCGATCTTCGCCAATGCCTATGGATTTGAAAGTCATCAATCATGAAGGATTCATTTCGAAAATGAATTTTCAGAGTATAAAACCAGTTTGCGTTTGATGAGATAAGACCAGTAATTTCCATGCACCATGGAAAACGTTCTGCTCAAATATTGCATGTCTGAATGGTACTAGAGCGAGGAAACAAGACCATACGCCATCCAAAGTTTTAAAAGTAATACGCCTATAACATTCCTGTATAAACGCTTTCAATAATGTTTTATTGTTTATTATGCATCTGTTATCAACTTATCAACTTTTTATACAAATAGAAGATATAAAAATAAAGATGATTTAGCAATAGTAAATAAAACAAAGTCTCAACGAATGATGCTTTGCCCACTTAACATATCATGGAAAATACAAAGTTTGACAAAATGAAGAACATAACTTTCTAATATATCAAATATTATCGCAAGAACACATGACATTCTATCTTTACATTAGAGAAAGTGATGGTCTCGCAATGTACCGATCATATAAAGCCACATGCGAGTCACGGAGTTGTCCGAATTTTATCATCATAATTTATACGACAGAAATAAAGAGGAACCATTTGACCAGCTACACTCTGACGAACGAGGAAGGAAACCCTTCAAGAAACAAAATGACAAATTTAACAAACTACTTTTATTGCCTTTATTCTTATTCAAGATACCATGATTTGCACGCGTTGCCTTGTTAAATTCTATTTTACCGGTGAAATGCGATTAGTGAACAGACCATACATCAATGTACTGCAATTAACTAAATAAGCATAAGGTTTGCCATTTCTTAAGCACTAGCATTAAAAAGTCCATATTTCCAAAACGACAGAATTTAATAACATCGAAAACGCGTTGCTATAGAGTAGGGCAGTGTTTTGCAACACGACTTATAGAAAATATTTCCGAAAGTAAAACCCAATATATACATGAATATGAATACAACATAGCAATGCGACGCGTCTCGGAGAGACGATTCCAATGACATGTTGCCTCGCAATATTGCTTTTCCTATTATTGTAATAGGAGGGGATGGTGTTTTGAACTTTTACGTTTAGAACAAGCACTGATAGTACGAGTGTTGTAAACCACAAGCAAGATCATAAATAACATATAGGCTGTTCTCAAACAATAACTAAAAGCAGGTACATGTTCTTTAGACGAATGTATTCACAGAGGATTCTTCAAAATCAAAAATCACAATCCTTTCTAAGACATAATTCTAAGATTTAGGAAATCTCCACGGATGCGAGATCGCACGAGACCCGAGAGCGTTGCAGCGGTGGCAATCACTAATGGCGTCTTTACTAATCTGACGCAAATACCGCGAAATGTGTCGTTTTTAGAATGTCATCCTAATCAGAAAATTATTGGTAGGGGCGTTTTCTTTGACGGGCTCGCGTCAGATTTTATTAAGTCCACGCATCCATTTATCACCGAGTCCACAATGTCAACGAAGCATTGTCTGTAACGGTGTGTGTTCGGTGGTCCGGTGCTGGAAATTAGAGGGGGACACGAACCTACTGGTGGGCTATTTCAATTTGTCGCTTTATAAACACAAAGCGGGTGACCAGGTGTAATAAAACATGTCACACAGGGGCTTGACCACGGGGGTATCATTGCGACAATTATCCTGTAATTATGATGAACGAGCGGACGAGAAGTACGAAGCGATTCGGTATATACCGACTGTCTTCATTCAAACATCTTCGGAATGTGGCGACGTCTTACTCTCCATTAGTGGTTTACTTTTCAGCTTTGTGTTCATTTTTCATTGAATTGGTTGTTTCCTGGTGCAATAACATCCAATTTAGTTTGATTGTGTCTACATGTTCATGTTTATTTTCAGAGAATAATACATTGTAGCTTATTTTGTTTTGTTTTTGGTTTTCTCATAAGTAGTCTTACTACGGGTTGAGTACCAGTGCCTATGCTTTTTGACAACCGAAAGAGTTTAATTATTGAATAGAATCAGAATATGTAGAATTTTTAAGTCTTTACCGTTCGTTGATCGAGGTTACATGAGATACGAACCAGTTCGGTATGTTCCGACAGTTTTCAATTAACCATTTTGGAATGCGGCGACGCTTTTTACATTCCGTGTATTTCCTTTCTATTCTTGTCTTGAATGTATTAAAGGACTTTCGTTTTGGCGGACTCGGGTTTCGTTTCATTGGAGGTTTCTTCGTGCATCGACATATTGTATTCGGGTAATATTTTGTCTTCGGTTAAGCAGTTCAAACTTCTTCTGCCTAGATGATGGTGCTTTCTATTCCAACCAGTCATATATTGCAATATGTGGATATATGTTAACAGTCCAAACGATCTACAACCATTCACAAGATGTGCAATTAATGCTTTTATCAAAGTGTTTTCTACCAAATGATTGTAATCATGTTTTGAATTCCGAAATGGGAAATGTGTCCGAATGTTTAACACCCTTTCACAGGATGAGCAATGTATGCTTAAGTCACGACAGTGTCGTCTTATACCAGTAATGCTGTCTGCAAGATTAATACTTTGTCATACAGGACCTTTTCCATTAAATTAGGAAGAGAAACAGGCCTGTTGATTTGGGGGAAATGCTCTCGATGCAATAGTTGAATAGTGAAACCAAAAAGCCGAAGTGCTTATGTATTTTTGACAAAAATGCATGTTTTTTTTTTTTTAAAGAAATGTCAAATTAGGAAGGTGCCTTGTATAGGCTCCTGTTATATAACGAAAAAAGCTCTGGCATGAATTCCCATATGGAGAAGTGTGTTAACAGTCAAAATGTCCTGCAAACATTCGTGGTTCGGAGCATCAATCGAATACGTCCCGCCTGGGTTACAGACGGGTTTACAGACCATGAATAAATCAACAAGTATCGATCACTGTATGCACTATGGATATTTATGCTCCCTCCCCAAACTCAGCGATCATTATGGTAAAAGATACCAGTCCATGTTATACTGTAGCTTTGTTTTCTTTACCTCATAGAATGCATGCTAATTTTCTAAAAATATATTCTTGTATCGTCTGCCTTCCCAAACCAGAAATATCTGCTTTATTTTGTTGAAGACGATATTCAATGTAGCCAGCGGGCTATTTCACAAGCTAGCCGTCAATTTACTTGGTGAGTGGTTGGTTCCAGCACTAAAGTGCTAAGTACACTACAATTCATTTTCAAATCGTCAAACTCTGTCATATTTTAAGTTTATCACTACGTACAGATATAGGAATTGCCGCCTGATTATCGGCTATAAATAACCTCTGGGGTCTGTTGGGATTTATCGATTGAGTAACATCAAAGTTTGCATATTTGATAAGATCAAAGCTTCAGTGTCGACCCTGCGTTGTTTAGGGACTGTGTGTGATAATAAACTCTCAATGATTTATGAAGAGACAATCGAATGAGGAAAACCTAGTCTGACATATGAGTCCTGGAATTCCGTTTAACCCTTAGAATGCTGGGTAATTTTCTAAAAATATATTTTTGTGTTTCTACTTTCTAAAACCTTAAATATATGCTGATTTTGTTGAGTTAATATGCCCAGAGTAGCAAACAGGTTAGATCACAGGACAGCCGCCAATTTACTTGGCGATTGGCCTGGATGTAACCTGTTTACATAAGTATGAAGGCGGCTCCTGCACTATAACGGTTATTAATGGTCTTCTTGGAATAATAAAAGGTGCTTGTCCACAGATAATAAGATATTTGGAAGTTAAGAATAGTTTTCTTTAAGGCAGCACAAAAGCTATTATGTTATAGGATACGCACTGAAGAATATTCAAAAAATGCGATCTATTGCCTATAAAATCTACAATCTCAGAATAATTGACGCTTCCTGAATTGATTAGGTTTGCTATAGCTACTTTTAATTGTATATCAATCAATAATACAAAATTGTGTTGTTTCAAAGACTTTTTATTTTGACCCTCAAAATTCTCTTCTGTGAACAAGCACCTATAACTGGACTTTCCCATTTATTGTGATATATGAAACTCACTTTAAAATGGTGATTTACTCGATCATCGTCACTAAACAAAAACCATTTTTTATTTATTTATCCATAACTTACTGAAATGTCTTTAATTTGAGCTACAATGCATATCAGTGCTTTGATGGCAAACTCTTTCCTATTTCGATTATGTTGCATGACGGAGATAAGGCATACACAGTCAAATGTTTATGAGACCCATATTATAATTGTATCTAGAAATACCACAGACACCTTTTTGTAATTCAAATTTAAATTAATGTTTACATATTAAACTATTTGAACAGTTTACAATAGATGCAACATTAATATGATATATCTCCATCGCGAGAACATGAAATGGAATGATAAGTGTCAAAACAAAATCTAGATATACGTATCTCTATTGATCTGCGATACCATTTCATCCGAGGAATTTTTCATTTTGAATCCTTCAAGAAATCTTTGAACTTCTGCGCAATGTTGTCTCTTCCATTACATAGACTAACTTGCATATAAAAGTCTCTAACCAAAATGTTCATAATATATCTGTCATAATCTCCAAATTACTTTTTTGATAAGAATTCTTTATTGGCTTATGTGTAAACAAAGCATTGTTATGCATTATTCTTGAAATTCACAATTCTAAAAAAAATAATAGCTATATCCAATGGCAACTAAATTTAGGGCGTTATGCAAAAAAGGGGACATCGATTAAAAGTTCTAAATGTAAGGTTTATTATGACAGAATCATAATACTTACATTAAGATTTCATCCTCAAAGCGGTTATAGAATTGGGTTGTTTCTTCGTTTAAAGAAATTTTGCTTTCAGTCCAATTAAATACAACATACTTTTGAGCTATTTGAGATGATGATTCAAGCTAACGCTGTTATTTCTATTTCAGTAAGATGTGATTGATATCTCGATAGCACGATTGCATGTATGCATGTGCAGATGTTGATTTATTGACTGCGTAAATTGTTAGGATTTCCATTTACTTTAGTTCGTTAAATGTGCACTGCTGTAATGGTTATTTATGCAGACCACTTAGAATTAACATTCTTGTCCCATATTTTCGGAAACTTAGAATGAGAACTAAGAGGGTTGGTATAGTATACAGATTGACACATACATGCACCAATAAGAAGATATGTATTGTCGTTGATATGCATTCGAAAGGTATACAACATACGAAGACATACGAAAACATACAAAAACATGCGAAAACATACGAAAACATACGAAAACATACACAAAACATACGAATACATACGAAAACATACGAAAAACATACAAAAAAACATACGAAAAACATACGAAAACATACGAAAACATACGACAAACATACAAAAAACATACGAAAACACACAAAAAACATACAAAAAAAATACAAATGTCCTTAGAAATTAGTGGAGAACAGAGGTTCTGTATTATAACATTGGCTTCAGGAAACAAACATTTTGGAAAGATTACAAATGGGTTTTGTGTTTCATTTCCACAAGTAGCGTCGTCCACATTGAGAGACTTTTCATTTATCCACTTTCGGCCCGAGATTTCATGTTATTAATATAAGTGGTTTTTAGGACGCATCGACAGAAATGTTCATATAGGGCGCTAGTGAATGGTTTCTGTTATATATCCAAAATAAAAATGTGACTTTGATATCTTAAAATCAGGTGCTGCAGCAACACCTTACCACAGTGGTTTTTGCAGCACATATAAAGACTTAAACTATTGATAACTCGATAATTCAGGAGTGACGATTCTTGATAATTTCTATCAGGAAGATCCAATTTGTCCCGAATGATGGAATGGTTTGTGGGATAAGTGTCACATGATACATCGATATCATTGCTGTCAAATGATAAACTACCAACGATCCTGTATGTAACGCAAATCACCAGGAAATCTGAATATTACATCATATTCCTGCCACTCAAACATCAGTTTACAAAGTATTTAGCCCCTGTATTCAAAAGTACATATGATCTACTATTTTATGATTTTAGTTAAAAATATTCTTCAACAATGTTTCAATATCTAAGGATAATCAGTTTATTCCATAGGAAAGACGATCGAATATATGGAACTTCCCTGTAAGACAATTTACCGATGTCGGAATTTTTTAACCCAGGTAGTCAGGTCTCAGGTCCCAATCGCTTACCACCCCATCTTGGTATATCTGTATCTTGTATGGTAATAACTTTCAAAAGCATTTTACGGCTTTTAGTTTCAAATAATATTCGCGATCAAAACTGACAGAAACCTCAGGTTGCAATTATCAAGCATGGCCGAGAAATGCATGTTTTGTGATAAATTGTATTATGACAGAAGGAAAATATCTTGCAGAGAACACCTTTTTAGCATTATTAGGTTGTTTTATTTGTTTTGTATTTATTGTAGCAATTGAAATCACGAGTAAAGTATAAAAAAGCAAATAAACAAATTCATTACACACTACTTGAACATATTGACATAAATCATGTATTGCAATAATGATGCCCAATATGGAAGAGACACATATCTCACAATTTCAAAAGTATAATACGATAATGTTGTTCCTATTGTGGTCATATTAAACTTTAATACCCACGAAAGTGTACCATGCTCGAAAGCATGATAAAGAAACATGCATCATTTCTAATAACTACTATATATTTGAATGAAATGATTTTAAAAAAAGTAACAGCTAAATGTATATATCTTCATACACGATCGCAGATTTTGGGTAACAAACAATATATTTGATTCAGTAGCCTGTTTTCAAAGAAAGTTCATGAATGCATATGCATTAACTCATTAAATGTTTCATTTAATCTCTCTACTGTATGGTACATATTTCATCCGATGTCCAACACTATTAACAAAATACACCAGTTTCCTTTCTGTTGGTATGAAATGTTCAATGTTGGCAATTTTTCGAGTTTTAAACATTCTTACTGGATGGCGTCTGCAAACTATTTTAGAAAATTAAAGTAATCTGAGTCAATCAAGGAAGAAGTCCGTACACCTTAGATTCGTCACTCCCGATGCTTCCTAGAAACATGCACCACTGCTGCTCACGACACAAACCTTATAAACATTTTAGGTCTATGCTAACAAGGCTTTACCATTCGAACAACATCTTAATCGTCCAAATAATCACCCCTTTTACCCCGCCACTTTACCATTATTTATCTGATATACCAGTCTCTCGTGTGTTTTGTTGGTATGTTCCTCCGCACAATACCTCGGATACGTGTGTCGCCAGTGACAACTCATCTGACAGAAAACCCCTCGTTTGTCTTCGTAGGGTTTCTGAAAGACCTGACATGCTGATCGCGACCCAAAGTCTGCCTTCACACAGCAGCCATGTCAAATGTTCGAAAAAATTATGATTAATTCGACTCGGTATCTTTACATCTGGCTGACCCGTTCATTGATTGTGCGGGAAATTGTCGTATTTCGTCGTATTTCGGCTCGTATAGTATATATTCGTACTGATAATATATTCGTCAGTCAGGCGCTTCGCCGCCGTCTTACCCGTTCCCTCATTCTGGTCATTCTTATTGAAGATATGGTGATGGTTTTTATGTCTGTTTTGTAGCTGATTGGCAAAAAGCACGACCAACATAAAAGTCGATGAACGTTTTCTTTATTGAATAAATACTTTTCGTTTTATTAACTTTATATCTTACCCCTAAGTTCACTTTGATTCGTTAAAATCAGTAAAAGGACAAAATGAATTGCTCATGGTAAGCATTTTGTTCTTTTATTGCAGTGGTACCTACTAAAATACAACAGAACAGTCTTGTTGATTATACATTTTCTATATTGATTGACCATCTTTCGTGTTTTATTTCAATCCGTCCTTAACCTCTAACTTATCATTAATTCATGTTGATGTACATGTCTTTCACAACTTCACGATTCAATGTGACAAAATAACACATTACTAGTGGAGGGAAATTCGTTCTTCTTTGGCATTTGGTTCTTTCAAATACAACCAAAACATTAGTATGTGTAATATTAGTTAAATTAGTATCTAGTGACCTATGACGGAAACCGTTCGGTTGACAGGCATTACAGTTGATGGCTAGAAATTTGAAAAGGGAAAGATAGCCAATATCAAAAGCGATGATTTCGGTAAAAAAAGATGCGGATTAAAGCCATAAGAAACAACAAATACATACAAAATTATACCACTGAAAAATATTTGAAAAATAATGAATATCGTTTTGTTATATTAAATGACTGTATGCTGTTTTGCTTTTTTCTTACAATTGTGTCATTTATAATTCGTACGTAATGCATGTACATGAATTGTACATCAATCTACACTGTGAAATTTAGCTTCAATCCAATTTACCAAAGATGTTGCTCTATTCTGTATAGTTTGTAATTGTCGCGTTTCTTGTTGAAGCTGTCAAACAAATCCATGCATGGATACCAGTTAACATCTTAACTCATCAAGCATACCAGCAAACAAGTTTGTTCATGTTCATGAACTCGGGATTCGTCCGTTAAGAGATATACAAATGAAATGAAATGCATCAAACTTGAACCAAATTACTGAATTTCTCAGCATATGCAACTATTATAGAAAAAATAAATATGCGATTTTTTGATAAGTTTTAAGTTAATGAATATGAAAACATGAAATATTGTATTTGCTAAATGTGAACAGTTTACAAGGAGCACCAATTGCCGATAAACACCATTGCCACTTCGTAATAATTTAGAGTGTCAAAGAAAAGCTGAGAATATAGAGCTAAGTCAAAGACCTAATGATATTAGGTCTTTGGCTAAGTGTAAAAGTTTCAACAGGAAAACAGTATTTGAAAAAATGTAGTTTGGTTCCAGCCAAAATTGTTGAAAAAAACCATTAATTCACAAACACGATGGACATATTTGGATATGATGTAGCTATTGCTAAGGGACACAGTTGCCACGTAATAAAATGAAACTAGAATGTGAAAGAAATTGGATGGTTTACAAGGTATACGCGAGGGAGAATATTTCAAATATTTCACCCATGTTCGATCGATAGAGATTTGTTTGGTGTTTGTGGTGGTTTAACAGACCGTCCGACAAAATGACTAATACATATATAACCCTTCCCCTGTCTCTGTCATGTTGAGGATGTAGACGTGTATCTACTGAATTAGGAAAAACGAAACATTTTAGGAACAGAACAGAACAGTTTATTTGACGAGTACGTTGTACAAAGCCATTTTCAGATACAAATGGAAGATTGGTTTTAGGGTCATGTTATGGTTCCATTCAAACGAGATTCAGTTATAGTTTCGCCAAATTGTTTTTTTCTTTCCTTTTCAAGTTGATGGTTTTTTTTTATAACAGTGATCTTTGATTGATCTTTAAATATGTTCAAACGCAATATACCAAATCATATTGCGCAATCGGTCTAAAATGGCGGCAGAATACGATTATTAATATATAATAGTTTGCCGTGCAATATAAAGTATCAATCATGATCAGAGCAAGTGTGACAAAAGAAAACAGAAACCTTCACCCCAAACAACTCCTTCTTTTCTTAGAATGAATCCGAAAATTAAAAAAAATCATAATGTTTTAGTTACATAACACGCGTTGGTTAAGGGGTAACGGGTTTGTGCCGTTTTTCGGACCAGACGTTATGTCTGGTGACGATATGATTCCTTCTTTTCTTAAAATGAATCCGAAAATACAAAACCCCATAATTTTTTAGTTTCATTACACATGCTGTTTGAGGGGTAACGGGTTGGAGCCGTTTTTCGGACCAGACGTTATGTCTGGTGGCGGTAGGATGCATAATTTTCGCATAAATTTTTATCTGGTTCAGCGGACGTGAGAAATATAAATGTATAAATTGTGCGCTACTTGTATTCCGATCGGACGAGTGACACTCGATAAATAAGGCCTAAACGATGGATGGATGAATCGACGAGATGCTTTTCACCATTTCCCTCCCCCATGTCTATTTCTTTCTTTAATTCGGTATGAAATTGAGCATTGTCCCTGAGGACTAATAAAAACTAAGATAGCCCTTTCCCAAACAGCAAATTTTCCACTGTCCCAAATTGAAAGAGTTTGCAGACGACATTTCAAAATGTGATGAAATTGAACAATATTCTTCAGAAAGAGCAGAAAACCTTGTGGGAAAAGGAAAAATTGCTCGTTACGAGCAATTTCTCCTTTTCCCACAATGTTTTCTAAAGTCGTCTGCAACAAAGTCGTCAAACGTCGTTATTGTTTGGGAAAGGGATATAGCACTTAAGCGACTGAACGATATTTCGGTTATTTGATATGGATACATCATGGAAGGTTCAATGCAAGACTATAGTAAGTGCTTCATAAATATGAAGCTCTTACTATAATATTGCATTGAGTCCTCGTTATATAAGTCTTAATTTGAAGTAGCAACTTACGACAATACTAATGTTTCGGTCATTTAAAAAGTGTAACAATATTTCTAATAATATCTGGAAAGATGATAAAGAGTGAGTGTTTAACGAGATAAATAGAAACCAAAATAGTTTGCCCCATTCGGTAACTTATTTCATCGTTTAATCTAAACCACCACTTAACCGACTATGACCTTATTCAGTTATTTGATATAAAACTATGAAGCTTTCCGACATGACTTATACAAAGACGATAGATAACAAAAAGGGTGGATTAGCTAACAAGGATTCTGTGCCGTTTCCATAAAGGAAAACATATTAAAATACCCAACATCCAAGCAGTGGAAAAACGATAACTTTGTTACTCTTTTTGATATAGAAACACAACGCGTCCCAAAGGAATGATGGCTAAAATACGTTATACTTGGCGATTGAATGAAATGGCGTTTTTATCACAACGACTTGAAACAACTCATCTCCATTCTGATTTAAAACATACATGTATATATCTGTTGTCGATAATATTGTTATACCATTAAATATGAAACGAAACGGGTCCCCAGAGAGTGAGTAAAAGGGAAACAATTTACATGATCTGGTTCATGTGGATGAGCTCTAAGCCCTTACGTCTGGGAATGTAACATTGGAAATTAATAATCTAAAGTATACGCTGATGGTGATTGTGTTTACTATTCAATGATAACGGATGGCACCATGAACGACCACTTTCAAACAATGCTGATATACAGAATTTAGTTCTTTGCATTGTAACGTAAAATACCATTTCGTAGTGTTAGTGTACATGTCGAATAGCAACTAGGTTAAATTTCAATTCAATCTGAGACAATACATGTACCAAATTGGCGTTGAATCTGTTCTTTTCTGTAAAATATTCTCAAAAAGGATCAAATATTTTCTTTGCAACAAGTATTTTAAGTAACTCCTGTATAACTGTGTTAAATTATGTATAAATAGATTTGCTAATTACCACATTAACTGGAAAAAAACTGAACAAAGTGGAAATACAAAACACCACAATTTGATTGAATTCAATAACATAAGACATGACTGAAGAGACAGCTTAAAAATGTATACATGCACATGGACATAGCATATGTTTTGTACATGTGAATTTATCTGTCTGAATTTCCTTGTGAAAATATATAAATCTGAGTCAACTTGTTTTGTTATGGAGAAAAGTATATGATTGACATTATTTATTTCCGAATAACGAGTGGACATGGTAATTTGACCATCATTATGATTATGTCAAACCGTGTTCATTTTTAAAATGCAATCTGTAGATTTAACAAATTTCTAAATATCACGCCATTTGCTGTACGTTCCTGAAAGGGCAAGGTTTTACAATAAGACTACCCAACTCAATCTTTTTGAGTTGAAGACTGCTTTTGTTAATCATGATATTGTATATTTCACTGAAACATTTGTCAGAGTCATTTGTTTTTGGGAGCGATAGGGATATCATTTGAATCAAATATTACATATTCATTTTTTATGCTTTTGTTACATGTACGTTATCCAAGAACATAGTTACCTACATGTGAATCTTAGTCCTTAAAATTTGAATAAGCTTTTAGAAGAAATATTAAAACAAGATTGGAATCATGGCTATCGCACATTTTCTAATATGTTGTGTTCTATATGCACGCATATTCATATCTTAAGGTTATATTGTACATGGCAATTTCTTCAACGGTATTGTCGATGGTTTACCAATGAAATATGCGATCGAATTTTAATTAATCTGTGTTCTAAAAAATATGGGGAAAAATAAACAAAGTAAACACACGTCATAAACTCTTATTTCTGGTGAGGTTAACGCAAACGGGATTATTTGTTATCATCAATTGTTTTGTTTCTGAGAGAGAAGCATCAAGGTAACTGGTACAGCAATTGTGGTTGAAACATTACAAGCATGGCTGGGAAATCCGTCGCAATGAGGTTTTTATACAATCTGAAACAAACGTATTTGAAAAGTCATGACGAACAAGCTGAAACGGTTTATATAATGCAATTACTTATTTCGAGTTTCCTTTCTCATCAATTAAACCATAAAACATATTCCATAACTCCTATCACACGGTATTTTATTTTATCGGTTGTTTCCGCTGAATTGAATCTTGACTATTGTTAGTTTGAATAATTCTTTATGAGTAAAACTATGCCAAACGGGACTTAAGAGGACCCTTTAGTATGTGCTCCAACACTTGCATTTTGTTTGATGATTGAGGTAGTAATGCTAAAAGAAAATAAACTATATGTCTCTGTTTCTTTCATGGTCATTGTCGGAATATCTCGTTTCTATCATGGCGCAAATCGCAACGAATAAATATTTGTAGACATAAAGAGAAGCATATGTCATTCAATACTTAATATCTCTAGAATACTAACACATTTAAGTTGTGTACTTCATACGATATGTTAGTCAATCGAATAAGTAAGTAAATAAAAAATACATAAATAAAATAAAATAAGACCCCATTTGATTTGGAATCATGTTAAAAAAAAAGGAAATATGACGGTTGCTTATTTGAACTAACATGGACTACCCCCTGTGTAAATATAACATTACATAACATAACAAAACTAGATTGAGAATTTAAACATACATAGTTATAGTCGATAAATGTTTTACTTGGTTCTATATAACATAAGCTTAAACATTTCAAATTCAGTAGCTGTTGAATCTTTTCTTAAAAATAGATAATAAGTTTGATGATAATTATATGATAATGATAGCAATATTGATAGCAAGTATTACTAATAATAAAAACAATAATAATAATAGTAATAATAATAATAATAATAATAATAATAATAATAATAATAATAATAATAATAATAATAATAATAATAATAATAATAATACTAATAATAATAATAATAATAATAATAATAATAATAATAATAATAATAATAATAATAATAATAATGATAAAAATAATAATAATAATAATAATAATAATTAATAATAATGATAATAATAATAATAATTATAATAATGATAATAATAATAATTATTATTATTATAATAATAAAAAGAAGAAGAACAAGAATAATAATGCTGATAATGATGAATAATAAAAGTTATAATAATCATCATCATAATCATCATCATCATGATGATGATGATAATTATAATAATCATTATTATTATCATAAAATATCATAATAATCATAACAATTCTAATCGTAACTGATAATCATCATGATATTCATAAATATGATAAAGGAAAAATAAGGATATAACAAAAACAAATAACCATAATGACATTAATAAACATTAAAAAATAATACAGATACGAATGATAATTGTATTAGTTTTTGTGCTGATATTTAAAAAAAATGATTTTCATAGTAACCAATAACACTGATAATTGAAATTGGAAATGAGCACAATGAAGATAATAATAATAACGAAGGCAATGTTTACATCAATGTTAATAGCTATGATAACAATAATGTTATCTTACACCAAAAATGATAATAATGACAAAGATAGTAGAGTATATAAGCGTTCTATAACGTTTTCCCCTTTATACAGTTATAGCCCTTCAATGTGTAGTAACTGTTTTATTCTGTTCACAAATGAAATGTATAGCTTAATTAACTTTTTTATTATGTATTTTTCTGGAAATGCCCTATCGAACTCTTTGTGTCTATGCATGTGTTATGATTATAATATCATTTTGTAATGGCTCTAAACATGTTTTGCGCAGTTTCATGCTAGTTTCATATTAAACATCTTTGAAAATACCTTATGATATTATATAATGGATATAACACAACCTAATTTAGTGTATTTCGCCTCATAATAATGATCTTTGGTGAAATGATATTGTAAGAATACATGTCGGATATAAATAATAATTACATACGTACTGTTTGTATATCAATGTTTTATTTACATATTGACTATGAATTACTTCTTGCATCAATTTTCAATTTCAATTTCAATATCCTTTATTTCACTCAGTTCCTGTTACAGAAAACAAAAGGTGATTTAAATATGAAACACAAACGATTTATTATGGGAACCTAATAATAATAATAACCCAAACAGATTAACTTTAATAGAAAACATAATTATTATTTATAAGGAAATATTTTCAATGCAACACGCCACCAAGTTCTGAATTGCCGTACATATTGGCAGTCGTAAATAATACTCTCCTTTCAATGTGCTCACCTAAAGATTATACCGAACTATTTGTTTACGAATCCATCTATCAAAATATACAAATATATAAATGCATCCCTGCAAGGCATTGACATGGTTTTCCATGGTATGCAAAATTGAACACAACAGCTGCTTATTTACTTGCAAATTAACGTCAACCCTTTCCCAAACAACAACGACATTTGACCAGTTTGTTGCAGACGACTTAGGCAACATTGTGGGAAAAGGAGAAATTGCTCGAAACGAGCAATTTTTCCTTTTCCCACAATGTTTTCTGCCCTATCAGAGGATTTTTTTTCAAATTTCATCACATTTTGAAATGTCGTCTGCAAACTCTTTCAATTTGGGTCGGTCGAAAAATTGTTGGTTGGGAAAGGGTTACGCATTATTGTTTTTGTTGCCAGTTTACCTAGCCATGCTTCTTATATTTACGAAACTGCTAAAAATCCAAATGAAAACAAAGAACATCCATTACAAGCTCAGCTTTTAGATGTATCTCGAGAACGATTTACCCTTAGAATGCTGGGTAATTTTCTAAATATAGATTTTTGTGTCGTCTGCTTTCTAACACCTCTAAAACCTGCTTAATCTCGATGAGGAAATATACCCAGAGTAGTAAACAGATTAGACCCAGGCCAGCCACCAATTTACTTGGCGGTTAAGCTGGATTTAACCTTTTTCCTTAAGCATGAAGTCGGTTCCAGCACTATAAGGGCTAAAGCATTTTCAGCAAAATATCAAACAAAGTCGTATGAAAAAAAGAGAAAATCGTATTTTCGGATAAATGTTGTCTACTCATTATCATAAGATAACTTTATTTTCAATCTTAACAAATTTGCTGGATTTTCAAGGACAACAATTGATTTTAGTTTTAATCTGTCACAAAAGAGCAAACATTTGAAAGAAATACTGTAGTTATAAATGGTTGTTAATTATGTTTAGACCCTAACGAGCAAACCCTTGAGTTTTTGTTGTGTCCTAAGTTTATGATTGCAACCAACGATACAAACGTGTGGATAATAAGGAATAAAACATCGTGAAACGACCTGTTTATGTACATGTACATGAATATCCAAAAGAATCGCATGCCAATAAACAAAACTGAAACGAGGAGTTATTCTTACTGACACACCCCAAGAAATCGTCCATTTTGGTTTAATTTTGTGAAAATACAAACGTCTTACTACATTTTGTAGAAAAGAATGAAAATTAGAATTCAAAAAGCAACTTCAGTCAACGATATACCAAGGGCAATGGATATTTGGATGAAGTTATGAGTCAGGTTTCACCAGATCGGAATCAGACAAATTCCAGAATAAATTGAGTTGGGAGCATGAAGAAACGATTTCATTCTGCCGGCTATAAACAAACAATTCTTTGAAAAAAGGTATTGTACTACAAATCGAGCATGCAATTTTGTACGGTCGGCTAATGTTTAATCATCCATTGTATCCGTGAAAGATATAACATTTCGCTTTTGTTAGTTTTTTTTCATTGAACCAACGTGTTGAAGTCGTTAAAACAAGTACAATCCGATGTCGTAATTCGTTGAGAAAATGTTAGAAATTTACATCATGTCAAGAGAAAGAGAAATGCGTATGTTAAGACGATATCGTTTAAAAGGTTCTGACATATGATTGTATTTTCAGAATAAAGGAACCGACGAAAACATCATCATTGCATGAACTAATACGAATTATGTTGTCCTTGTTTTTCCTCTGTTAGATATGCTACATTCAATGATGATAGACCAAATATATCGAAGTCAAATGACAACATACTCAAAACCTTACTTGCACCAAGCGCTTAACCAAATGGAGTTTCGATCGATCATGCTTCCAGTTCATATATTGTTTATGTATACACTGTACATGTTTTTGATATGACAAAAGTAATGGATGTTTTCTTTTCAAAGATGAGTTGGTACGCACTGAATAGTCCAAGATTGTAAGACAGATTCACGAGACATATATTAATGATTTAAATGTAATTTTCAGAGAAAAAAATGGACAAAGGCACAATGCTTGGCCAACTTTTACCAACAAAATTTTGCATTGAATTGGATTGGATTATTTTCATAATTCTAAAGATTGGACATTATTAATGATGGTACCTCTTACAAGTCCATGCACATTATTGTTCATCAATGGATGTTTGCTTTTCTCCAATGAATTTTCTTTGTAAACAATTTACGCAATCAAATTTTGTTTTCTGGCATAACAAAATGCATGATAACGATATAATCTGATATTTATCTACTCTGGAACCTTTTGGTACATACTTTATACTACATATGCATGTATCTTCACGTATTTCATCAAACGAGTTATACCATTTTGAGGGTTCATTCCAAAAGCATTGCTTATCTTTCTTTGCGGAAAACTTGCTTTAATCATATATTAAAACTGTAACCATTTAGTTTGGATTGATAGTCAAAACGCCTCAAATATATTTCTGGCAAATAAGGGAACAATAAGTATACTTCGCAACATTGACAAGTACAGAAACATCCGAAAAAATGGTATCTAATTGCAATATTCAATCACACATAATTCCACACAATTCATTATACTCAACTGTGATATACGTATAAATACATTCTTCGACAAAACCAAAAATACATGTTGGTATGCAATTTTAATCATTTTAACTTTATGCGAAATAACCCTTTTGAACATATAATCAATGATTACCAATTATAATCAGTATAACAGATGAAAACTATCTAAAAATCTCAAATTTATTATGATGTATTCATTGATGGGCTTTGAGTCCATTTATTGTTTACGATATGTTAACTTTTGAAGTGATATTCGAAATCGATGATAACACTTTAATCTTTTGGCATTTATGCGTAATTTTCTTTAGCAAAAAATTCTTGTATAGGTATGATAAGATGAATAAATTCGCAATATTAAACCTTTTTTATGAATGTCCCTATGAAGGCCGTTTTAAAACAAAAAACAGTAGCAAATTATAACACTGCGCTTAATTGAAATAAAAGGTGTGTTGAATAAGACAATTCCGAATTGATAAAACAAACACACGCAAAAAGGACATCACCAGACCATAAACGTTCAGACATCTATACTATAATTATTTTGTGTTTTTAATAAGATAGAAATATTGTTTTCGACACTCATTTCGGTAAAGTAATAGAAGTTTCGAAACAATTACGATTAACACGGCCATTAAAATAATAGCCAACATAAACTGCCTCATTATATAACTCACTATATTACGAGAGCCAAGCCATAAAAACCCAGAAAATAAGAAAACAAAAAAATAATATACCGTAATCCCCACTTTTCGTTCAGCGATAAAGACATTAAAAGATAAATTTCAGTCCCGCGCTGAAAGTGACATTAATAGTAGTTAAATAAATTCGGAAGGTGATGTATTTCACACTAAAGCTAAACGCTATAGGGGACATTCCCCGTTTGATTTATGACCTTGGCTCGCACAATATCCACAATTTATAGAAAAAAAAAGAAAAGAAAGGAAAACAATGAAGTAGCTGTATTTCAAAAAGAAAACTAGTTGGTGTTGTTGTTGTTAATTTTATATATTTTTTTCATTTTTCCGGCTTAAGGAATATAGTACGAATGACTTGATCGCTAGAGCTAAAAGCTGTAAAAAACCGGCTGATGTTTAAATAATGGGGCATGTCATGTAGAAATCCCTTATCGGAGCTTTCTGCATGTCTGTCCATATTTTTTAAGTACGACCTTTTCATATTCTTGAAAAATAAAGATTATCTAACGAGAACTATTGGGTCGAAAGTTTTGAGAAGTTTCTTTGAGTAACAACTTAACAAAATAATAAACCTTTAACGCGTGATATTACAAACAAGAAAGATTTAGATTAATGGTCGACCTCATTGCATTGACATGTTTATTGTTGAGAGAGGTCTACAGTATAGAACCCACGTCGAATATAAAGCCGTTTTGTCTTTAAAAAATGACTAAACGAAAAATGATGTAAAGTAAATAATGATAAAAATGACTAAATGAATAGAATGTGTGTGTATGTGTCGGGAAATGGTATGCTAGTAATGACAATTGCAATAACAAAAATTCAAATATGACTTACCACCCAAGTTTTGTTGTTGAGCTTGCTGAGCTTGTGTTTGTTGTTGCTGAGTTTGTTGTTGAGGCGATTGTTGCTGATTCTGGTGTTGCTGCTGTTGTTGCTGTTGTTGTTGCTGCTGACGTTTTTGGTTCTGTCGTGATTCCTTCATCCACGGGTAAATTTCCTTTTTCATGACCCCCGCGATCGGGCTTGCAGGACCCACTGGCGGGTTGCAACTCAGATTTTGCACACACTGCGACGAATAGTGCTCCGCGAAGTGATTTGGGCTCAGATCACCGCCCGCCACCCCGTTCGGTCCCGTGGGTAGGGAGCACTGCCCCTGGGGGAAATAATCACCCCCGGGCGGGCTCGGGCTTGGCTCCCCGAAGCTGCCCCCATTCGCGGGTACGTTTTCGAAACAATATCCATTCTCCGACGGGTAGAACGAATTAAATTGCTGCTGGTTGTAATAAAAGCCGGTTTTCTGCATCTCGCGATAGCTAAAATTTATTTCATTCTGTTCACAGACTGACATGTTATCCTTCAATCCATTGCCAGCCTTCACGGGTTAATCACCCACGTGACGAAAACTCGTCCAATCACAGCGCGCCGTCGACTGAACACAACCGCCTGGCCAGATATCTGTAAACGAAGAGAGAAACAAGCCGTATTTACTACACTACCATCTCCCTACAAAACACGCTGCAATGAATATCGCATCAATTTACGAAGCGCCATTCCTTTCGCATAAATAACTAAACTTTTGACACATTAACAAATCGCTTAAGTACTCCATAGAAAAATGGAAGAGGAGGTTCGCTTTTACTTAGAGAGAGTTTTTTTTCTCTTACGTAAGACAAGAAGTGCTTTTGTGAAGATTGCGCTATTCATGGTACTTTCGACTTTTCCATTTTGAGAGATATCATTGACAAAACTTTTTGAAAGTAGAAAAAAGTTACCTTGAAATACATATTAAATCAAAAGAATTAAAAAAAAAAAAGAAAAAGAAAAAGCATGAAAAAGAATGAAAGTGATATGGGTTCTGCTTCGAAAAAAAAGGATGTTAAAATAAAGCTAGTTATATCACATTTCTTTTTACAAAAATATCATCTCAAATCCTACTCATTGGAACATAAAATCTCATCCCTAAACACAAAATCTCTATACCAAATATATATCAAACAAGTCTAAAAAATATCTTGCCAACATCAAAGGACTGCTAAATATCTAGAAGAAAAAAAAACTATGACACCATTACCCCCTTTGATCACAAACCTTTTAAGTCAAAAATGATATGCGAGATCTTACAAAAGTTGTCTGCTACTACTTTCTAAAGACAGTACAGTAATACAAAAAGCAATGAAAGTGGTATGCCAAGTTTCCAATCATACCAGCATCAAAACGTGAAATAAGATGATAAGAAAAAAAAATCGCAACAAAAAAAAATGTTGCTCAAATGGAGAATACATTTATATTCAAAATGATTCTCTGTTTTGTATAAAAAAAGAAAACTAAACAAGGTGCTAGCAAATAAATGTCGTCGTTTTGACCTAGAAATAGCCCAGAAATAGCCAAACCTATTTCATTTGTCTTATGTTTCTATTGACAAAAGGTTCAGATATGTAATACTGGGGTATTTATTACATCAATGAGAATGTAGCTCAATGTTTTGATGAACATAAACATATTTGAATCTTGTCCTATCCATTTAAATAATCATGAAAACCGAAGACGATTCACATAAACCAAAAGATGAATTTAATAAGTATGTGCACAATTTCTACTTCGATCCCAATGTTTTCATGTCCCATCGCTAACTGTGGGGTAACCCTTTACCAAACGCCAAATTTTCGACTGACTCAAATTGAAAGAGTTCGCAGACGACATTACAAAATGCGATGAAATTGAAAAGCAATTCCCTAACAGGGCAGAAAACGTTGTGGGAAAAAGAGAAATTGCTCGTCAAGAGCAATTTCTCCTTTTCCCACAATGCTTTCCATAGTCGTCTGCAACAAACTGGTCAAATGTCGTTATTGTTTGGTAATGGGTTAAAACCCACATGGCAGTGGAGTAATGGGTCGAGCGCCTTTTCACATCTGGAACAGCGTAAAGGATGAAAGAGCAGCGTGAAGTACCTTAATTCGAAACGAAAATTCCGAGACTCCTAGCTTTTCTTTCCACTTTAGTTCCGCACTTGACTCCTGAATAGTACATGATGTAATCCGGGGCAATGCAACATGCTATTCATTCGGAGTCAGCCGCGCTAATTTAGCCGATGATTTGGGCATTATATGGACGGATTGTATATAACAGACAAGTAATCGAGAGAAAATAAGAAGAAATAAAATCCATACATCCATATCTATTGCTCCGTAATACATATAGATGTATACATGTTTTAACACAACAACTGTAGACGACCAAGGAAACAACACATTAAAGAGAAATTTCAAATTTTGTCATAATTATTTCTTCCAACTGCTTGAAAGAACATGTTATTTATTCTTACTTCGTAATTGTTCGTTAGGTCAAACTCACGTATGTGAGAATATATCCAAACTGTATCGAATAAGCCATTACTGATGCACAAGATTCATTTAGACTATATATATAAAGATATGTAGATACATGTACATGAATGCGAATTAAATCGATGGAAACCTACAAACAAGCACATTCAACGTTTTCTTACATCAATTGACATCGGAATATTTCAAAAGACGAAGTTTTCACATGCAGGAAGCTGATTTCGATGATTTTAATCCTTTTCTCTCTTAAACCCTTTATACACCTTGGTGTATTTCCAGCATATTCTAATTACAATCAGGAAGATAGTCTATGTAATTTTTAGTTAATTTCTGATTTATCATATACATATTAATTATGATTAGTCTCATCGAATCATATAAGTAATCGATGCACGGAAATGCAAGCCTCAAATGTAACATCAATAAGTTGTTTAAAGTTCACATGGTCTATGTCAATGTTATAAGAGAACCACTGTGGTATAAAGACAGTTAAATCTATACTGAATGATCAACGTAATGATATAGACAATCCACAAAATGGAAAAAATGTTGATGCATAAAGAAATAGTGCCTAAAAGTTATGGCAGATGGTCCTACAATTCGGAAAACACTATTACAAAAGTCAGAGACGTATATATAACAAAAGTTAAGATTACACAGATGTTTTAACATATTTGCCATTTGAAACCAAAACAAGGACCACGAAATGCGCAGAAACAATGCGATATAAATCTGTTGAAACGTCGATTAGAACATTTGAAAAAAAAAATGTAAAATTGGGAAAAAATGCAAATAATGCCATCATTTCACCCTTTTTATTACAAATACCTATATATTGAAACTTAAACTTGAACTACTTTACGACCGGTTTAATCAGGCCACACTGAAATATATAAGTACACAAAGACTATGTTAAAGGCGTTTTCATGGTGTAATGGGATAAAAGGGACTGGCACAGCGGACGTTTTTACGCTTTCGTTAATCCAGAGGCGATCTGTTTACTGAAGCAAGAAACCAGTAAGCCATACCGCGAGATCTCTCCTATCTGTTCGTAGTTTACTATATGAAATACGTGAGAAAAAATAAAGAAAACTGAAAATGAAAGAAAGAAAAAAACAATGTAAAAAGATTGAACATTTTACAACTTTGTTTTGAAAAACGCGCCAAATGTGTTAGAAAGGAATCCAAGCCTCGCTTTGATTACCAAGCGCTTCAGTCGTAAATAACCCTGGTATATTTCATGTTTCAGTCAAAATTGTTTTGTTTCTTTCTTAAATTAATGCTGAAATGAATGTTTGTGTTAAAGGTGTTGGAACAGCGTTCGTTTTTTAGCAATATGGCGAAGTTTTATGTTCGTAGTATCACCACTTACGCACTTATATTACAGTTTACATGTCATCGAATGTTCCATTTCGATTGCACCTGGATGTTTACGGCCTAGTTGGGTAATACAAAATTACATTTTGATAAGAGGAATGGTGATGATTACATTTTCCCATTTTTGAAATTACCTTACGAGTATAAATCATAATTTTATTAAAGGCTATTGTTGTCGGAATCAAGTGGATCTAACCTCTTCTTGGAAATATCTAAACATTTGATAAAAAGGCGTTTAACCTTAAACTTTAACGCTGATGGGATACTCCGCCTTATAACAAGGGCCTTAGAAATGTATACTTATAGTTAAACATATATTCCGAACAAAACATATAATCCTATCATGAATTATTTATACGTATAGAAGAAACTCATCTTAAAAGGTAACTTCGTTAACAAAATGATTAAAAAAGAGTGTCAATTGTATCTATTTGTTATCACATCATTGTATCGTTTGACTATTCAATCATTCCAGATATCAATATTACTCTTTAACCACGTTTGTCATCATACCACCTAATGTTGTCCATCTAAACATAGAACGGACATTTATTTCCTGGGATGTTTCTGAGGATTAGTGGTTAGAGTACAGAACGCGAAATCACATTGTCTCTCTCCTCGTGAGTTCAAATCACACTAGGGGTAAAAGATGGTTTTCATAGGAGGAAGTTTCCTAGTTGACTTGATAAGTCTTATTGACAGTTAACCGTGACGTATCCTTATACAGTGATGTCTCGTTAATCCGAACACGTCCGTTCCCAACAAAATGTCCGGATGACCGATTCATCCGGACTAATGAAGTAGAGCATGTTCTTATACACATTAAGACATAAACGGTCTGAATGCACGTGTATACTTATAACACTTTAGCAAACGCCAAATTGTCGACCGTCCCAAATAGAAAGAGTTTGCAGACGACATTTAAAAGCGTAATCTTCTGATATGGCAGAAAACATTGTGGGAAAAGGAGAATTGCTCGTCACGAGCAATTTCTCATTTTCCCAAAATGTTTTCAGAAGTTGCCTGCAACAAACTGATCAAATAATTCCGTTCCCTTACAATTTCGTTCGGATTGCGAGACATTCGAATAATCGGGGTCCGGATAAACGAGGCTTCACTGTTTACATAATGAGACTGACAGTTAACCGTGACGTATCCTTAAATACATAATGAGACTGACAGTTAACCGTGACGTATCCTTATATACATAATGAGACTGACAGTTAACCGTGACGTATCCTTATATACATAATGAGACTGACAGTTAACCGTGACGTATCCTTATATATATAATGAGACCGGTAGTTAACCGTGACGTATCCTTATATACATAATGATACTGGCAGTTAACCGTGACGTATCCTTATATTCATAATGAGACTGACAGTTAAACCGTGACGTATCCTTATATACATAATGAGACTGGCAGTTAACCGTGACGTATCCTTATACACATAATGAGACTGGCAGTTAACCGAGACGTATCCTTATAAACATAATGAGACTGGCAGCTAACCGTGACGTATCCTTATACACATAATGAGACTGGCAGTTAACCGTGACGTATCCTTATATACATAATGAGACTGGCAGTTAACCGTGACGTATTCTTATACACATAATGAGACTGGCAGTTAACCGTGACGTATCCTTATACACACAATGAGACTGGCAGTTAACCGTGACGTATCCTTATATACATAAAGAGACCGGCAGTTAACCGTGACGTATCCTAATACACATAATGAGACTGGCAGTTAACCGTGACGTATCCTTATATACATAATGAGACTGGCAGTTAACCGTGACGTATCCTTATACACATAATGCGACTGGCAGTTAACCGTGACGTATCCTTATACACATAATGAGACTGGCAGTTAACCGTGACGTATCCTTATATACATAATGAGACCGGCAGTTAACCGTGACGTATCCTTATATACATAATGAGACTGACATTTAACCGTGACGTATCCTTATACACATAATGAGACTGGCAGTTAACCGTGACGTATCCTTATATACATAATGAGACTGACATTTAACCGTGACGTATCCTTATACACATAATGAGACTGGCAGTTAACCGTGACGTATCCTTATATACATAATGAGACTGACAGTTAACCGTGACGTATCCTTATATACATAATGAGACTGACAGTTAACCTTGACGTATCCTTATATATATAATGAGACTGACAGTTAACCGTGACGTATCCTTATAAACATAATGAGACTGACCGTTAACCGTGACGTATCCTTATATACGTAATGAGACTGACAGTTAACCTTGACGTATTCTTATATACATAATGAGACTGACAGTTAACCGTGACGTATCCTTATATACATAATGAGACCGGCAGTTAACCGTGACGTATCCTTATATACATAATGAGACTGACAGTTAACCGTGACGTATCCTTATATACATAATGAGACCGGCAGTTAACCGTGACGTATCCTTATATACATAATGAGACTGACAGTTAACCGTGACGTATCCTTATATATATAATGAGACTGACAGTTAACCGTGACGTATCCTTATATACATAATGAGACTGGCAGTTAACCGTGACGTATCCTTATATATATAATGAGACTGACAGTTAACCGGGACGTATCCTTATATACATAATGAGACTGGCAGTTAACCGTGACGTATCCTTATATATATAATGAGACTGACAGTTAACCGTGACGTATCCTTATATATATAATGAGACTGGCAGTTAACCGTGACGTATCCTTATATACATAATGAGACTGACAGTTAACCTTGACGTATCCTTATATACATAATGAGACTGGCAGTTAACCGTGACGTATCCTTATATACATAATGAGACTGACAGTTAACCGTGACGTATCCTTATATACATAATGAGACTGGCAATTAACCGTGACGTATCCTTATATACATAATGAGACTGGCGTCGTAATATAACTGTAATACCGTTGACGCAAACTTAAACACCAACAAACAAACCCTTTTCCTAAGAACAAGTCTCCCCTTCTCATGAAGATTGTATGCAGTAGTAGCAGGTAACCAAAATTAAGCTAGCATCACCTTTCCTAGTCTTTCTATAAGTCGAAATAATCGTGAACACGAGCAGAAGTTAATCATGATTAGTAATCTATGGTTTTTGCAATGATGTTCGGTTTTCAATATTGTTACGATCGAGTAGGAATTACTGTATATGAGGTATGAAACATTCTAATACAGATCAATAAGTTGCGTGTTAAAGTAGTGGGTAGGCCACTAATTAAATTTCACTACCTTAATTGATTCCCGCTTGTTTCACTTACAGGTTTTCACTCTGTTCTGTTTAAGTCGAACAGGCGACAGAGTAAAAAATGCATATCCGTCGTTGGAAATCAAAGTGATTCGTTTGTATGGTTACAGATTGTAATGCGGTATTTCTACAGCCATCAAAGGTACCTGGTACATGATACATACATGGACGGCTGTGTGCAAGATGTCGTTTTCCGGATATGAACAAGACACCAAGCAATTTCCGGGGTGCTTCCGCTTTTTGTACGTTGCACGATATTCTACAAGTATCTGGTGCCAATCGGAACTACTCGTGTATTTCTGCGAGCTGAGAAATACATTGGATAAACCCGATGCGTTCAGACTGATCTGGCGCGTGTATCAATAAATAGTGTTCATATCGTAGGGATAATTGAAAATTCGGACCATGTCTCAAAGTAAAAAGACAAAACATAGTGTTAACAACCGACCCTTCATAGCAATCAAGGTACATTGTATAGAAACTGCCATTGACTTATACTGTTTCCGACGGAAACATGATAATTCGATGTGGACATGTTTTCACTGGTCGGATGCGTCCATCTAAGCTCACAATTCATTTTTCTGCATTGAAGCACGTAAACACATCATATTCCAATGACTATATCGAAAGTATTTTGTTTGTGGGGACAAATACGTGTTTGAGGAAAATATATGTATGATTTGGTCAACGCATATTGTCTTCTTTATGTGTATATATGTTTATGCAAAAACATTTAGAAGAGAGAAGCATAAAATTAATTGCGACTGGAAAGTCAGATGCAGGTAAAAGAAAATGCATTTGTTCCAACACAGGAAACACCCCCATATAAACCGCCAATATAATGATAATATAAACAAAATATTGTTGAGTACTTCAATAAAGCCCCATACAAAGGTCATCGCATAATGTTCAGTTATATGAACTGCAATGTGTATGCGTTTTAGTGGCAATATGACCAAACGCCACAAACACGAAGCAAATCCCAACCTAAACTTACAAATAAATCTCCGACCTAGAAATAAATCTCTCTTGCTTCTCAGATACACCATATATCATTGGTACACATAAGCCGGCGTTGACTCGCTCCTCTTAACACGCATAAAAATTAATTTCGCATCGCCATAATCATTACCAGCGTCCCATTAACATGAAGGGCCAAGTGATTTACGGATCCCGGTAACTCCACTCTGCTCGTGTATAACATACCATCTGAGCTTTCATAGTATCATTTTTTTTTGCTGAGAAGTCGATTGCTTGCATAGACACATGCCATTTTTTAATAGAACCATAGCTAAGATTGACACTTTCTTCTTTTAAGAATCGATTGCTTGCTTAGATATTTGCATCTTTTTTTAAAAATGCCTACCTCACAGATCGAGACCTTATTCTGATTAGAATAGAATGACTTTCACGGAAAACACTGACATCACAGATATATAAAGAAGTTACATATAAGTAGATTGTTGATGCATTTAGCACACTCTTTCATAGTCGTATGTTTCATATGATTTCCTTTACTTAGAAGTCCATTGTACGTTTAGATATATGCACTTCTTAAATGAGACATCTTACAGATTGAAACTTCAGTCTTTTTTAAAATTGAATATCTTCTACGGATAAAATGACATTAAAGATCTAAAACGTAACATATAACTAGATTGTTGATATATCTTAACCTATTTTAAGACCGTGTGCTGCTGCTACAGCACATTTATGTTAGTATGTAAGAAACCGTTTAAACGGTTCCTTTTGGGCAATACTCTTGATTAGAGTAATAAATAGGCAGAAATTGGTAGTTTTAGAAAAGTTAAAATATCATAATGATCTACTTCTCGTTTAACAAGGAACTTCCCAAACCCGCCTTCAGCAAAAGCCAAATTCATGAAACATTTGATAAAACAAATTATATGTGATATACCATCTGTCCCGGGTAGCTCCGACATGTTCCTCAAATGAGGCCTGAATAATGCTAGCAGCTTGATATAGTAGGCTAGATATGCTACAACATCATGTCAGATGCTTTTCGTTTAGATAACATGCTGTTTTAGGTAGCCATCTGGATATAAATGCATTAAATGCATGATGCATGTAAGTGGGCGTTGTCGACAGAATTGATGGTACACGATCAAAGGCAAGAGATATGACACATGAATGATCTTAGTTTCAATTTCAAATAAATTTCGAATAGTAATACAAATGCAATGTATCGAAGTTTCTTTGTGATTGAGTCTTGTCAATTCAAACAAGGTTCATTAAAGATAAAAATTGAGTTATGTTTCTTATAAGGTATGATTCACATCATAACGTTGTGGTATTTGAGAAAAACCACTTTGAGATAGTACGGAATTTCTTATGACAAGTCATTTCCACATTTTGTTTCAATTGTTAAATTACTTATACGCGTATATGTAAGGAAAGTGATCAACAAACAGAGGGCGAAATCGATTTCTAATGTAAACACAGGTAAATCGAACTCAAATGATTCCACAACTGTTCTAGGTCGTGATTCCATCGGTGGGTGGAACTTTGTAACGATGTATACTAGTAATATCTACACTCCCTCTCAAGAAGTTTAAACGTGTTATCAACTTCATTCAATTCTTTATCGGCAAAAAGAAGGAAAGTATTATGCTTTTGACTATTTGCATTTTCGTTTTTGATAGCGGTATCTATTACAGCGGTATCATTGCTACATGGCATTTGGAATCACGGTTCAACCAAATACTTTTGTCTGGAAATGAAACAGAAAGTCTGGTCAATGAATGGCCAAGAATAAAGATTTCCACGAGTAACCGTTGGATTGAATTCAGCCCCAGAGCGGTTCAATACGGCCAACGGTCAGGGGAAAAGGTGAGAAAACAATAAATATTTCCCCCGTAATGCAGTTATCTTTAATCTGAACCTGTCAATATTTCATTGCGCTAGGCTCGCTGGGACCCACTATGCTATTTATGAGAGACCAAATATTCATATCTTTACAGAGGGGGTATGGACATATCGGCTACGCAGCCATAATTAAACGCCTGTCAATTAAACGTTATGTGCGTTGCTCGTATTTACCCTATGTTTGAATGATGAAAATCCGCCAGTTATAATCGATGTAACTTATGTGAATATGTACAAACCCTGATCTGTATATACATATAGGACGTTACTAGAAACATGCACTTTTTAACATCAATGACGTAAGCCTACCAAATACTAAAATAATCAATAAATCAACCAACAAACCATATATCGATCAAATAATTAATCATTCAACACACAGGTACGTATACCTGTGTCGATCGATCAATCAATCGATCAATAAAGCAATCAATCAATCAATCAATTGAAATGTCATCTTCGAAATTAATCAATCAATTGCATGATAACTCAACAAATCAATCATGTAAACAGACAAATAGCCGTTTGAATGTGTAAACAAGGAAATATAGACATTTGCTTATATCAAGAAGTATTTGATATATTCAACTTTTGATGGCATAGCAAGTTATGAATACATCCATATGTGAGCATTGTTTCCCATTTTCCAGCAATACACTGAATAGCCTTACATAAAGGACCAGTTATAACCTGCAACCGTTTGATTTAGATAAACCCACCTTTAATTGTGTTTATATGCCTTGATCAGGTGTTTTGTAACAATGCGTCTGATATAAAAGACATTCTTTAAATTCCATTGGAAGATAGTGTTATTTCTTGCACAGTGTAACGGAATAAGTTTGAAATGTCCCTATTACAGCGAATGCTTTGAGACAAGATTTGAAGACGCTGCAACGGTTCAATTTGCATAGAATTGACCTCAAGCAGCTTGTAGATGACGACAAGAGACACACGTGTGACGAAAAGAAAGATTGCTCATTTTAGGTAACCATACTCTTTGAATGTAGTACGAAGTTATTTAGACAGTGAAATCAAGAGTAATGTACGAGCTTTTGAAAGAAATTAATATGGCTAATAACGCAGGAAGAGCCGTCTATAGTATCAAAACCAATTTGTTACAAGAAATACTAATTTAGTGAATTGAAACTATGTTTCACCAAATATCGATCTTTGGCATTTGTCCGACATAAAAGGAAAGTCAAACAACAAGAATTTCAAATGTTCCAACTCAAACTACTAATCTTGCGATGGACTCATTACGATATATGACTCCATAAGGCTTATTACACACGGTTGGTAGTACGGTAGCCGTACGTTACATGTTCGTTATTGGTGCGTTTCGTCCGTTCCATAATCGGTGCAAGTACCTCGTCAGATTGGATTTTTCTACCGGACTAAATAACTTTGCCACCGTATACCACCGGATAACAAAGATTTCTATCCGTTGATGTCCGGTACACCAATCCGGTCAAGTGTGACAGGGGCATTAGGTAAGATTTTTATTTTACATCGATTGTGAAACAGTATTTTACAACTGCGACAAATCACTCATGTTTCTTCGGCTAATCGTGAGCAATAGCTACTTTTCTTGGGGTAATTTCTTAAGCCTCCCAATCACTTTCCTTTGAAATAACTATTTGTGGAAACGATTGATTAAGGAATGCATACGCAATGCTTTGTTGGGATATTGCCTACCCCCAGAGCACCGTTTTGAGTGTACAGCACATATCGGTTATTCCATGTTCGCCAACAAGAGTCAGTCGTTTTCCTTTCTGCTAGTTGCCAACTCTTCAACCCGTAACAGAAGCAGCGTGCAGGGGTTATCGGGGCTTTGAGCCAATTACCTCATTTCGGAATTACGAATGTTTTGAAATGAGGAAAGCACTAGACGACACTCAGAAAATGACCAATCATATCATTTCTCCATATGGATTTGGCTGAGAAACATTGGGATTAAAAGGAGAAATTGCTCGTCACGAGCAATTTCTCCTATTTATCACAATGGTTTCTTGGTCCATCTACATTAAGCCGTTCAGAATAAGTAGGCAGTAATGGGTTAGCAAAAGCATTCCACGCAATATATAAGATAATTGGGATAGTTTACGTCAATTGTTTCAATGTACGCCAGACGGCAAATCGCAATCTCCCAAACTGATAGAGATTGCAGACGACAATGCTATTGAAATAAATTTCTCTTCAGGGAAAATGATACATCGTTTGTGTGAGTTATGTCTTAGTTCGATACAATCGTATATAACATATGCTCTGTTATACATCCGTATACTTCAAAGATTCATTGGTAAAGGGTACAACACTGCCAAGAATGCTGGCAATGTGTTCGTCTACTTTTGAGTCGGAATTCAAGAGAACAATGCCTCAAAATAAATATGAAATGGCGCCATAGAATGGGCTATCTCATAAGGCTTTTTGTATGGGAGTTAACACCATACTTACAATTTACAAATGAATGAAAGGCTTTGCTGGGATCAACCAGTAAATGGCCAAATTTTTCTCATCAAGAAAACTCATACCAAAGCAGCGGTCCCGGCAAGGTTCGAATCTGGGATATCCGGGGTACCTGTTAAACCACTTGGCCACGCATGACCGTAAACGTATGGCGGACAAGGTCTCAAACAAGGCCAACCTTTATCCGCTTTAAACCATAATCAATCCGAGACAAATCTGACCCATAACACTATTTAAATCTTATTTCATCAAGTGGTCAAACATTGCAATACAGTAGGTAACAGTTTGTATACGTATTGTTATTGCTTTAGCATAGTTTTTTTTATTCAGCAAACCAATGTTTGAAAGAGAAGCCTATTGACAATGTGCATTTAAGATGATACTGATATCATAATATCGATCTATTCTTTAACCCTTTCCAAACACCAAATTTTCGACTGTCCCAAATTGAAAGAGTTTGCAGAAGACATTTTAAAATGTGACCAAATTGAAAAACAAACTTCTGATAGAACAGAAAACATGGTGGGAAAAGAAGAAATCGCTCGTTATGAGCATTTTCTCCTTTTCCCACAATGTTTTCTTAAGTCGTCTGCAACAAAGTGGTCAAATGTCGTTATTGTTTAGGAAAGGGTTAAATGTTATTGTAGCAATGCTATATGTCGAAACTGACGTCGCATTTGTTCTTTATTTCTATGTACGTGACCTTCTGCACGCCGAGATTCCATTCCTCGAAATTATTCTGCAAAAATCTGTCACATGTCCTTTTTAGCAATGGTTCCTTTCGTCATATTAGTTTCAATTTGATATTAGAGAGAATTTGTCTTTATTGTGCCGTATTATGATTGCCGTGTTCTGTTATTTTCAAACTGGGTCAGTCATATAGTTCCAAATGAAGTAAATGTGTCAAAACAATCACAACATCAAGCATGTGCTAACTCATGATTTCAATTGTTGTACCTAGTACTGTTTCTCTTTATAGTAATAAATCACACATCTATTCACCAATATAATGGACCTTTGCAATGTTAATATCTAAGTTCGAATACCAGAAGGAATGGACTGTCATCAACATTGAGAAGTTCTCGCCCAACCAATCATTGAATAATTATATTCTTTAACCGTATTAGCATTCTATTAGTCTAAGATATGTTTTCAATTGGGATAAGTCCATGTATCTTTATCCACAGTAAACACACCGTGTCCCAAGCAGAATTATACCAAAAGGTCGATTCTGTCAGCTTGACATTATTTATGTGAAAATTATAAGTTGCTACAATAGTATCAGATAATTAGATTTCTTTATCAAATAACCCTGATTTTATTCATCTTGTTTTCTCATTGTCCTTCTATGTGTATAAAAAATAGCGTGTATAATAAATAGAGAATAGTCCATAGCGTATCTGTGAAGAGAGTGGAATCAAGCTCGAGTGTGCTTCGATTTATTCATGGGGAACGAGATTTTACTCGTAAACGAAACTGCAGGAATGCATTTTCCAACACTTAACATACTAGTAGATGTTCTATGGAACATCCTGTTTTCTTATATTTCGGTAACATGTTTAGGAGATTACTTCTATCTTTCGTAGCATGTTTGGTAGTATTCCTCAGAGAAACGCAATGTTTATCAATGTGATGAAATAATATTTTAAATGTCACGTTCTTATGAAGCGGTTACGTATATGTGTATATCCAAATCAAAACCTTGAAATGAAGCTTTTGATTAACTTGTGGGTAACAAAATATGTTTATTTTGAAATATTTGACTTTTTGCGAATTTGATTTAATTGGTCGATGGCATGACTATTTTCTTTCTTCAACGATGTGACGTAATATGTGACGCAACGTGAACTACTTAAAATTTAAGCAATGCTTAATTCGTTCGTTGGCTTTTATTTTTCATTTATTTATTGTTATTGTATTAAACGTTGTAGCATTTTTTTTTGCACACAGGCGTCATCGTGTCAATGACCGCCAATTATGATATTAAGTTCAGTATTTAAAGATCCTTACTAAAATGTGAAGTTCGTTGTAAAGCCCGATCACTCACCCCAGGGAAACCACCAACCGAACATAATGTGTACTAAAGTTAATGTATTTGTGTCTTTACAAATATAGATAATGCAATGTCATATGTAACATGTGTTGCTACAACTGAACATGAGTACAATATGTTTTGACAAAGGCTTCAACCGAGCAATACTCTACCAATGACTGAGACTTATTCACTTTCGCGAGACATTTTGGGTGTTCGTTCTACAGAAACCCATACTGTGACAACAATGAATAACCAACTAATCTTTATAAAACGACGATACCCAAACAAAAGGTCATTGCATACGGATTATCCCGAATAATCTTAAGTTAAGTTTACTGAACAGAATTCTAAAATGGATACATATCAGCAGAAAGAAAAATAGTGTTGAAAGAAGCTATATAATCATTTATAGGTACAAACTTGAATACATATGAATACATGTACATAAATAGAGAGTCAACATTTGTGTTCCTAGCTAGATGACTTGTTTCGCCACTTCAACAACGTGATTACTATTTGTTATCTTTGATTTGATAATACGACACCATTTGATACGGCTCTATGATCAAAGGGAAAGCTAGCCGGTGCATGAGAAAACATGTCCGTTTGATATATACACAGATCTTATCTAAAGCAACTACGGGGGCGTAATGCATGGTCTGTAACATGTGTAGAAGGGGTTCGAAACAGCCGGCGATCAAACCGAAAAACAAATATCAATAATAATAATGATGGGTTACATGCAGATCGCTTTTGAAAACGGAGATACATTGACGCCTATAAAGCTAGTCATAAAGACGAGTTGGGGATCCATGGATATATGATATGAACTGTCGCTGTTATATGTTCAAAATCACTGTAATACCTGTTAACAAATGATAACAAACAATGCATCTCCGATAACCATAAATATGTAGCCTTTTTATGCAAAGTTTTAGTCCTCCCTTCGACAGAATCATATAGCAAAAATAAGGCTCGAACCATGCGCCTTATCATACAGTGCAAATGCTCATCTTGACTAAGCTTTCGAGCCGGTTGACACGTTCAATTATACACGGTGGTTCCAAATCGCAACTTGGTACCCCCTCCCCGTACACACACAATTGAATTGGTGTCGGGTTTCCTGAGAACAAGATTCATGTGTGAAATGCATCTAGAGAATGATTTACATAGGAAACCTTCATAAGTAATCTACTTTATGGGCCACTGTAACCAAATTTGTGCGATATTTCATATAGAAAACAAATGAAGACTACCTAGGACTCGAACCAGATACCTGGGAACCGTTTTACTAAGCCACATACGGAAAACATTTGCGTAAGTCAAAACTGACCAACATGGCTAGCATTTTAGTTTAGAGTACAATATTGTAATGTGACACGTCATTGGAAGCGTCTCGGAGAGACGATTCCAATGATGTGTTACTTTGCAATATTCCTTAGCCAAATATTGAAATAAGAGGGATTGTTGTTTTAGACTTACGCACATCTTTAGCGTAAACTGTTTAGTAAAACAGTGCCCTACCTTACATGCGAATACTCAACAATTCTGAGCTATCCGGTCCTATAAGAGAT
Organism: Cerastoderma edule; assembly: GCA_947846245.1. Taxonomy (NCBI): domain Eukaryota; kingdom Metazoa; phylum Mollusca; class Bivalvia; order Cardiida; family Cardiidae; genus Cerastoderma; species Cerastoderma edule. The sequence continues at coordinate 22,746,766 of OX401409.1, read as the reverse complement.
TCAGTCCTAATTTATAGTTCTAATCCCCTACTACAGAGACATTGCCAAACACAGGTGATATGTCCTTTGAGTGTTAATTCATCTGAAATCTACGGGGACAATATGATAATTCTTAAAGTTGCATTTGAGCTTATTTTCTGGTTCAAATATCGGACAAGCTTTAAGAGAGCTGGGCAAACCGGTGTCTAGGGAAACCATATATATGCATTTACTTTGAGAATGTGTAGTATTATGTATACTAAACAATTTGCATTGACCTTTTGAATCAGTATTAACGGTAGTTAATGCGAGTACCTTTGGGCTGAACATTTATTTTAACTAAACTCAGCCTGGTTCATAACTCGATAAAGGGTTTATTTATGTCACGGGTTGTATATTTAAAAAGTAAAAGAAAAAAATATCAGACACGTCGATCAGTGAATGGTGACAGTTTTGTCAAGTCTTTCAGGCGTGAAAGATGGGTGTGAGGCTTTTTTGACAGTTTATCTTTCCTACGTCAAGTGAAAAATTAAAACGAAACTCGATCTTATTTAATAAGAAAACATCATTTAGAAGGTGACGGTCTCTGTTTGCTTTGAGATTACTTTAGAGGTGAAACCGCTTGACGTTTTGTAAGTAAGACGGGATATGATTTGCATAATTATGCAAATAGGAGACATCGCTTTCCTCGCTTCATAAGTATACGGAATTTGATTTCTTTTTTTATTTTGGTCCGTAACTTAGGTTGTTGAGATACCTCCGCATTGAAAGGCATGGGTTAATGATTGCAATCGCCTAACTCTTCCCTTTTTATGTAACTGTTTCTAAGAAACTGCACTCGATGATTTTTTTAATTATTATGAAAAAGAAGATGAAAAGACATACTATCCTTGCGTCAAAATGAGTTGTAGCCAACATCAATTTTCAAATTACATGCCTGACTCTTTATATTACGCTTGTTTTTAATCGAATCTGGTGGGCAACCATTTTGATGGTCTAAGGACTCGCAAGTCTTTATTTGATATTCATATAAAGCTACAGACTGATTCTTTTTCACAAAATAATTGTTGTTTATTGGGTGTACAAATAAGTTGTTGAATTGACTAATTTCAGAATGTTAATAGTAGATGCCGAGATTCGAATTCGGAACTATCCTGAACCAAGTCAAACTTGATAACTAACTAGGTTACCATCGAGTTTCTAAACCATTGACAACACGATATTTTCATACAACTTTTTTATGAAATCGAAAAAAAGATGAATAAATAAATACATAAATAAAGACGGTTAGTATGTTTAAAGCATTCCTATTCAACCATTTTTACGAAACCTTGATTAAAACTTGAATTCTACCAGGACCGGCCTTTAGACACTGCGTGTGAACAGTGCCTCCACATTCCACACACATGTCCCGCATCGAAGCGTATCGAACCGGGGTTAGTACGATATAGGTCTGTCAGTGCGCCTTATCCTTTTTATAAATAAAGAGGAATCACACGTGTTCATGGGGTAATGGTGTTTCTACGATTTCTTGGGGTTAATTTTGGGGTATTTTTCGTTTAACTACAAACGTTCGTTAAGGTTTTGGTACCAAGAAATACTTCCTGGGTCCGTCTTTCAAAGAAACGTAATTTTACCTCTCCATATAACCTAAATCTCAAGGGTTACTTTTTTTTGTGAATGACAAATAGACACGTATTTATACATATGATACATATTTCAATATGTCAATACCAGCAGATTCTTTCTTACGGCTAGTGTGTTGACGTAACCTAAAAAAGAAGCAAGCTTAAGTTAGTGTAATAAATGGTCAATTCCATAATTGTGTTTCAATAATATAATGTATGCTCGCCCAATTCTTATTTCAAGCCAAGAGAAAAAGGCAAGATAACGAGATACATGTCAAACATGGTTTTTAGTTTGCACCTAAAACAATCGCCGTAAAAATGTCGAAGGTTGGCTGCAAATCGTTTGTTGGCAGGTTAATGAATGAATGCACATGACCATTAGCGCAATAAACATCACCTCTGATAGGTACAATGGGAGAGCTGGAGTCCAGAAAATGAAGACCATGTTTTTCTCCCTTGCGCAAAAAACTTAGCACCATTACTGAGAACGGTTTGGAACTTGAATGCACTGCAACATTAACCCGGGCTTTATCAGATTTGATGCAAAGAGATACGTGATAAGTAACATATAGTAGTCAATCAATGAAATCGTTCTGTATGTGTTCCCTTAGTATTTTGTACGAGTTCATTGACTCTAAAATCATAGAATCCTGAAACATGTAAAAAAAATGTTAGAATATTCATCATGTTTACTACTGCATACAACATACTTTTGAGAGATGTAGCTGCATTCCAACTATGTTCTCTTTTTCCTCAAATAACATTAAAATAAAAGAGTGTGGCGGAATGAAACAACCAATTTTACAAGAAACAAAATCCATCAAGAAAGAGAAGAGAGAAAATCAAAAAATTGCAATTGGTCGAAGTTTTAAACATTAAAGTAAAAAGAACATAGTATGAAACTTTGTAAAATAATGTGATTTATTTGGTGGAACACATAATGTCAACATAAGCAATTTCATCATTTTTGTCGCATTTCTTGAATATCATTCTGCAGTTTGAAAATACATATTTAAGATATGTGATTATCCAAATTAAACGTAAGATTGTGACTTAAATCGATCCATAAACACTAGGGTAACATTTTGTGAAACCCCTTATGCTAAGCAAGTTCTTAGAAAAATCACTTTCGATTCCACTGCCTGATACATAAACAGTACCTTCGCCAAATGTAGATTAATGAATAGCTGCAGGGTGGAAACCGCAACTCACGGGATTTGGACCAAAGACCCTCATGCCTCTTAACTACTGTCTTCCACTTACGTATTGACAAATGCATTTTTGTTTTTATATAACGTTTAGCAAACTAGTACGCAGATATTCTTTTCTAAAAGCTAAGGGTTGGAATCCGTTTCAAGTTTGCCATGCGTCTGGAAAATATAAAACAAACAAAAAACGATATTCCCCCGTCTCTCCGTGCTTCTCTTATAAAAAAAGGGTAATTCGACAAATCAGCGTGCAATAATCATCCGTTACATCCAATCTGAAAGCGGATCCGACATTTAAAAGCCACTTGTTTATATACACGAGCGATATACGTTACTGGGGGAGATGTAAGATACGGGAAAATGAGATATATTGCCTACATATCTCGGCCAGACCACGACAATTCAGCGCCTATATTTCCCCGCATTCCTAAAATCGAATCAGACCTTATCAGCGTGTTTCGTTCTAAGTTGTCCGATCAAGCACGTCACAGTGCAACTATTATGTTTCTATGGGTGTATAATAGTAGGAAAGTCTTCCCTTTAAAAGTATAAGCACGTTACAGGGATGGCAGCGAAATCTGTTTTTATTGGCCCGTACATGTCCTATATTTCGCTACATATTTATTATATACTAAGTTTTCAGTAAAAGCTTTCTTGTCCTTTGAACAAGCTTGGCAATATGAACAATCGATTTTACCACCCCAACTTAGAATTACCTCTGAGCTTGGCAAAAAAATAGTTTTTGCGGGTACTAAGGCATTGTCTTTACTATGTAATATTTCCATTATATATCGATCCTATAATCAATAGCCGACTTTGTGTACGAAATAATTCGGACAAGCTTTTTATTATCGTAAGCGATTATCTATCCGCAATTTTGCTGAACCATTACTCTTTTACTACATTAAACCATTACAGATATATAGATTACCCTTTTCACCGACGCGGTCTGTGTGTGTAATAATGAAGGCATATTTTACATTTCAATAAGTCACAGACTGTAAACGTGTACGTCAGGAAGCCTACTACAGCACCCCAAACTATGTCAAATCTAATTACGAAGAACACCACAGCTTTAGAACATATGCCGCCGCAACCCTTCGTTTGGACCTGAACCATTGCGAACCCTGGTTTTGACTATAACTTATCTCTCTTGTATTATAATAGTCTGCTTAGTTGGTTTATTGTCATGGTGTTTAGATTGCAACAATATTTCCAGTTGTATTTTATGTAGGTATTCGACATTTCTAACGTTAAATTTGAGCACTGGTCTCTGCGCTCGGGTGGTTGATTGAAAACTCAACCTCTTTTGATAGAGATTTCTTATTTAGTCTGCTATTATCGGTCCAATACTCCTTTCATCTATCAAAAATTCATATTTCTTTATTATGCGCATGCATGTGTATCCCTTTTATGAAGTAGAGATTGCTTTATACCATCTTCAGAGTGGTACATTGGAATTGCGCATTTGAGATGAACGTTGACTTATTAATTGATCGTAGGTTAAACAATAAAACGGTATGTGTATCCTTAAACGAAAGCAATAACGAACTCAGGCTTTACGAAGTGAAGCATATTCACATAGTCGTTAGTTGAAAAAAAGTGGATGGCCGGGTCCAAATTTGCAGGATTTGTGGCAAAACCGATTTACCAAGTCATAATTATTTATATGTCCGGTTGAATATGTATGATTTCTGTGTTAATTTAATGAAATTCATATATGGTTAAAACATTCTTTATCGACTAGAATAAAAATCCTTACTATATAGTTTGGCTATTTGCTGTAAGCAAATTAGGATTATAAGCTATTTATGTATACATTTTTTAGCTATAAGTGGATTAATCGCCAATAAATACCAAACCTAAATGATATAAATGTACATATGCATAATCACCCACGATAAAGTGATTATTGTATCCTTTAAAGATGAAAAACTCAAAATAAGCCACTGTTTATCTGATCATGACCTGATATTGGTTCAATAATCCATCCACAACAAAATGCTTCTTCAAAACATGGCAACATCTGTGAGTTATATCTTTTAACTAGACCGTCAAACTTAAAGCATATAAATCATGACAATACATAAGTTTTCAAATAGTCCAAAACTATACATTCTTAATATAAGTGTATCCTATAAAAACCTCAATTTATTGACCATACTCCTGAAGAACGCACCAATAGCAAATTCCATCACGCCGGTCCTTATCTCTTACAAACCACTGTTACGTAGTTATGGAATCCCACAATTCGAAACGGTTGAACTGCAATAACAACCAAGCGCCATTAGTAAGTACTTAAGGCCGACCGGACGTCTTACAATATCGCGACTTATGTCATTATTTGATGAATGAGAGTTCCTTCAGGCTGCCACCTTTTGTTTGTTCCGCTTATCTTTCCGCAGTTCCGATTTTTCCAGGTCGGATGGACGCATGTCAGAACGGATTCATGTCATGTTGTGTGTTTGTGTGTGTGCTACAAAGCGTGATCGATCCTAGAAATGAGCACCAGACCTTCTGGGTTAGAGAGCATGGAGATTGAAACAAAAGGAACGTTCGTGTTAATAACTTATATCCGATTGACAACTGTCAACGAATCTCTTTGGTCTACACCATTAATTCCCCCATATAAATTGGTCAAATCAAAGGCACCAGCATTGGATAAATATCAATTATCAAAGAAAAAACATATATCTTATTGTAGGTGGAAACCATTGTGGCAAAAGTAGATATTGCTTGTTCCAAGCTAGTCTTCCTGTTGACAATGTGTTTAGGTCCTTATGCTTAGGTTGTGTCATGCTAAGTACGTGTCAGTCCAATATCTTGTTTTACTTTACTAAAATATATAATCAGTACGCCATGCTACAGCGCCATCAGCAAGCGAATGGTTTGCTGGTCAGTTATAAAACATGCATTATTTGTTAACGGTTTGTTGCCGGTCTGTGTTCAACATTATGTGTTCGATTCCATTGGATTTGTATTCATGCTAAGTGTATCTAAATACATAAATTATTGTCTTTGATAGAACATAAGCCCATCGTTCAAAGATAGGTACAACTTAAGGTTCATATTGAAAAGCTCGTAAACATTATACTTATATACTGCCGAAACATGTTTCATATATATTTATAGAAAATGTTAGATTGGACATAAATGTTTTAAAATATCCCAATCCATTCCAATTTAAAGAAATGAAGATATGTGTCATGGTGAGATATAGAATAGAAAAAAAACTATATAAAACATAAATCTTCCTAACAATTTTTTAGTTAATGAACAAAAGGAGTAGGTCTTTTTTTATCTGTTTGGGAGATTGTTTAATGGTAATGAGTTGGTTATCTGCGTGCGTCTTACTAAAAAAGTCCAACTTACTTATTAAAGTATGGGAAATTGACTGTGATGTGGCTATGAGGTGTAATTTCATTCAAATTACATATTTTGCTTATCAAAGTGTTTATTCTTTTCCTCAAAGCCACAAATAAACTGCTTACGAATCAAATATTTTAAAAGAAAGACTGTAAGCCATGATGAGCATCTGGATGGTTTTCTTTTATACCGAAGTTTATCGGACCTTCTTCATTATCGATAAGTTGTTTTCTTTTCATATTTATAGCAATAATACATTTTTGATGACGAGCATTGGTTGATATCAAATTCCAATTCCGAATACATGTCAATATGAAGCGTGATAAAAAATTTAACTACATGTAAATTGTATATCAATAGAAGTGTTGCTACCGTCACGATTGCATATACCGTACACACCATGTTACCAGTGAGTTTAACTTGATTCTAATCCCATTCCATACATTCATAAAGCTATAGTAACATGTGTTGAAAGTACCCTTGCACATTGTAGCCGTACACATTTGTTTTGTTTTACATGTTACGGTGTAGAAAACGACAACAATCACCTTGTATCACCCTACTAATGATGTTTCCCCAATGATGTCAGTCACTTTTCACATCACCCGGCCTCGAGTTTGACCAAATGGATGAGGAATGTGGCGATAGACAATGTATATTAACGACATGCAACATTGGTAAACAAAACTATAACGCGACGTGAACAAAACATACCCTTTCTTTGTTTGTTTTCGGGATAAGCAAAAGTTTTGCACGAAATATAATGAATAGTCTCAGTTGAAAAAGTCTTTTCGATAATAGAAGTACATTTAAACCAATATAGAAAACTCATTTAAGATAAAATTGTTGCAAATGATAGAAAGAAACAAATTAAAAAACTTATCATTGAGAGCATTTGTTTCCTTTTTTTACTATTGTATAGCAATATCCTTCTTGACCTACACGGATAAATCAAGTTTAAAATAGATTTCCAGATGTCGTTAATGAAAATTGGTAACATAAACTGAAATGATATATCAGTTATTTACCATCAACAAATGAATGGTTTTCTTTCATTTTCACCAAAGGTTTTTTGACTGATTTTAAATGAACCAGGTTCCAAAACAATAAGGTTAACATGTTATAAAATTCTTAAGCCAGGTAAAATTTGTACTTGTAAAATGTTAATCGAGTTTCTACGAAATTCCTACACAGTCAGAACCGTATACGCTCTTCTAATGTAAATAGTGCTTTCCGTCGGCCAATAAACCACCCCATCTTTGCTAGCGCGGCTAAAGTAGGTATGAAATGGCTTCCAACGTACGGAGATGCTAACCAAATGTACCTGACACATGCCTTTATGTTTGGTTTGCATCCTGACGGTTTTGGCATTGTGTTTGGGCAAGACCGTAGTACTGGCTGTCAGAGGGCAAAACATTTCTGAAATGGTTTGTGCGTGATCGGTTAGATGAAAGATCTGGACAGGGTTCTGTATAAACGTAGATGCCAGTCTCCTGTTTGTCTCTGTCTATATCTTTGTATGTCTGTCTGTCTCTCCCACCAACCCCTTGACTGTCTGTCTGTCTGCCTCTCTTTAACTATATATATCTCTCTATCTCTCTCGCTTTCGCTCTGTCTGCCTATCTGTCTAACTCTGACGGTCTCTGTCCATCTTTCACTATATTTCCACTCTCAATCTGTCTGCATGTCTGTCTGGCTATCACTGACATTCAATGTCTATCTCTCTTTCTGTCCCCCCTCTCTGTATCTCTCTTTCTCTCTCATTATATTTCTCTTTCCCACTATCTCTCTCTGTCCAAACATATTATATCAATATTCAACAAACAAAACAAATACAGCTTCTCGAAAGCCTTGAGAATGGTGCCATGTTCTAGCGAAATAGTTTTTTCATCTGTACGAGAATCATAGAGAAAACCATATCTGGCATCATATGTACAGTTGATGTGCTTTTTTTACCCAAACTGTATCCACGCAGTCTGGAAGGAAGATTGATTTGCATATTTCCAATAATAAGCCAAGCTATAATGCAGAATACTGTATCACTGCGTAATGTACAGGAAGCACTTCGCCCAACATTCTGTATTGCGCAGGTTTCCTGACTCGGGGCTGAAATTTCTCAATTTGTGTTTTTCCTTTTATATCCTTAACAATTTGTCGTCATTTCAGTTGATATAATGAAATGAACACAATTCTTCACAGTATCTGTAGGGATTCAATGCCAACCTGTCTCTGATAGGAATATTGAACCAAATGTTATATCCTTTCTTCGAACAATTAATTATGTCAGGAAACACAAACTGAAAGAAAAAAAACACCATTTCGTTTTCATAAAAAAAGACCATCTTGGTAGGACGACAAATGAGTACAAGATTCATTAACTACCTACTTTTGTGCAGATACCCAACGGTATATAAACACAAACCTCCAGATTGCAGCATGCATCAATACCGATTGACAGATAAAAATAAAAAGGCAAAATAAACATACATGTAAAGATATAAAAATCATTATAATAATTGAGTTCTGATTTTGTCAAACCTATTTCTTTAGTATTTCACGAACGTTTTATTTTGCTTTATTCATTTTGTATAAAGAGGAATATATTCTAACTGGATTAGAAATGGACCAGGGTGTAATTGTTTTTCAAATTGCTTTTTCTATATCTTCTAGCTGCTTATATATCGTACGAAAACACACATCGGAAAAAGTATGATCGTTTACGTTCAGGAATAAAACTATTTATCTAACAATACATTTCATTAGTTTCATTTTGTTCAATAATGATAGAGAGGAATGTCATAGAATTGGATTTCGATTAAAGAAAAGGTCATGAATATAGGTGTCATAACTGCGATCCGAGGGATAACGTAACACAATGCTAGTAAAAGGTTTTTCTTTATTTTGTGTGTATCCGGTTGAATAACATTTTTATTATAAACATTTTATTATATATCAAATCGAACTTCCTACAAGACGAGATGAAAATGGGTGGTTGTATTTGATAGAAACACATAACCATGTCGCGTATGAATACAAGAAATATTATTTACACAGGTGTGCGATTCCTTTATGTTGGTGCCAAATAGAAAATGAAATCTGGAAAAGAATCTCACTGAGAAACCAAATTATATGAAACAATTATATTAGTATGATGTTGCCTTCAAGTTGCATCGCATACACCAACAGTATAGAAAGGAGAACGACCTATACGACATCCGGTCCAAAACAGATATTGAGTATAACAATAAGTGCCTTGGGTGCAAATCTATCCACTCATCGTCATATACATATACAACCTTTTTCAGAAGCTTGTATACACAAGTAAGTGGTGATAACAAATGCTGAAACATGAGTACAATGACAGCAGCTTAGAGCAAATTAACCTATCAACACGTGTTGAATCATTACTCTTGATTTCGGACGAACTCCTTTTACAATCAGAATCAGATGATGCTTTTATCATATAACATGCATAAACACTTTGATTCTAGAACAAATGCCATATCAGACAGGGACAAAGCATGCTTTTGTCGTACCTCGACTGGCTAGTTCAAGTAGTCCCCTTTTGAAACTTACTTCTGAACTATTTAGCATGGTTTTGTTAGTAAAAGACGACATAAGAGAACCTTAACCCTTTCCCAAACGCCGAATTTTCGACTGTCCCAAGTTGAAACAGTTTGCAGACGACATTTCTAAATGTGATGAAATTAAAAGACAATCTTCTTCTAGGGCAGAAAACATTGTGAGAAAAGGAGAAATTGCTCATTAAGAGCATATTCGCCTTTTCCGACAATGTTTCTAGAGTTGTCTGCAACAAACTGGTCAAATGTCGTTATTGTTTAGTAATGGTTTAATGTGTATTTTGTATACTATTCCTGAGACGATGTCAGTGTACTAGCATAGCCTATTTATTTTGGATGTATGAACTTTTGCATGTATGTAAGTGAGTTTAAAAAGCTTGTGTACTGACTTTCGGACGGTACTAGTACACACGGCTCCATAGGAAACATTGGTACTATTGAGGTGTCAATTTTAGAAGAGTCTGTGAGCGTTTATTGGAACAAATTGGAGATTAAGCAAAGAGCTAATGGCAAAACACACTATTATAACTTCAGTAGATCTTTGTAAATACATGAATAAAGGTAGGAGTCAATTGGAATTCAAGGTTTCAAAAAAGCATTACGAATGACATCAAGACTTGATGACATAAAATGTGACGTCATCTAATAAGACATTATCTGGCATGTGTCAAAAATATAACACAGAGGATGACGAAAGCTTTTTGGGATTGTTCATTTGTATACGTCATAAAACGGAGAGTATTATACTAGATAAAACTGTTACAAAACGCATCACCAAACGTGTCCAAAGGACCCCTAAGCCATCAGATGACGCAAAATTTCGCGGTTCCCGACGGGCACCGCGTTAACGTACAGCGGGAAGGCAGAAAGTCGTCTGCAAGCAGGAAGCACGTGCTACTAAGGTTACAGACATCAGTGTCACCAGGAGCTTTACAAATTTGATTTATCGCCTATTGTCATTCCGGTGCCGTGGAAAGCCAAAGATCAAAGCCCCACGCTACATTACTAGTTAAGTCAACGTGCCGTGCGTCCATTAGAATGGGCGACACTCTAATCGAATTGCGCTGATCGCATCACGAAAACATCCAGCGTTAAATTGATTTCAATGTTCGGAGAAATGGTGATATTTTGAGGGAAATTAGCAAACCTTGTACTGTGGAATCGCAAAGGTTCCATTAATCTATTAGTTGACATGCTGTTTTTTTCTTGTCTTTGAAATGTGTGTGTATGTTGTTTTTTATTGTCATTTCCGGTTTCTTTCGCGTTTTCTGTTTTCTTTTAAGTAAAGAAATCTTATACATCGGTTTTAAAATGCTTTTCACTTTGTTAATGTCACCGGATATTTGTTTTATCAAGAGTGACTGCATGCTATGTTTTTCCTTGCTTTTTGCGACCTTTGTTTCCCTGACGGTATGCCTACATTAAAGCATATGTGGGTACTATTTCCTCTACGGCTCTCTGGGAAATGGGTATAGAGTTACGAGTGGGAAGATTGTTTCATGTCAATACACGTGATAACTAATTTTGATCAAAATCTAGGAATTTGAAAAAAAAATCCTGTTAGATAGCAAAAAGTGATGAAAAGATGAAATAATGTCCATAAACAAAACTTGTTTCTCGAAGAACATTTTCAAAGGTCTCCTATGATGTCTATGTATAATCAAAAACACCGGTAAATATTTCAATTCGCAATCCAAAGTTATCAATTACATATATTTCTTTTACGTCTTTATAAAAGCGATTTTGTTTTGTTCGGCATTTTGATAATCTGTACATACGACTGTTACCTGCGTTGTGAAAATATGAGAGAAGTCTTGTAATTATCATGGTCGTATTTATTGTTATTGCCATTATTTAACTGGTTGTTATTATGGTTACACACATGATCAACATCATTGTTATCATGATATACATATTATCATATTATCATAGTTATCATTTCATATCATTGAAATAGGTATCATTATAGTTAGTGTTAGTATTATTTTAATTATCAGCATAATCATTATTTTCATAATCAGCAAAACCATTATTAACATTTTCATAAGCACTGTTATCAGAATTATATGCAGTATTATAATCGTAATTATCATTTCTATTTAAATGGTTACCGATATCATTTAAATATACATTTAAATATACAAAGCTAATGACTATAAGTATCAGTCAACATTGACAAGTTTGATTCCTCCACAAAATTTACGCCAAACATCCTTGCATTGCGGTTCAAAGCAAACACAGTTTTGCATTAAACATCGATTCAGTGAACAAAATACCCAACGTAACGGACTCCAAATTGAGATTGATTGTGTCGACCTCTGGAATACACGAAGAGACACACGTCTTTCTAGTGACAATTTACTCTCATTGAAGAGCTTCGGTGTAAACAAATGAAATTTCTAGTTATTCATGAATAAGAAAGAATATTACCGCTGTAAACATAATGATATTATTGTCCATTTACAAACTGCTTTCAATATGCTTTATAACAATAAAAAAAGGCAGGGCCGTTACGACCAACTTTTCATTTTATCACATTGCTTGTTTCGTAATGTCACACCAAACAACAATTCCCGATATTTGTTCAATACAGTATAAGTGTTTCAAACTAAGCCTGTCGCATAATCTCATATGACAAAATTGGATACTGACGTACATATGACAGACCAGAGCATACTTTGTGTTAATGTCCCAAAGCGAGGTGAAGAAGGGACGAAATTGGCTTCAAATGGCCTAACACGGAGATTTCTGCACGGGAGTAATAACCATTGAACATTTGACATTTACAACCTATCTCACTAAATAAATCAAAGACCATTTTCAATTTCTTTACTACTAATTTGCTGAAATCCCGAGTTATCGTAAATGTTATGAAGTGAGCATATGCGCCTGACAGCGCTTCTATAGGAAACCTGGTTTATACCTAAACGCAGGATTTCTTTCTTGCGCACCTTGCTAGTGGCACGTGATTAGACGTTTACTATGAACCATGTGACGATGGTGTCTAAAAAGTCGCATTTTATTTTAAGTTAACATTGTTGTTAACGGAAGAAAAAGCATTTTTAAACGTTTTGCAATATATCCAATATAAATAACCTATATCTTTTCTAAACGGTTATGAATGGTATTGAAAAGTGGCCAATAATGTAGTATTTTTGTTACATTACACGTATATATTGATAGATTAACGGAAGAAGATAACTTGTCATAACAAGTTAAAATTCCAATGTATAAGATTTTAAAGCGAAGTTGTATTATTTCTTTATTATATCCTGAATATTTTCCTCTGACTTCAATTACAGAAAATTAAAACTGGAATGTACCATGAAGAGATATGTATATAAACTTTCGATTCAAACACGTACTGTCGAATTGTCCTTGGTTGGCATAAAATAATTCCACTGAGGTAATGCTAAATGTGTTTGGCAAATCAAGTTTTGTTTAGTGATAGTTGGGAGGTCTTATATATTCTTTGTCAATGTTGATAATAAAAACAAGAATACCTCGTAGTATGTATGGATTAGAAAACACAGGTGTGACAATTAATAGGTAGGTAATTGAATAAAAAAGCATCTCATTGTTATCGCTCATGTTGATGCATACAAAAGATTTTAGAATCCCTCCTATAAAAGTATACCAGATATATTTCCAATGACATTTACATTTTTTAAAATAACAAGAGTCGATAAATAGAGATGTGCAGATGGAAAGTGTGTCCATACACGATTCATTTGTCACCAGTATCCATCAAAAAGCCAATTAGGCACGAATCACATGCCTACTTGTGCAACCAATACACACGTATGGGGAATGGTGGTAGGTTTATATTGAACGCAACAGATGAAATGATGAAATAGTTCAGGAAAAGGGTATCATTTAATGTATGAAGTTCGAGGAAGAAACCACTGTGAGAAAAGGACGAATTGCTCATCCGGAGCAATTCATCCTTTTGTCACAGTGTTTCTTAATCATTTTACGGCAGATGCGTATAAGTGAGATATTATAGGGTAAGGGAACAACTGTAGCTATGGCGTTTGCCCGAGCCATTGTTTCATTTAATACCAATGAATTATTCATAACATAGTTTGGCCTACAACAGAAAAGGCGATAATTCTGTCAGAAATTTGATAAATGACTTTAGTGGGGACTGTTTAAGCTACACTTAAATTCTAACAAATAGTAACTATGTGTTGTCCCCCAAATTCAAGAGGGTTTTGAAAGGGTCCTTTTCAAAGCGGCCATCGTGTTGCGGTGCCTTTTGCAAGTTGTTCTTTATCTCGTTTCGCGAACACGACGTTTCTATTGAAAAACTATTTTGTTCGCCTTTCAAAGTTTTTAGGAAAGTAAACATGGTGAACCGTGTACCGCTGTCGCGAATTTTGTCTTCGAGTAAATGAGTCGGAAATAATGCAAGCTCACGAAATCCCGTGATTTTACAGATGTCGCCGAATTTCACTTTCGGTGGTGAGTTTATAATTATCTCGATGTTTGTGGGTTGTCCTGCTTATATTGGAAATAGAAGACGATAATGAAGACGTTTATACGCCCATTTAACAATATGGTTTGGGGTAGTATGAAATAAAATAAAAAAAAAATGAACTAAGAACAACACACATTGCAGAGCGCCTGAATATTCAATAAGCTTGATGAATAATTCTTTCAATAAGGTCCAAAAAGTCTACTTAAATAATAGTAACAATACACTACTCTTACAAAACAAAATAATTATAAAAGCAGTCTGAGATAATGGAAATACAGTATACATTCGGTTAGATATTCAGATTTTCACATTTCCTTTTATACAGTGTTATGGTTGACTGTGCTATTTGATACAATAATGCACTGTTTCAGCAGTTAGTTTCATTTTGCGATTAAAGGCGGTTCCCCACTGCTAATGTCGAATTAGGTGGTCGTTCTTTTCTACTGTGTGACAATTAAAACAAAGGCTTGTTGAATAATAATGTTAATAGCTTGCCCCTACTCATCCAAAAGATCATATATCCTTCATTATAATGAATGCGATACAATATTTCTGCAGGGACAATCCGTCATTATATACCCACATTTATATCCACGTTAGTGTGATACCAACTGTTCAAGTAAGAGACTGCATCCATCTTGATTTAAATGTAGTTGATGCAACGATTTGGCTTAACGGGACGCAATTTCGTATACTTTTGATGCTGAGTTTTGTCATTATATTTTAATCAAAACAGACACAATGAAGCGACGAAATCAACATATTTTTATCAAATAACGTGGTCATTCCAATCTCCTGTTCGATAATTATAATTAGGCCTTGTGGAATGATAATTTCAATAGCTTATCATTGTTCATTCAAAAGGTTGGACCTCTTCCATTATAGTCATTTAATACCCACATGAATGTAGTACCAAACTGTTCAAGAGAGAGATTGCACCCATCTTAATTACAATGTAGTTGATACAACAATTTGACTTAACAGTGACACTGTAACGTTTTTATTTGCTATTGAGTTTTGTGAAATTCTGATACATGTCGGCGTTCGTTGAAAATGATTTGGTATAAAACAGACACAAGTGTCAGACCCCGTCCAGGTCTTGACATACGAGGGCGTTTTTAACAGCCCCATGATAAAAAACCGTACATCTCAGATACATGTGAGGGACTATCGAGCCCTTATAGTTGGGTTTCTTAACCCTTTACCAAACGTCAGATTTTCAACTCTCCCAAATTGAAAGAGTTTGCAGACGACATTTCAAAATATGATGAAATTGAAAAACAATATTCTTATGGGGCAGAAAACATTTCCACCTTTTCCCACAATGTTTTCTAGAGTCGTCTGCAACAAACTGGTCAAATGTCGTTATTGTTTGGTAATGGGTAAAATCTGTAAATCACATATGTAAGGAACTTAGGAAGTTATGTTTAATTTGATTTTAAAACTGTTCAATTATATGATAGCTTTAGGGACAGAATAACAACATCCAGGCAACACCACTGAATAACGTAGTATTTGAATATGATGTTAAATCCCAAACATCAAATAAAGGTATCAATCGATAGCTCAGAGCTACATATATTAAGCTAAACCCGTTGATGACTTATCGTAAATATTGCACTAACCTTCATAATATTATGCAAAAGCAGCTCAAATCTGACACACCAATCTTTGACCAAAAGCAAAAACAACCCCTTTTCTGAGTAAACCATTAACACATTTTAACCCTCAGAATGCTTGGTAATTTTCTAAAACTAGATTTGTGTGGTCTACTTTCGTAAACATTATATATCTGCTTAAAATTGTTGAGGAAATATACTCAGAGTAGCAAACAGGTTTAATCACAGGCCAGCCGCCACTTTATTTGGTAGTAGGCCTGGATCTAACATGTTTCCACAAGCAAGAAGTCGGTTCCGGCTCCAGCACTATAAGGGTTTAGGGTAAATTACCAGTAGACATACACAATTTGGTCCTAGGAGACAGCCTTTAAGTTCACCTACGATTCCTCAAATACCTCACCGATATATAGGAGCAATACTTATTATGCATTTCAATACAGCAGACATCTTACAAAAAAGTACACGCCAAACTAACGTCACACATATCAACAAAAGGTACCAGGCGTCGGAACATCTATGATATACAAAGACATTTTTTCCGCTGGTATTTTTTATCCAGGACAGTGGTATCGATTGTACCCAATTAGATGCGTAACTGGAGAGGATTTTCGAGTGGGATAAGGTCATAAATCAAGTCTGAAGCAAAATCAATCATGAAACACCGAGTTTTGCCGATGTTCCCCGTGATTAGAGAGACCCGAATCTTTGACGAAATATGACTCCCGTATTTGCTTTTGCCGATTAGGACGTTGTCTGATTTTAGTTTTTCCCCCCGTAATATTGTCCCGACTGCATGTCGATGTTATTAGAGATATGTAAGCAGATCGAATTAAAGGAACTGTCACCAGGCTTTGACATAAATAAGATTGGAATGAGGGCGGCATAACGTGTGACTAATTTGTCAAATATCGAACATACCACGGATTGTGGGCGACATTGGGGCAGTGGTAGAGTGTCTGCCTTACTTACTGAGGATGGATGCCAATCTGAACACATCGGGTTTATCAAATGAAAACACCTCTGAAATAATAGGGATGACGCCATATTGGTTCCCAGCGGAATGACGTCACTTCATATATGTGAAATCTAAAAAGTCGTTAAATTTGATTGAGGAAACAACTTTACATGTCATAACAACAATTTTGCCATTTAGTATGAGTTACTGATAAAAAGATTATTTAAAAGAATGTCCAACACTTCCATACGCTTTGAACTACTTAACTAGCACGCTTAGAAAATGTGTTAATTGGCGGATGCCGATTTACCCGAAAAATTGTAACCCTACACTTATATCCGAGGTGTATTTCCCAGCTCACGGAAATACCCGAGTACTTCCGATTGGATGGATGCCTGTTTCGATCCCTAACAATTCGGTGCGAGTACCGGTTTGGTAACCAGGAAGCAGTCATCGAGCGTGAATAAGATAAGCTTCAAACTTCCGTCACTGTCGTTATAAAATAAATCAGTTTAATGTAAAAAAGACCGTGATGTTCAGGTCTACAAGAAGGGTCGTTTATTTCGATTGATTGCTCGAAAAAAGAATATAACACTCATATGAGTAATTTCTCCTTTTTTTAAAGATCTATTATATATTGATTTACTTTGTCTCTCATTTTTCGATTAGTAGATACAATACTATTGAAATATATGATGCGGTACACGCCCTTACAAGACGAATATCATGCGATAGCATTAAATTTCTGTTAAAAAAATGACGTGTAAATGGTTAGATATCAATGTAACTTAAAATATTACACATTTTGCATAGTCTAATCAATATGGATGAAGTGCACATTTGCCCCTGCTAACATTTTTCATCTGATGCATCCGAACTTAATTAAATGCAGCTTTACACATAAAAAAGCCCGGTCTGCATTCATGTATAGTTGTAAAAACGTCTAACAAAAGCATAACATAACATAATTAGAAATGTTATCTTTCGTGAATTGCGTATCTAGAGATATGATTGTCCAATATCTAAACCTTTAACATAGATGAGAGAGGTGGCAATAGGGATATTGTACGTTTGAAAGAATTAAGAAGCAAATAAGAGAAATATGATTATATATTTAGTAAAAGAATTCAAGTAAGTATATGAAATATAGTTTCACAGTACACAGAAACCATTGCGACCAAAGGAGAAATTGCTTGTGACAAGCAATTTCTCCTTTAGTTACGATGGTTTCTTTAGCCTTTTGCAACAGGTGTTTTAAATGTTAAGCAAACGGGAATAAACCCGTTTAATTACTTGAGAATAGAGCGCATAGCCGACCGTGTGCCTTTCTGCCAGCATGCCAGAGGCTTAAACAGATACTTGCCGTAAATCAAGACAAACTAATTTCGGGAGATCTTTAAGTACGATAATCCCGTTTAAGGCTATAAAAGAGATAAAGTTAAAGTGAGCGTGAATTGACAAGGCATAAAACTTTCGATGTCGACTGATTTATGAATGGCGTACGGAAGTTTTATAAACAGGGCCGGTGTCAGTAATGTTTCATTGCAGCAAATTGGAAAGAATGTTTTAACCCATTAAGGGTGCTTATTTACAGAAGAGATGTTCTGAAAGTTGAAATAAAGTGTTGTAGAAACAGTACAGTTTTTGTGTTGTTGTTTTTTATAAGATAAGAATTAGCTATTGGTAGCATAATTTATCCAATTATGTACAGTCTGTATGCTGGAGATAACAAAGGGGATGTCATGCTTTCGGATTAAAATACATGTTGATTCACTGTATATAAACTTTGAAGATTTTTAAAAACTTTAAAAAAGATATAATGCTCTGAATGACTCTTCATCAGTGCGTAGCAATACAACAGTGAATCTGTTATGAAGTTTTAAAGAAAAAAAAGTAAATATTTTATTCTTTTATAGAGATCCTGTTCATAACCGTTATTTCTTAAAGAAATCCAATTCAATGTGATTTTAATAATTCGAAATGTTTATCAAATAAATAAACTCAAACAGTCCAGACTGTACGTGTAAATTACTATACATGAAATACATTATGTATGTCGTTATTGTTTTCCCCTCTCGGATAGAAGCATAATTGTAATTAGCAGTATAAATACAAAACGTTCGCATCGCAAAATAATTCCATCGGAGCAAATTACAGCGGACATTTAACCATCGAGTCCAATCAATCATTTAATGCCTTACAGTTTTGTAGTTGATCCCGGCAGGTCTTGTTTTAAGTTGAAATGAAAAGACTTTGGACAATAAACGGATGGTGAATAATCCATTTTTCTTGATGCATAGCACAGCAGACCCTTTTTGGGGGAATTTGTTTTTAAACGTATTGTGACATTTCAAGAACAGGTTCAAAAGATGCATCGAAAAGGACGCCTGAAAATCCGTGCATACGCAGTATTCAAAAAATGATTTAAATGCATTTAAGATAACCCTGTTTTGCGGAATACCCATGCTTCATTTCCAAACCTCTGAAAATCCCTTTTGTTTAAATAAATAGGTTGGTAAATAATTTGCATGGTGGTCTCGTTAAAGTCTATAGTAGTCCATAGTAGAATGAGTGTAGATAGAAACATTCATTACCAACACGTTTTGTTGCACAAACGGCGATGTTAACTATATTTTGAATCAGACAACTTGTTAATGGGTATGACGAAAAACTGACATTGAGCAATTTCACTTCAAAGGTTTGAAAGCATATAAACAATTATAAAACTAAGAATATTCGTATGTTTGTCTGACGGATAATTGTTTCAGATAGCGTCTTCTGTAAATTTGCTTGCAGGAGAGGTAACGATTTTGAACGGGAAATATGTTTTCAACAAAAATGATTTATGAATTGGCCATGAACACCAATCGTGTTTAGTGTAAACAATGCGAACCGATCCATCATCGGCTAGCGGTAATAACCCTCTACCCTAAACGAGCCGAAAATTAGAAAATAATGACCGGAAAGGTTCGTTTTCCAATCAATTTCTTCGTGTTTTCGGGTGATTCTCCGTTATACACCAGGAGCAACACTGTCGTTTGTCTCAGGTCGCATTATGCCCGGCAGTGAAACGATAGCTATCAAATACGAAAACAATGTTTGATAAATTACACTATAAAACATACTCCGGCAGACACTATTAATAAAATAACTGTCATCTACTTAATGTATGTTTTAGTGGGCTTTATTTCCAGTGTGCCCATCAGACAGTTCGGACGTAGAAATCGTGTGTGCAATGTTGAAATTGATAGTTTGCAAGTAAATGCACTTAATGCTTCTTGGATTGGATGTTACTTAGCATATACTCGCGACTCTGTGCGTCTCGTTGTCCCAAGCAAATGTGAATCAGGTACAAACGTGTTTTCATAAACCATCAACAAAATATCAGATAATCGGATAAATAACTATTTTACTTTTGTTTCGTTTGTTTTCAAAATTTAATTCACATAACCAACAAGTGTTTAAAAAAGTGCGCGTGAATCTGGAGATAAAACAAACTGGGATACCATTAGTGTTTCTGTAGTTTCGGAATCAAAATATACAACCGATAGTAATCAATGGATATACATCAACGGATAAATGACAAGTTGACACATCTTTCAAATGTTAAATGTTGTTTTAAACAAACAGTTTATTTAACTGCGAAACGACTGGATGGAAGCTATTGGAGCATGTATACAAGTGGTTTAACAGTCCGTCAATAAAGTCGCGTGTATCATATACAATATACTAATGTGCTCCCTACAATGTTTGATGAAATCTTAAGAATCTTTGTTCAGAATCGCCTATTTTGAAGGATCCTTGGTGTCATACGAATGTGTTTACTTATGTTTCACACGAGACAGTATTAACGGTTATCGATTGATTATATCTAATAGTAATTTCGTAAATCCATCTCTGGACGATATAAAATACGAGCTTCAAAAGCCTATGTTTCTCATTGGATAATGTAACTTGTGTAAATGGAAAATACAACCAAAGGACAAATATCATTAACAATTAAGTGTTCTTTGTGGGTATTGTTTGAAACCATCGTAGCAAAAGAAGAAAATGTTCAGCATGAGTAATTTCTCCTTTAGTTACACTGTTTTCTTCAACATCACAGTACAGATTTAGATAAGGTATCGTATTTAAAGTATATAAAATGTAATCGTCTGTAGAACTTTAGATCAAACCATCGTCAGAAATAAAGGAACTTGAACGCAATTGCATCTGTCAAGATTTTGATTTTCGTTCAATTTAAAATAGTCAATGGTCAATCATCTAGTTTTACATTTGTTTAAATTTGTTAAATGGCTTCGATGTGCTGTTGCACCACTAACAAGAAACTTGTTGAAAGTGCACAGAATAAAGAAAGCATCGAATTCTAAAAGAAACGAAGTCTTTTAATTTATCAAAACCATTATTTTTCTATCAGATCAGATTCAGATTTTGAACATACCATATTTTTTCCAGACAAATCTATGCTAGCTATGATTTATACGCACTCGAGGAAGTGTTATGTACAGACGTGATGTCTACATCGCTTAGGATATTGCTTTCAAAACGAAATAATAGCGACCGATGGGAAATGCAACACATGGACTACAATAGGCTCTCTGACGAACCGACGAACCGTGTCAGATGAAATATGGATGTTACCAATATAAAAAAGATAAGGAAAGCGTTTACTCGAGATATAGTTGAGCTTTAGAGAATCCCCCCCCCCCTCCCAATTTGTTTCGGATTAAACAACCTGGAAACATGTTGTGAAGCTGGGTCTTCGTCAGATACCAAATTTTCTCTGCCCTTAGAGTTTGATCGTTGTTCCCGAATGTTGGTTCTGTTTGGTACAAATTCGAACGATTTCATTTTGACTGTGAACAAAATAGACGAAACCAAACTTAGAATAATGGGTTTAATCAAATATCATAAGAGAAAACTATCAGAAACACATATAGTTGTGAATCGATTTTACGTCCGTTTTTCTATGTCAAAAAAACACATTTTTACATTATATGTGGGGCATGGCTAGAAATGGTTCGAATTTTAAATTTTAAACTGAAAACTGCATCGGTACAAATATATTTTGAGTATATTTACTAATTCGACTGACATATTTCTACATGAGATGAGACGCAAGTTTTAATTGAATAAACATAGCTTTGTTATTCCATATAGATACTACTGCACTTCTGAAAAAGGTGTTACAAAAGCTATTTTCTTGTTCTCAAAGAATTGCCTCAAACAAGCATGTGTGTTGTCATTGTATTCGGTAATTGTTTATAGCCAATAAAAGCAAAATAGACCAAACAAATCCTTATTCGTGTTGATAAATTAATACCCTTATGATCGTTCGTGATGAATTATTCTTTTAAGACGCAAGATAAATAACATTTGTAAACATTGCAGATTCAGACCAGCCTGTATTTTGCATTGTCAGATCATTAACGTAATGTTTTCATGAAATGCTTTATTGGCTAGTGTTGCCGTCATGTAAAATCATGCAGATGTGCACGCCATTTTGAAATTCTTCGTTCTAATTCGATGTATGCTTTAGCTATACAATACAAATCCTATCGCGTCCATTGGCATAAGTGACAAGTTGGCGAAGCAAGGAGAAGATACGACTCTGTTATGATATCTGGTAATAAAACGTGAAATCTGCAGAAATGAATTCTTAGCAAAGTGCATATCTGTTAGTCAAAGTTATCTAACGCACGCCAACTTTAAAGACCAACCTCTATTGAACGACCCTTGGTTTCATGACCCTTTCTTGTAACTATTTGTTCTATTTTCGGGAAGTAAAACGATCGTCCTGATCGTACAGGTTGATTTCAGAAAGACACGTTTTGGTAAAACAGCCATTGACGCATCGTTTTCGTGACGCGACTAAGTCACTTCTTAGTTACATGGCAGGTCTTGAACCTCAATAGAAATCCTTGTAGAGGGTTGAGAGCACGGGACATGGCTTAGTTTCGACGCGTTGTGTAAAAATTACAGGTGGACAAAGCCACCGAGTGCTAACCCTCCAAGTGTCACCAGGTAGCGACATTAGGCTGGGAAAATATGACTTACCGTCAACAGTGGGGTATCGCAACGAAACACCGATGAACATCTGAATGACCGCATTTAATTCATTTGCCGGAATTTTCTACGCCCCTGTTTTACAGACTTGTCGTATTTTTTTCAGAGAAATACGCTGTTTGTGTTCAAAGGCGACAATATCGGACGTTTATTAGTATATGAAAACAAGATATAGACGTACATTGGTATTTCAAATGTATTATGACAAAGAAATTCTGCTTAAATTGTTCCCATCGGTCCCTAGTCTAACGAAGGATAGGGTAAGTTGTTCACCGGAAGTGAGAAATGATGTTTCGAACGGTGTTTCGAGTATTGTACATAACATTACACGCCCATTTCGGGAGCCTTTGTTACGTCGAGTGGCGTTAAAGAGGGCAACACAGAACGGCTCTGCGTCACCTGCCAAATGTGCTTCTTGGGATCAGAATCTGGCGACAGCACAATTAGGGGAATGGTCGTTCCTAAGTTGTGAGACCCTCTTGCCAAATGAGATTTTATGTCTACTTACCAATGTCGAGTACGGTGTATTATCTGTTCAATTGGCAATAAAATATGTTCAAACTAAACGACAACACAACTTGGTACCGTCCGGAGATTAGTGACATTCCTGTGCAACTCATTGTGGGAAGAATTTGAGATGTTTAATTATTATACTATAAACGCATGTAATATTATCAAGGATGAACAATAGCAGGATTGTATAAAATGATTCGAGAATACACAGAAATATTGTAAAGTGTCGACGAAGCTAGATAGGCCTCCGTGGCCATGTAAAGGAATGCTGTTCAATAATCGAGGAGACTTGAATAAATTTAAATCTAAACTTGTTTTTTCGGTAATGACTAACAAGCGGAATAACACGGCCGTTCTAATAACACACTCATGTCTCGAGAGAGCCGGTGATGAGTGCATGGCCATCCATTGTTCGCTGGGGGATGGCTTGGGAGACACGCCGGTCGCCTAAGCGCCCAAATTGCCATAGGAAATGCGATGTTCGCGTCGCGAATGTAGACAAGTAGTTTCGGGGTCAATGTAATTCTATTCCCGATTATCCCCGCCTGACAGGGATGACAGTACTCACGTATAATTTGTATACGAGCTTGGAGAGGCGTCTCACAGTGGCGCTGTCACATAGCCGACACCGTGCCGTAAGACTAGAGGGTTCCCGGCCCGACCTGTCAATCAAACCTGAAACATATATACGGTTACCGTTAAATATACCGACCGACGCATGCTTAAACCCTTAGAATGATGGGTAACTTTCTAAAAATAGATTTTTGTGTAGACTGCTTTCCCAAACCTTAAATATTTGATAAAATTCGATGAAGGTTGATATTCAGCGTAGCGAACAGGTAAGATCAAGACCAGCCGCAAATGTACTTGGCGGCTGGTCTGGATCTAACCTGTTTACATAAGCATGAAGTCGGTTCCAGGACGATAAGGGTTAATTTCTTTTAAAACATGCCTTTTGGACTTGAAATTGCACCAGGATACCTTAGGCTGAAATGATTCGTGTTTCGCCTATAAAGGAATGCAATTACACATCATTTGAAATGTTACAATGAGTATGGGCCAAACGCGAATAAATGAATCGACATAGCTTTAGTCATCGTTTATGGATCTTGTTATTTACACTTCCGACTTATTTCAATAAATCAATTTTCTGGTGTCTTAAAATGTTAAACTTGAATCATATCACTTTCAGAACGTGTCATCATTAAACGAAAAGAAATATCTGTTTGCTTTGGGTAGCGTATTTCAAAATTTATGCTATAAATTTGCAAATGTTAAATGAAAGAATTCCCTCATTTGCTATTGTGATAAGCAATATTATTATGTTGCAACGTATTATTGAAAGCGTATGGCATTGATATTTCCAAAGATATGTCACATGACAAATTAGTACGTTTGTCTAAGATACTGTAATGTGGTGAAATATCCATGTGTTCCACCTTTGGCTAACGTAAATTCTATCTTTAAAGGTGCTTGTTCACAGATGTGATGAAATTCGAAGATAAATATCAATTCCTTTAATCTGCCCAAGATGTGTACTGTTATATGATACGCCCTACGTTTTAAAGTAAAGTTTTACGTTGCTTTCAATCTTGACCATTTGCTAAAAAAAACCTCTTTGGTCAACATGTGTGTATACAACAGTCATGGCCAAAACCGAATCCTTAAGATAGAAATTCGATTAAGGCATAATGCTTTGCCTGAAAACCCAATTTACATGAAGTTAGGAGTCATTTCGCTGTTCACAATTACAAATGCGAATTGCTAGCTCACTTCACACACAAGTGCATTATTTCTATATAACAATTTATGAATTTTATAAGTACATATAATTTGAATTGACGAAATACCAACTGACACCATCTCCACATATAGAAGCGTATTTCAATTGCGAACTGCGAACGTATTCCTGACTGTTAACAGATATGGAAACCCCAGCAAGTGTTTAGAGGACGCACCAATCATTCTGATATTGAATGCATGCGAGAGGTTTTCTTATACTAACTCAAGTCTCAGGGGGAATTCGGCGACGGCATCAAGACACAAATTGGACACGAGTCCGTGGGTCAAAAATCAAATCATTCTAATAAACTTGGATTAGAGCTTTTCTCTAGGGGGAAATTGGGAAACAAAACGACTGGCGAAGATAAGGTATCCATCAAAACAGAGGGAGCAGATAGCATTCGCCGTTCCATATTTAGTCCAAGCCTGTTACGGTCGTCAGAAAACGAGGTCCTGTCATATGAGCAACGTAAACACATCGCCCTAGAATTTTCTTTTGCAATGTGCACGTTTGTTAAATAAGAAATGCTAACGTATTATTGATCGATCGATCGATTGATCGATCGATCGATTGATTGATTGATTGATTGATTGATTGATTGATTGATTGATTGATTGATTGATTGATTGATTGATTGATTGATTGATTGATTGATTGATTGATTGATTGATTGATTGATTGATTGATTGATTGATTGATTGATTGATTGATTGATTGATTGATTGATTGATTGATTGATTGATTGATTGTTAATGTGTTTGATTGATTGATTGATTGATTGATTGATTGATTGATTGATTGATTGATTGATTGATTGATTGATTGATTGCTTGTTTGATTGATTGATTGATTGATTGATTGATTGATTGATTGATTGATTGATTGATTGATTTATTTATTTATTTATTGATTTATTGATTTATTGATTTATTGATTTTGATTGATTGATTTTGATTGATTGATTTTAATTGAATTTGATTGAATTTGATTGAATTTGGTTTAATAAGATTGATTGATTGATTGATTGATTGATTGATTGATTGATTGATTGATTGATTGATTGATTGATTGATTGATTGATTGATTGATTGATTGATTGATTGATTGATTGATTGATTGATTGATTGATTGATTGATTGATTGATTGATTGATTGATTGATTGATTGATTGATTGATTGATTGATTGATTGATTGATTGATTGATTGATTGATTGATTGATTGATTGATTGATTGATTGATTGATTGATTGATTTATTTATTTATTTATTTATTTATTTATTTATTTATTTATTTATTTATCTATTTATTTATCTATTTATTTATTTATTTATTTATTTATTTATTTGTTTATTTATTTATCTATTTATTTATTTATTTATTTATTTATTTATTTATTTATTTGTTTATTGAATTCTTTTGTTTTGAATAAACATTTTTTAAATTTAGTTGATTTGAATTTAGTTGGTTTGAATTTAGTTGAGTTTATTTAATTTCAATCCATTTAATGTATTGATTGATCGATTGTCACTACCAATATGTGTAAGGAATTTCATTTTGCACAAATTTATGGCATTGACCATGTGTAACAGACCCTTGTCAATATTTTTTCTCAGAAAACTAAATACAAAGTAGCCATTGTCTTTTATATCACAATAAGTTTTTTTTTTCAAAAGAAAATATTCGGATACATATTGTGGTGTCAACAAAATGTAATTGGCGAAACCAACGAATTTATTACAAAGACAATTCTAATAAAACGTCGAACGAATTATTCGCGATGCACATACTCGCTGACTCTTTTTAAAGCGGCCCATTACCAATTCCTCCAGGAGAGTATTCTGGTACGCTCTCATATCAGCGCAAATACACTCTCCCCTCGATTATATTTAGCAGGTTTACGGATGATACGCATCCAGTTTGGGTCAATAGAGGCGGCCAAGTTCGAGACCGGTTCCGTCAGTATTCTTACCAAGTAATAATCAGTCAATTAGTTATGCATCTTTTTCTCCATCAGCACTGATAGATAACGTTTATCTTGGAAACTATTGAATGGCTTTGAAGCAGCACCATGTATCATTAGTTATGAAATACCGGGTGCATTGTTATATACATTTATCTCCGTGGGGTGACTGGAATATTGTTGTGATGTCACCGTAAAAGCCCTAATCAAACCAGAAAGGCCCAATCTTTAAACATATAGTCATACCAACGCTGCTATGTCCCACATTTTATTTCAAACAAACTCCCAAGAAGATATCAAGTCCGCTAAGAAACACAAACAAAGTGTAATGAATAGTTTCGTAGAAAACAAATTGCACGTTTTTCGATTTCCATAATGACTCAAATAGCAAGAGGTATTTGTAATGCAATGTGTCACAATTGTGTTGCCCCTGAATACATTGGCGTAAAACGACGTAAATATGCCAACAAATGAAACTTGGTTGATAAATTAGTATCACAAGAAAAGTGTTTAAGGCGTTGCAATATGGATGTATACCATGTACCAAGACGAAAACAAGGCAATCTTGTTTTAAGCGATCAAAGTAGAAGAAGAGTGAAGGTTGGTGTACAAGACAACTATCAACTTGTTTATAAGTGCAGTACTATAACGTCGGCCTCTTGTACCGAGGGTCCAGAGCTTAATCCTCGCAAAGGGATGTATTGCTGAGACCAACCAACACATCGGTCCGAGTACTGGTTTAGTATCCAGGAAGCAGTAGTCTAGAGTGATTTCACTAAGCCGCAAACTTCGACTTGATACGGACGCAAGTCATTCAGAAAACTCCTGACGGAGTGACCTCTGTCCTGTATTCAGATAGCCTTAGACTAAACTACCTTTTACGCACTTTTTAAAAGCGGTCTTTTGAATCAAGATTTTACTGTACATTGTAACTAATGACATTACGTTATGGCTGGTCAGATATAGGTTCATCCCAGCAATTTATTTTTAAATAACAAATCAACGTTTCAAAAACCATGCTGATTTGTCGTATATCCCATGCGAATATATATGCACATGCACTACTTATTCATATGCTAAGTGTTCCATGTGTTTATCTTTACTGATCGAAATGAGGCTTTTCCAAGACATTTAAAGAGACTATCTCACATATTGAGGTTTAAGTCTCATTTATCCAAAATAAAGTGCCAGAAGAAATTTGTCCTGTGAAATTTCATTCCTGTATAAATGGTTTAGTTTGTAAGCATTGTTTGTTTATTTCCTACTTACTTCTGATAAAATCATCAACAAGGACTATATTGTCTATGTCTAGAACCTAGACTACGATAAAGGTCGACACATGTGCTTATGACAGGGTGAATAAGATAGCAACCCTAAGCCCATTTACATCTCATCCGAATTTCCAGTTACTACAAGCGTGCATTTAAATCAAGATGTATCTTTTCTATGGAACAAAAGACCGCTCCACTTATCAAAATCAACCCACTCTCACCAAATTTATTTCCCCCCATTTCTCCTCTGTGTATTTTTAATCTTTATGCAATTACTGTGAATATGTATATTGTTTATATTGACTACTATATCTATCGCATGCAAGTGTATATGTATTGGGATATGGGCTGGTACATGCTTAATGTCTCAATGAAACTATGTTGTTATGTTATTAACCAAGTTCTTCTATCAAAGCACTGAAATGTGCTTACGCTCGTTTAAGATTTTTTTTTTTTTTTTTTGTAGAATCTTAAGGTTAAATAGATTGTAATATGTAATTTGAGGTGTTCACCCCCTGAAGGAAAACTTGTAGAAAAGTCAGAATAACAAAGTCAAAGATTTAACTGAACAAATGCCGTTATAAAATCAAGTTTTATATCATAAGAATTTGTGTATGTATTGGAATTTTTATTTGCCACCTTCTCGTTCATGAGATTTTAGTTTCATTAAAATAAATGATTATCAAGGGAGGTAATTTATGTGGGTTTAATGGCAGATATCATTGATATCCATTTTGTAATTATAAATTCACTATCAGACAAATTTGGAAAAGTAGCTTGATGAACGGCTTTGAAAAGAAAAACATTTTCATGATTTCAAGTTTCTATTTTATTCTTTAAAGAAAGCAAATACAAGTTTACCGTCAGGGGTTTGAATACGATAATAAGGCACACGGATTCGTTAAATCACATTTCTAAACATTAATTACTCTCAGGACAAAATCTTTGAAATAATCCATCAAATAAAACCAGCTATCTGTGTTTTATTCGGTCGACTGATTATACCAAAGTTTCAATCTAACAATGAAAATATTACATTTATTACCAAGTCGATGCTACGTTGAGAGATACGTACGACCTATTTAAATGGTCACTGCATCAAATATTAAAGCGGTAAACTTAAATACAGTATGGTAGCATTCTGATTCGATTAGCTTATTTTTAATGTATGAAAAAGAATGTATAATTAATTAATTATACTATTAAAATACATATTAACATCGAAATAAAACTTTAACTGTACTCGTATTTCTTTATTTTATTATTGACCAAACAACCTAATTCCGTTTTGTCGGTCGTCTGTGGGAAATAAAGACGGAATTCAGGCCAAACTATATTAAACCCATTACCAAACAATAACTACATTTAACCACTTTGCTGCATACGACTCCGGGAAACATTGTGTAAAAAGGAGAAATTGCTCGTTACGAGCAATTTCTCCTTTTCCCACAATGATTTCTGTCCTATCAGAAGATGAATTCCCAATTTCATCACATTTTGAAATGTCGTCTGCAAACTCTTTCAATTTGGGACAGTCGAAAATTCGACGGTTGGTAAAGGGTTAAGATTGAGATAGAATTCATCACAGTTGGGATTGATGAGAGGGACCGGCTGTATTATGCGATTAGGAAATGGATTGTTACAGATTTCCGATCACTCCCAAGGCAAATAGTTTACAACACAGATTAAGCTTTCGATTCGTGATTTCCAACACGGAAATAAATTGTGTGGATTATTATCACGACACATGGTAAACCTCTTCCTAGATAAAGTCGAACTTTTTCAGAATGCCACCGGCAGACGACTTTTTATTACGTATTTGCGGCCAAGAATGTAAAGGCTTGCAACAACGGCGCTTAATTCTTAGATTGATGTTTTGAATTTTTATTCAAAGAACTGAAAGGGAAGGTACTTTCTTTTTCCAATCTACCTAACTTTGACATATTTGCTGTAAAAAGCTTTTGAACCGTTTCTGAGATAAAATAAGTTATTTATAAGTTTACTGCATTCCATCTTTACATGCTACATTTTGTAAGCTTGTGTTGTTTTCGATTTGTACACATCATAAATTCAAATCTTGGGGACTCGGTTAAACAAATACATTTAATTCAGTGTTTCATCTTTAAATAACATAGTTAAGAGTTGGCGAAAAGAGAAATGAAGGAAAGATGGATTCGCGATAAATAAAAACAATATTTCCAAGTTTTAAATATTCTCTTATCCGAGATTCATGTGCTTAACACTCGGTTGCCATGCTAACCATACGACTCACCAATAGAAATTCAGAATTACAAATTATCATCGGCCGGCATCGATGAATTCGTTGGGCTCCCTCCAATTACTAGGCCGTCCCGTGCACTCCATGTTTCCCCAATAATCAATCTATTTTCATTTGCAGATCATATGGTCGCAAGAGCAAGCCAGACAGCGCGGCAGCCAATGATTAATGAGCTTCACCGGCTTGTGTTTCCTTTTGTATATGTTTAGGTTCCCTAACATGCCCTCTTTAACGCGGGGGATTTTTTGGAAGTGCTTTCGAGTATGGGGCCAGACTTATGAATATTAATTTCCTCGCACTCCTGTTTTGCGTT